>JAVJAQ010004438.1:0-600000 GCA_032362365.1 Zygogramma bicolorata | reverse complement strand
CTGCTATCATCAAGAATTATAAAAACTGTTCAAACAAATGTCCATTATTCTCCAAACATAGATAACATCTTTTAACTGTTGAATTTAAAACTTTATTCAACATATCGGGTGTAATGCTTTCGAAAGCTTGAAGAACTAGTCTTCTCAGTTCCTCTTCCGTTTCAAAAATATGCTGGTAAACGTTATTCTTGATGTACCTCCAGAGAAAGAAGTCTAGCGGAGTGATGTCCGCCGAACGTGGTGCCAGGAAACTGCTTATTGTTATTTCATGTTTTTCTTTTGTTTTAACATTAACTAAAACGAGTCAACTTATACTTTTGATTTTCTTGATCTTCTACGATACCCAATTTTGGTGAATTCTTTTCAATTCAGGTCCGTACTCAAAAGTTTATTAAGAAATTCGTGATGATGGTCGAAAAAGACCTGAAACGTAATTTAATCCTCATATGTGATACATCATTGAATTCAGAAAAAAAAAACTTACAAAAACAGTATTTTTCGAAATAGGGCCGTATTTAGAAAAAATAAGTTGATGATGGTAGTTCAATAACGAAACGTTGGAAATTAAATCTAATATCATCACAAGAAAGCTTATGAAAAGTTTATGTGAAGAAGTGTTTTTTATTTCGTTCCAACTATGACGATAATACCAGAAAAAAATAAAAAAAGAAATTGAAAAATTCAGTTTTTCCAAAATACCTTGAAAATTAAAAATATTTTTTTAAATTTCATACTTCCATATAGATGACCCCTCTGTTACGCAACTTTTTTCCCATTTAACCAAAACTGTATCTATTGCCGTTTCGGATATCCCCATGGTGGACAACCTTATCTTGGACTCACTGTATATATATATATATATATATATGAAAATTTTGTTACAGAATAATTCCAATTATAAATTAAAATTCATTAAGTATCGGTGGACGCTAGCACATTTTACTGATCGAAGGCAATTTTCTGAGATCGTGATCACGTTCGTGATAATTATAGCGTTTCTGTACAATCCTGGCATTTTCCCATTGATTCGTATCGGTGGATAGTCAAAAGTGATATTCAAATATTCATACCACCTCCTTTCGCTGTCGAAATTGCATTTATCAACAAAAATCGAGGTGACATCCCTTAGCTTTATTGACGAATAATCACTAGTTGATTTCAAAATATCATATTATGAAGACGTCTGTAAATTGTTCAGGCGTCGGTAAATGAATTACCTACTGGCGCCTCCAGACCAACAACCAGAAAAGAAAACTTTTTACTCCGACAGCAGAAACCATAAGTAATCAAACAAGCTGAATCGTGGGAATATTCGTTTCATTGGATTTATATATGAGTAATAACTGTTTACTGTTACATGATTCAAAGTATTCAGTATAAAAATTTAAGTATCTCAGCTTTTTGTTGGAACCTACTTTCACTATGGATATATGATCTGGATTCCTCATTTCATTCATATCGTATACCGGGTAGTCCACTTAGAACAATCCCGTCAATAACTCCCAGACAAATTATTTTATAAAAAAAAAAGCCCAGCCACGTGGATTTCTCATACAAGCAGTTCGAAATTTCCTGAATTTGAAAAAAGCTTTCTCGAGTGTTCATTTGCAAATTCCCCTGCACAGCGCATCTTCAAAAATGTTTCTCTGATAATTGCCCGGTATTCAGTTATAATTGTTCGTGTCGAATCGTTCAGGTAAGTAGGTTGAGTTTTATAAATAACGGATTTCAAATAATTCCATTGAAAAAAATCATCGGCCAGCGTTATAGCCATTCTATTAGACCTCGACAACCTTACCATTTGTTTGAAATGGTTTGGGATAGCCATTTTCTCACCTCTAATATGAATTGAAAATAAATTATTTCTGCCAATAGATTAGAATTATCATCATCATGGTCCGTGTGAACATCATCCAAAATGAGTGGTCCTCTCAGATTCTGGGGTAAATATGGGGCCAATGATTTTATGACCCAGAATCCCTGCCTTCATATTCAACTTTCGGGACCATTCTGTGTGCTCTTCTCTTAGTAGGTTGAGGTTGTTCTGACTCTAATAGTGAGAGTTGTGTCTGTTCACTAGCCCATTCAAAAAATGAACACTGACACTGAAGCAAATATACCTAATGAATCCGTGGTTTTTCTCTATCATTTTCGCGAAATTCAAATCGTCTATCATAGTTATCCTCATTCACTGCATGGTAAAGATGCTATTTATACGGATGAAATTTGTGCAATTCTTGCTCCCTCATTATGGAAGTTCTTGATACACAGATGCTGTGTATACAAAGTTGTCCTGAAATTTTCATTTGATTTATTTCGTTTGTGACAGAAGCCATCCTATTTAATCTTTTAACGACTGATCTAGTCTCACGGAATTTCACCACGAGATCCAAGATTATATCTAGAATGATCTACAAATACCAAAACCTTTTTCTATAACAATTTTTCCTTGTAGTCACTTGTGAATTACGTTTCTGTTCTGGTATCTCTCATTAGAGATCCGACCTATTGCTCGTGCACACTCATATTGTGCAGCAAAAATGAAAATGATGTTAACTTTCTCGTCTTTTGTGTAAACCATCGCGATTCAAGTAGATTTAGTAAAATACTTGATCAACTTTCAATTATACGCTATCACCATTTCACAAACAAATGGTTCTCAGTTATTAGTAATTCTTCTTTGACAATCATGTTGACAACAAAAAACTACAAAATCCACTCGGTGAGCAAATAAAATAAAACAAACGGATCATTACTACTGAACTCTACTACTGTTTGGAAAACAACGATGAAAATAATTTTGAACATTTCAACTTCAATACCTCAATTTTGCACTGATAGAGTACGAATTGAAATACCAGTTGGAAACTAACATAAAATATCGTATTTTGTGTTCCTCATTATTCACATTTAATCGATAACCCACAAATAGTAAACACAAATTATGTTCACCACAGGAATATCGATATTCCCTCTTGTCCCAATACTTTTCAATCACCTAACGCGTGATTACTCGATTCTGATCGTTTATGAAATTTTAATTCCCACCATACTATTTTAATGTAATGCTCTAATTGCATTTACAAACTAATGCACTCAAGTCAAAACCAAAAACATCCGCAACAAAAAATCAAGCTCAACCGAAAAATAAACAATAATAAGCTTGGAAAAAATTGGTGTTACCATGTAAGAAGGAAATTCTGGAAAATTATCAGAGCGACACGTCACAGAACTGAAAAACGAAAGTGAACGCGAACCTCGAATGAAAAGTCATGTGCTATTCAAAACATTTAGGTTAGAGCTTTGAATTGATTCGAAGCTGAAAGTGCCGTACGAGTCCCTCCGCTTACACTGGGTAAATGTCCTCGCAGGACAACACGTAGCCGTTACAAGTCCTGCGTAGATGAAACTGACAGAGTTTCCAACTCGAGGCATGCTAGATTATACCCTCAGTGGGAAAATGCAAGAAAATCAATATTTGGATTTCAAATATTCACCTAGCAATCACTATTCCTCGTGGATTTTGAATTGCAACTCATTATACAGATGATTGAGTTTTGTTTGTTTAATCATCGATTCATGTGGAAAATGATGTTGAACTTTCTCTGAGCGATTCAGTCCTCCAAGGAAATGCATTGTTGATTCAATGTGGTTGACAGTGTTTCCTGTTGAACAGTTGAAGTTCGAGGTCGTTTCACCATCTATTTTATTTCATTCATTTTGCAGGCATATTAAATCAGCTCAATAAATCTATACAGTGATATCATTCGGAAGTTTCAAAAATGGATTTTTCCGTTATATAGCCGATGTCCCTCTTCAAATGATAACCGTCAGAAAGTCGAAACTTATGCGAACTTTAATGATTATGAATTTGTTCACGGATGAAACTGAAAGAAAAACTACAATTGGGAGAATATTGAATTCAATCAATGAAATCGAATGATTCGTGTTGAATAATTCGAAAAAAAAAATTGGAAGAGGCTGAGAAAAACTGAAGATATTGAAAACGGAATATTGGAAAAACGATACGATTACGAAATATATCTAGAAGAATATTCTAGTTAAGTAAACTATATTGTTTCTACTTGCAGATAGGGATGTTGAATTTTTTTTCATCAGATGGTTTGATATTCCCTCAAAGAAAAATGAAGAAAAATATGAACGTTCAGAATTCTAAATTAAACAAAGAAGGTCACATGTTTCTATCGTAATACAATATCCATGTAAGATTTGGTTCCACGGCGTTAACTTCTAGACTATCATTTCGATTTCATAGCTACATAAGTCAGCAAAAATTCAATATCACTCACCATTCCTGATTTGTTGGTTTGCCTAGATGTGATCTGAAACTATTAATTCATTAGTTTTCCTCTCATAGTTCTATGTTCTTTTTTTCATAGGAATATCCGTTGAACACATTTAGAGTCGTATATCGGGGGTATATTCCAAAAATACCTAACACCGCCATTGCAATTAGGGCCACCTGAAATCGTAGAAAACATAAGCCATTCGAAAGCGTTCCTGAGCACAAAAATCTAAGAATGAACTTTCCTTAAAATGATACCTGTTAGGTAACATTCTTCCGTAAAATCCGTGGGATTCGGAGAAAAAAGTCAAAAAGCATTTCCTCAAAACTTGCTTCTTTCCACAAAATAATCATATTCTCGAATATCATTACCGAATGTTCAGTTTCGAAGTTATCGAAATGTTATACTATGTTATCCTAGCAATTATTTTCTGCAAACTTGTCTCTATCCGTGTGAAGATATTCTATAAATGTTATCTGTTTGATTCACGTTTCGTGTGCTTGTAGTACAATTTGCTCAGAAAAGGTGCCTATTACGAATTCACAAACATTTTTGTGAATTCAGTTAGGCCAAGTTTGAAGTTTATATTATGGCCAAGTTTCCTGTACATCTTTCCAATGGCAAAAATATAAAGGTGTCCATCTCAAGAACCAAATATTGTATGAATGTCAGTCACTAAACGTACATTTTCAGAAATGAATACTTAGTTATATTATGGCGGATGCGCCGATATGAAAAGCGAATTCTAGAAACCCCTCACAAGCGTTCCTCAACACAGAACATTAATGATGAACCTCGGGATAAACTATCCACTCAGAGATGTAAGGTAACATTTTTCCGTGGTAACCTCTTGTGCTCTTCATTTGTGAAACAATAACGTTCTTCATAAGCAGATATTTCAAATTTGATTTTTATACCAAATGCCACCAACTACGATCAGAAATCTTTCAACAAGAAGATCTTTTCACTAACTCCCTACTAGACCGAGCGAAGATACTCCATTTCCATATGTAACAATGACAATATGTGGAGTTGATGGTCGATTGATTGACCGTTCGCCAGCGCTTTTTTGTGATTATTTAAAATTATGCACAGCGTGAATGAAACACTTCATCTCATATAGACATAATTACAACTTTGTTTTTGTTTCCTACGTGTTAACCCCCTTGAAAGTGTCTGCCTAATTTTTCATTCAATGTGAAATTACCTCAATTTCACATTAATTGTTGGCTTCTGAATAAAACATTCCATTTAAAAAAAGGAAAAACAACTTTGGATATTTTTTTTTCATGTTGGCCACCTTGAAAGTGTCTGCCTCATTTATTATTCATTGTGAAATTACCTCAATTTTACATTAGAGATTGTTGGCTTCTGAATAAAACACTTCATTTGGGCCATATTTTTTTGCACCTGTTCTCTATGCGCAGTACCTGGTGTCTAGCCAACACACATACTTTCCTTCGCATCTACCTAAGAGATGCGTCATAGCAAAATTTCAAGGTGCATAAAAGACTTCGTGCAACGTAGCATCTCTTCGAATATATGCTACAAGTTGAGGAGGCCTTCAACACCTCGAGGGCGAAAGTGTGTTGACGATTCCGAATAGAGATCTGGCGCAGCGAATGGTTCGTTCGAGAAAGTTCTGGAGGAGATCAAATCATTGATAAGTGGAATGAGCACCCAGAAGAGAAGAACATGTTATGGATGTGGAAAACTGGAACATCTTATAAAAGACTGTTGGGTAAAAATGCCGCAGAGGATTTGATATAGGTGTAGAAAACCGGGGATTTCATAAAAGACTACAGAGAGAAAATTCCACAGAGGAAATGTTATAGATGTGGAAGATCAGTAGATTTCATGAAAGATTGTAAAGTGAGAATGCCACCAAGGTCCAACTCACCTGCCAGGATGCCGCCAAGTTCGAAATCACCTGAGAGGTCAAGGTTACCGAGAGTGTTCCATGTTAACAGGCTAAAATAACATCTGAAAGCCTTACCATTCCAGGAAAATGGAATACAATGGACGTTTTATGCACCATAGACACCGGTGCTGCAGTTTCCTTGGCACGCAGTGACATCCTTCGGCCTGAAAGCTTGAAGCCTATTTCTTCCACCTCCGTGCTTCAAACAGTCACTGGTGAACATGCACCTATTCGAGGGAACGCTGATATTACACTGATTCTTGGGTGACTCACAATCACAGGTACAGTGTATGTCGCATACATAGAGGATAAATTTATACTCGGGATGGATTTGATCAGTGACTATGGGTTTTCATTTGATGACGAGAAGACTATTATGAAGTTTGAAGCAGAAGATTTTTTCCGTACAACTGAAGGACAGGGGAAGATGCCTGCGAAACCGCGATTATCAAAAACTGCGAGAATTCCTGCACTATCGAAGGAAGTAGTTCGTGTTATAGTGAATAAAGTCCCTGAATGCAGCATCCAGCCATCGGTTCACGCACGAGCCCGGGTGAAGACAAAACAAGCCTTCCCTTTGAAAGCCGCCAGGTGTCGTATTGGAAGTAAGAGTGACATCTCCGAGTTGGAAACAACTGGAAGGGCTGACTTGGTCAAACAAAAAGTCAATATTAGCCAAGTCCAACCGATTCGGCAGTAATCAAGAAGAGTTCCATTCACTAAACAACAATACAAGGGAAAGCGTATTGACAGGCTGAAGGCTCCGTACGGAATGCAAATACCGGAGGATTTCAAGAAGGAGATAGAGTGTGTCTGTACAAACCTCGTCGTAGGATGAATAATGTGATGTACAGGGTTCAAACATAGAACTAAAATGAAAGTCGTACACCTAGGGAGACTCAAATGTTACAATGGGGATAACGAGATATATTGTTTGATCGGAACGATCAAAATTGAGAGAGGGATAATGTTACGAAATCTTCTAGCGCCAGCCTAGTCAAATCAATAAGAAAATTCGATAACCGAGATTTGACTGGAAGATTCTCCATAGACGTAAGCAGGTAAATATACGGAAGTGATTCATCCGATGCAGATAGTTATCAGAGTTTCTAGCTTAGTGGAGAGGTGGAGGGTTTTACAGAGTTTTCATCAGAGAAAGCTTTGGTATTGCTAAGTGCAGAAGTCGAAGTAGAGAATTTCTCTCACAGAGAGTTTTAGTACCGAGCGTTGGCAAGTTAGCAGAACAATTCAAGTGATTGTATTGTATTGTGTTGTGATGAAGAGTTGTAATAAAGGTGTTGTTTGGAGTTTTAATCAACGAACCCAAAGGAAATATCGTAACACTATTTAAAATGCAGCAAGTCTACTCAAAGACGAAATTGCAGACAAGTTTGAGCAGTTGTTTGATTCGAATGCTGATGAACAACTCTTCTCGTGGCGTGAAAGTTGCATGGTCAGCTATATCAGCGAAGAAATAATTAGTCGTCGTGAAATAATATCACTGCATAGAGCGCTGGAAGCAAGTGCTTCGTCATCATCACAAGGCGTAGCTGGCCCATCAACTGTAAAAGGACCCGCGAATCAAAAAGAAAAAAAAATCTAACACTGTTGAACAATCTTGGACACTGTGCTAGTCACAAAGCAAAGAAGGCAATAGACGCTGTTGTTGTACAGTCTATTTTAAGTGTTGATGTCCGAAGATTTCGCTCAAGATGCACTCTCTATTTATAACTCCGATGCATTTTAATGACAATCAAAAAGTTTGCACTTATTTATACGATAAACAAAAATCTAAAGCAGATGAAGTACGTTTCAAGCCAATATGTCGTAATATCGGGTTCAATTCAAATGTATCCAAAATTATTTGCAGTTCTGATGCTATGCATTCACATTGCATAAGAGCTGAGGCTCAAACATATCTGTGGAAAAATTCCTCTGAGCCAAGACATGAACCTCTGAATTTCCTCTAATTCGGTTATGAAAGACGAGATGGAAAGTTGTACCCGGTTCAAATGGCAATACCACCTTTGCCAAATTCTTTGATCAGGCCTTGCAAATTTAATGCTGAATGCAGGACAATGTCTTGTAGAAAAAGCGAAATCAATTGAATTCTCCTTTGCAAATGCATCGGCAATAATTGTCAAAACTCACTTAAATGAGAGAAAAATTTTGTTATTTTTCAGTACTTATTAATATGTGAACCACATTTTTTTCTTGAATTTGTATTGTATCATGATCATGACCTATTTTTCCATACCCTACCCAAACAACCTGTTAATAGTCAAGAACATTTTTTTTTGCAGCTACAGCGAAGGAATCGAAAACTCTTACTTCAGGGTCGAAAAAAACTGGACCATTATTCCGTCCGACAAACTCCATAATATCATTTATTAGGTCTTCCTCAACTCGAATCATCAATCAGAATGAGGTCATCGGTTTTGCAAACTGAATGTTTCGCAGCGCTTGCACTATAAAGTTGGTACTTAAATAGATACATAATGATATGACGATTCAAACTTGTTTTAAAGGTATAGAGGGAGGTTGCCTCTTGAATACATGATAGTGGGGATGTTAGTGCACAATATCAGGACAAACCTTACACTTTTTCCTGAAGGATTGTGTTCTTGCACATTGATAGTACATGACCTAAGACCTAATATAGGAACAAATCGTCAGGTAGATTTTGCGACATCTCTCGGTTGACAGTTGACATGAATACATTCAAATAAAATTAGTTCAAGTAGCATAAGTATTTTTATAGACATAGAAGTTTATGAAGGAAATAAAAGTTTAGGCATTAAAATAATCTTCAAAACATGAATAATCTACGACGTTGACCAGAAATTCTACTTGTGTACTTTTTACCTAGGAATTGACTTACTATATATTTATGAACAATGCTATCGACATTGTTTATAGAGATAGGTAGTCAATTAACATTATCATTTGAAGGAATGGATACTACACGAGAAGATGACACTACTGATTTCGTTTTAAAGTCATGTCTTTTCTTGTGTTTTCTTACAGATGTCGTAGCCTAATCACAAATTTTCTTGATTACTTATACATAATACCAGAAGATGGCAAAAAATTGAGAAACAGAAGTGAAATTTTCCGCCAATATCGTGGATCACTTTTATTTCCTTTATAAACTTCTATCGTCAACTCTATTTTGAAGCTTCATCATCTTTCTTCAACATTTCTGTCAAACTGACAGAGTAGTAAACTTCGTCGCGAATTGTCAAGTTAACAGAAATATCGATATTATACTGCAGATGGCGTAACAAAAACGATTCAAATCCTTTTAAAGTAACGTTCATGTAGGTACGAAATTTGCAAAATTCGTCCGATTAAAAAAAGATGCAACTAAAAAATGGCCAATGATATTCCAGTGTTCGATCTCCATCTCATTTTAATCGCAATTCCTTCTCGAAAATCTTATCTATATGAACTATGCCTTACACAGGCATTGACTATTTATATCTCTATATTACATAGAAGTGGTAATTCTTTAACCACACATGTTGAATTTAAAGCACGTTAAAATTTTACTCCATAACATTTTACGTATGTTTAAAATTTTTACGTGCTTTTAAATTCAACATGGCCATGCAGAATTACCCCTATACAATGTTAATATTAAACTACGACGTCCGTGAGAAGAACGAAAGAGAAGGTATGACTTGGGAATCAAATCACTGGTGTCATCTACCCGTAGTATGCATCCATTTGAATGATATTTCCATATGGTTGACTTACTATCTCCAATTCAATGCTTGTGTTAAAACGATTTGAAGCGTTTTTATTACGCCATCTACTGTTTAATGCCGAGATATCCGTTCACTTTACAATCACGACAGTTTCCTACTCTGAAAGAATGATCAGTGCAGGTGCAGAGTTCTGTCTGTCAGTTTGATTGAAATGTTGATGTAAGATGTCTATGTTGATGATAGAAAGATATTTAAGCTTCAAAGTAGAGTTGACGATAGAAGTCTATGGAGGAGATGAACTTTGAGGTATTAAAATAATCTTCAATACATGAATGATTTACGACAGTTACGAAAAATGTATTTAATGACAAAAACAAACCTCCCAAACAGAACAAGTTGTGGTATCAAAATTCCACTTCTGTTTCTTGATTGATTGCCATCTTTCGGTATTATGTATAAGTAATCAAGAAATGTGTGATTCAGACCAAGACATCCGTAAAAGAAAAACCATCGTTTGAAGAACGAAAGAAAATACATGACTTGGAAACGATATCAAAAGTGTCATAGGTGTCATATATCCGAAGTATCCATACCTTGACCAACTATATCTGCATAAACAGTATAGTCTATATACAAAGTTATTACATTAACTTTACAGTCCCGCTAGCCGTCAATTTAGCCATCGACAAGGGTACCGGCTGCCAACTGTTCAATGTTTTTATGGTTATTTTTTATTATCATTATACATTAGAGGTCATAGGACGTCCTCATCGACTTTATCTCTGTCATCGTGAGGTTCATTCATTGGTATCTACGGTTTTTAATCAAATTTATACCTCTCATAGTGGATTTCAAAGGGGTTGTTTGTTGAATTTTCAATATGGTAAGTTCACTTTCACCAACTTAAATAATTCATGAAATACTTTGTACTTGAAGGGAATTTGATCCCTGATTTGTCGGGTGGAACTTGATTATGTAACATGTCCAATATGCACTCATTTATAAAGTCCGGAGGTACTTGAGCTCACACAGTCTTCCACCAAATTAACATTTGAAAGTTATTCCAACTGCATGCAGTATACTCTTCATTCCATTGAATTATAGTTCGTGTCTGTCTTGAATACTCTGAATGTTGCTGACAGTCAATAAGTACAACAATTTGATTCACTATTAGAAACTATTGATTTCAAATTAGCTAATTTGTTTCAAATAATTGTATCATTTTGATTCTGTTTCTGAATCAAGTTCTGACATTAACTAGGTAATTATCTCCGAAAGTTTTTTAAATTGTGGCTTGTGGCCTCCACCTGTAATATTCACCTCTAAGTACTAAGTAATGAGCTTCAAGAAGTTCAACCTTCACTTTTCAATGGGAACATTTACTTATGCACTTGTCATAAAAAAAGGCAGATAATTTTCATCTCTCAGGGCCAATTCATATATCCCTGTATTAGTCCTAAATCCTTGAATAACATTTAGTTCTACCTACACTCTCTTTCAAGGAATTAGGTGGTTATTGCTCACATGCTGCACGAGTAACATTTTCAAGATTGAAGGGAAGGCTGAAACAGATGTAGTTCTCCAAATGATCCTACATAGACGTCTAAAATCAACTTTGTTTTCAAAAGGAATAAGGACTAAGACTGAAACAGAGATGTATGAATTAGCCCTCATTACTAAAAGCTTATTACTCAACACTGCTGCATAAATCCGTTGTAAAAACTTACACTGGATTCACACATCATAATATGTAATGAGCTATTAGAAGTTCAACCTTCATTTTTCAATTGAAATGTTGAATAACTTGTCGTAAGAAAGTTGGATAATTTCCATCTATTATTACTTGGAACTGCTTCATAAATCCGGTGTTAAAAATTGTGGATATTCGAAAAATCAAGGCTTTTCAGGCAAACAACATGGTAATCAGAGCCTTTCCATTTAATGTAACTTTTATGAAAAAAGCCAAACTTTTGCATTGATTGAAAATTGCATATTGTATAACTATGTATGATTATATTGTACAACTGGCTTTCCATATTTATCGAATATTTCGTCGTGCCTACCTTCATAACCACCAAACTCATACTAATGTAGAAAATATTCATTTATTCACAGGGCCACCCCAATTAGGACAATGAACCCATTCTCATAATCACATTTGGTGAAACAAAGAGCAACTTGGATAATTATATAGTTATGTTGGCCCCAGAATTCATAATGCTTCAAAAATAAATCATTCCTCAAAACAATAAAAAGTATAATTCAAGGATGATTCATGAAAAATAACATTGTATATTGTATCTCAATTTTCGTTAATGAGTATCAGATTGAACGTTTCAATTGGGAGGCGGCGGCAAGGAGGAAAACCAGATGAACAGGTGTATACTATATGAGTAATTCTGTTAATATTCTCCCAGTCGTTCCTCTAAATCACCGCCTCTGATGTATGAAGTAAAAAAAGTCCGAGCAAATGCTTGTACTAGAATTTTCTGAGACAACCTTATGTTTAAAGCTCCTGCGTGAGAAAGCTATTGTATAGCGAAACACGCGTCGCGGTTTGGTGAACCCCAATATGTGTATTCATACAGGCAACTGTGTATTATTTGTCAAACTTATTTCTGTTGTTGTAGATCTGTCCCAAAATTTGCTGAGCATAAGTTCAATATGAAAGTTCTAATGATATTGAGTTAGAGTCCAGCATGCACAGATTGCTCAAATCCATTGTGGTGATTAACAACTTTGTATATTTTTGAGTAAAGTCGTGCAAGTTACTAAGTTTGTATTCCAACTGTTCTTTAGTATTTATAACATTTTAATACCACACATACCATTTCGGATAGGCTCAGAAAACCACCAAATTACAGGATGTAAAAAAGAAATATTTTCAATTCAAACACTCCACTCGTAATCCTGAAATAAACTAGGTGATATTTTATATTCATAAAGAGGGGAGAGGCAATAGCATTTTCTTCAATGAAAAAGAAATTCAAATATTTTGGTATCACGGGTATTTCGAACGGGAGTTCAATGCAATAATTTAGAGTTTATCAAAGCCATATTTTCTCGCCAAGAAGATTTAAAAATTGGCCTCCTCTAAGCACATTTTCCAATGGTTGTGAATAATAGTACTTAATATTGGTTATCGAGCAAGAAATGATAGTTATTTCCCACGAGTATGATACGCCTCAAGCTGCAAATCATGTGAGTGGAAAATCAGCATTCCTGGCGATTCATTCAGTATACTTTTTCTACGCCTATAACAGATAATAGCGAAATGATTTAATGAATAACATCAACTTCAAATTTTATGTCGTTCAATGGAGCTGTCATTGCTTGAAATTTGACATTCCTCGGGAGACCTGATATATTGTGTAACGGTAACAACTGTAACACAATGAAGCAGGGTTGGGCTGTTTAAAATCAAGTGATCAAAATCACGATTAAAATCATGATTGAAATCGCTTGATTTTTAAAATTAAAATCATGATTTAAATAAATTTTTGTTTTTTTATTCAGAATCAGATAACAACATAATATAAAAGTTTTCTCGAAGATCAAAAGGAGTATCTTCTTTTAGCAAAAACAACAGAAGTAAATAGTGCCAAATTCTAACTAAAAGTAACACCTAAATTTTATTACTGTATATTTTCAGTCTATTCATTTTTGTTATACAATTTAAACAAAAACACGAGTTTTCCTCCTTTTTCTATGCCTAATCTGTTTCTGATATCCGACTGTACAACTAGCGAAATGCGTGAAATTGTTGGGCAACGTCAATTTATAGGTTGAGAAGGAAAACAAGCCTCGGCAGGAATATTCTTGCAAAAAGCACAACAAACGCGTTCGTGCCTCACTCGGCACTGTATAGCGAGTGTACAGGACAGAAGGAAAACAAATCGCGACAAGAATTTTCTTGCAAGAATCGCGAAAAATGCGTTGTCATAAGTTTTTGTGCCGCAAATTGTATTAAAATGTTTATACTTATACATTAAAACAATCAACAATAATTTCAAAGAATCAAAATGTTCAAATTTTATATTTAAATTTGAAAAATCAAAAAAATCAAATGAATCGTGATTTTTTTGAAAAATCAATGATTTTAGATTTTGCCCCACCCTGCAATGAAGTAATTGTGTTATCGGGTAAGCAAATGAAATTGAAGACATATAACGTACTTCATTGTTCTGTCAAGAACAGTTAAGATAGGGCAGTTTTGTGTCATAACAATAAAATAAATATAATACAACTTATAACAAAGGGCAGTGTATAGATATCTTTTGGCTCAAGTTGCAAATCTGAATCTGTTACTTCTTTATCATGTTGATAAAAATCATTGTGCAGGCAGTTAAGAATAGGATTCATCTCATACAAACGCTATGAAAATGATTTCCTAATAGCTCTATGGAAGTCCGAACCAATATCATTAAGCTAAATATTTCTTTTCAGTCTGAACCAATTAAAGTGGTTGTAACAGGGGCTGCAGGCCAGATTGCTTATTCACTCCTATATATGATTGCAAAGGGTGATGTTTTTGGCCCTAACCAACCACTCATATTACACCTCTTGGACATCCCACCCATGATGGGAGTACTAGAAGGAGTTGTAATGGAACTAGCTGACTGTGCTATTCCTCTTCTTCATGGCGTTGTTCCTACTGATGATCCAGTTGTAGCATTCAAAGATGTTTCAGCAGCTTTTCTGGTGGGAGCTATGCCTAGAAAGCAGGTAAATTCTTATTATAGTATCTGTGGTTCAGTTTTAGAATTATAAGTTGATTAAGAGTTCGAATATCTTATTGAATTAAATCTCAAGCTTGATTTTTTCGTTACAAGCAAATGTCTATCATGCTTAGATTTTGATCCTCACTTGGTTGTTTCAAACCGACACAGGTCAAAAGTTTTTCTAATGTCTGTAGAGTTGATTGTCTAGGTACCAATCCAGGCACGTGAGGTCTGTGGACCGAATATATCAACCGACTCGGTAGTACTGTGTTTTTTTTTTAGAATTTCCTTCAGTTGAATGCACCACTACTGAAAAAACCAGTTATCTGAAAGTCAAGAACATTAGCCATATCCTACCCACACTTGGCTTTGCCTTCTGGATGCACCTGTAAGAGTGTTCCACAGAGGATAATGTATAATAATGGCTTACTTCTTAGTTGGATTGAAAGCTATCTTCCAAATAGCAAGCCATATCCTACAGCGTCTCTAGAACTCAAATAACCCATCCATATAACATAAATGATACTTGTGTTCAAATAATACGAAGCGTGAAGGATATGGGTATTTTTCGACCTCCGGACCTCATTTATAACCTTCATCTTTCTGACATCACATCTTAGGCACTTATCAAGAGATTTTCTAAGAACTTCGATTAACTTTCTACTTAATTGCGTGAAGGATATGGGTATTTTTCGACCTCCGGACCTCATTTATAACCTTCATCTTTCTGACATCACATCTTAGGCACTTATCAAGAGATTTTCTAAGAACTTCGATTAACTTTCTACTTAATTGAAAATTTTCAGCTTTCATATGGTCTCCTCATTATAATATTCATATACAAAAAACGAGAGAGTTTAGCACACCTTCTGATGCTACATATCATCATACTGATTGTATATGTAAAATTGCGAGACATCTTATTATGTTTCCTTTTTTCATTACTTATAAACTTATGCTCCTCAATAAGTAAGTAAATGGTTCGAATTTTCTTACAATGCCATAAATGTGAAAATGGTTGATAATTTAGGTTTTGGTTAAGATGGTGCTGTGCTCTCAATTTGAAATACCAAATACTGCAAACACTGACCTTGTGTAATGAAAATGCCAACTTCTAAATGGCATGAATTTTTATCAATTCAATACAAGTTACTTTTCGCAGGGAATGGAGCGGAAGGACCTCCTTTCAGCCAACGTTAAAATTTTCAAGGTTCAAGGCGAAGCCTTGGATAAATACGCCAAGAAAGATGTTAAAGTTCTGGTAGTTGGAAACCCTGCGAATACCAATGCTTTAATTTGCTCAAAATATGCGCCATCTATTCCCAAAGAAAATTTTACAGCTATGACTAGATTGGACCAAAACAGAGCTCAGGCCCAGATTGCTGCCAAAGTTGGAGTACCAGTTGGAAATGTGAGTTATATTCAAGGGTAATATAACAAGACCTTGATAAATAGTAGACTATTTTGATTGCATTCAAATTTCTAGTGTATTATATAATAATTTAACAAGAAAATTCTGGCATTAATATTCTGATGAAAGTCCGAGAGCAAAACTTGAGGGCTTTCATCTCTGGTTATTAAAGCCACAATAATGTCAAGTCAAATTATTAAATACAAGAGAAATTTAGCAGCAATTAAAATAGGATGTTGTTTTTTGACCTTGGTAGATTTATTTAGCTGGGATCAAGGTCGTGTTATATTTATGAAGATTATTTCTTGAACCCAATTCCCTATATCAGAGAGACATATACACGAAATGAAACAATTTGGAATGATTTTTTCAAAATATCAACAATAATCAACTAGGCATTAAAAGTTCATGTTTATTCCCTAGGTATCATAAAACTAATTTTCTATCCCTAGGGATTGAAGTGGCACTTCCAATCCATAGGTATTAAAAAAAAAAACTTTTAATTCCTGGAGATTTTGAAACATGTTGTCTAGAAGCAAAGAACAACTGGATACAGTTGTTACAGTTGAGATGCTTGCAAAAATCTGATCAGGAAAAGAAATTTTCGACATTACCGTTCCCAACAGCTGTGTATCATTTATTTTTTCAATTGCCATAACGTCGCACGTTGTACATCAAAGCTCAGTATGATTACAGTGGCTATTGAATAATTTTTCAAAATACATACTCATTCCTATTTTTAATTCTCCCAAAGTGGATAAAATAGTGTACACACAACTGGGTTGAAGTACCTTAGAACCCTTTGGTGTATAATGTACTATCATTCTCAGTAACTGATTTGAATGGGTACCTTCAAAACTATATTCCCAATGTCATCTGATGAATGAATCTGAACTTTTCATTGAAATAATTTTCTACAGTTCTCAAAAATTTTCATGGGTACACTCAAAAGATACTTCATTCAGTTTTCTAGAGATTGATTAAATTGATATTCTGATTGTCACAGTAGAATGCCTCCGAAAATATTTTCACACTTGAACACTGATACCACATAAGCTGAAGGAACACATTACACAGTTGAAATAATATACCATTCAAAAGTGGTATCACACCATATCTAAATTTAAATTAAAACGCACACTCTCGACAAGTATCTCATGTAAACTTTCTTCATTAGTTTGTATCTTCTAGGTGAGTAACCTTATTATTTGGGGAAACCATTCATCAACTCAATTTCCTGATGCTTCACATGCAATTGTGCAAATCGATTCCAAACAAATTAAAGCTACAGAAGCTGTGAAAGATGATAAGTGGATCAGATCAACGTTTGTTGAAACGGTACAGAAAAGAGGTGAGTACAAAGTATAGTGAAAACGCATATTTGAAACACCAATTTCATTATTTCATATTTAGGTAGGCCAACAAACCTGATAAACATATTAATTTCACTGTTAATTTCAACTGTATCAACAAAATTATCTTTTCAATCCCGCTTACTAAAGCTCAACAGCAAACTCCACAACAGCAGTTTGGATGTGAATATTTCACTTTGACTTATGAATTATATTCTGGATACTTTAATTATCAAAAAAAAAATGTTGATCAAAATTGTATGGAGTTGATGCTCATGTTATCAACCACAGAGGCATTATGTGTATGTTACAACGTTCTCCCCATAAAGAGGCAAAGAACTATGGTCCTCCAAGCATTCTCCACCATCGAATTTCATTTGAATCATCTCTTATCATATAGCTGTGGACCCTGACACTTGTTCGATAAACAAGCCATTATTCATCATTTTGCTGAAACACTGCCGGGGTAACTTCGTGGACACAAATTTGAATAAAAAAATATAAACCTACCAATTTGACATTCGAGTCAGTTAGGTGCCAACATATTAATATGCTAACTGAAAATATTTTTCAGTTACCATTATACTTTTTTTATAAACCTGCCTTTATCTGCTGGCAACAACAATAACGTCAAACCAATAATTACCTGAATAACATAAGAGCAACTTTTCACCCAGATATCACAAAAAAATCTACTAAAGATCATATTGTTATTATTTATATATTCAACTCCTCATTGAAGACTATCATTATTATAATAAGCCGACCCAATTTCTGTATCAAAATTAATTTTCCTAGGTGCCACAGTTATAGCAGCAAGGAAAATGTCTTCAGCCATGTCAGCTGCTAAAGCCGCCTCAGACCACATGAGAGATTGGTTCCTTGGCACAGTACCGGGACACTTTGTATCCATGGGAGTAGTAAGCGACGGCAGCTACGGAGTGCCCAAAGACGTCGTATTTTCGTTCCCAGTAACTATCAAAAACGGTAAATGGGAGATTGTACAAGGACTTCATCTTGACGATTTTTCCCGGAAAATGTTGGATATTACTGGTAAAGAACTAGAGGAAGAGAGGGTCGAAGCTATTTCCATCATAGAGGCATGACTAGTTAATAAGCTTTGAAGAGTCAAACTGAAAATGAGATTAAATTGAGCAATATTTCTTCCTTTACTCGCTACTGTTAGTGTATCTATTGATATTTTATATTCATACTCAACTTTTCGAACTGTTATTCTGTATTTTGTTTCTACAACAAAAATCTAGTGCTTCAGAATATTCTGTCTGGCTTGAATTATTTACTCTTATGATTCTACGGAAAACATTGCAGCTTTGTGACCTCATTGCTTTCTCTCCCTGCCTAACATTTTTGTTTCCCCCAAGGCCTCCCATCAGTATAGAACTTGAGAAGAGATATCTAGTACCTCTGTGCCTTAACCATGATGTGACGAAATTGCACTGGTGCAATATTGTTCCATCCAAAAATTTCGACCCTGTTACTCTAGATCGTCTTGACCCTTTTATAGGAATAAGTACAAGCCGAAAGATTGGTATATATTTGTGTTAACCAAGATGTGTACAAATCTTTCTTTCTTAGTAATATCTGGGATTTGATATTATTAGGTCGAAAGCTCTAGACATGATCAATCAGATTGGACCAATTCACTGCAGTTTTCAGTAGATAGTGCAAGAATCGAAGTTTGTCATCTTTCAACATTTCGATCCAATGTATTTGAAATATCCAAAACGCCTATCAAACGGAATTCCGGGGTCGATTCTCCGCCTTGTTAATCCATTGCTCACACAAGTTTTGACTTCTTAGGGTTGACATTTATCAGCTGATTAATGAAAAAAATAAAATAAACCTACCAACCGTATGTATTGATAATCCCCGGCGTAACCAAACATCAAAATGTCCCCATTAAGATGCCCAGAAATCCTGGTGATTCAACTGATTAGATTTTGTATAGATTTTTGTAGCGAAAAAAACAATCGACGCTTATGAAGGTTTTCCTTATTTTTTCGGTAGAGGGCGTTATGTTCCCATTTTTCAAATTTGATGACAAGTGTCAAGTTAATTTCATATTGTCAGGTCACTTTGAAATTTTGATGTGTACGTTGTTTTAATAATAATAATAATGAATGGTCCTTATTCAATTCGTGTTTATTTGTTGATTTCATTGCTTTTAAATATCGAAACATTGTTACTGGTATCTCATTGTCTACCCATTATTCTGTAGGTTGCGATTTCTTCTCACTAACCAATCGAATAAAAGTGGAAAAACCCGACTGCACATTTTCACTTAGTGCAAATTTAGCTTCAGACAAGACTGACAAGAGCGTGTTGGCGACATCTGTACATATTGTACGGAAACCTCCAAAAGCTCAATTATCCACCAAAAATCAAGCAATCCAGATTTCGACACTTTTATCCCAAACTTCTACAGGTATAAGTAAACACACCACGGTTTTCAGGCATCTTAGTCCCAATCCATAAATAATCAGCAGACTGAGCCGGGTGATTATACACCTAATTGAGAATGACATGCGTCAGGGTAGCATTTTGCTGTTTGGCGCCATCTGCAAGAAAATGAGAACATTGTCCAATCTCCTTCATCAAGTGAGCTTGTAGGTCTGGTGTTTTTGACGAAAACAATTCCAGTATCAGAGTTATTTATCAGGGTTTCTGTACATCTTGGCTTCAACTAGGGTTTTCAATGTATAGTCTTTCTTTGTTCAGGTATTATGTGAATAGCATCTGACAGTTCCTCCCACAGATTAAAGAAAGAAGTATGGAAATGTAAGCTCCAGGTCAACAACCACTGAAGGCGCTGATTGCGGTACTTTCATTCACAGGAGAGTGAAGCTACTCAATCGCAGATTTCTATGATGCTGTCAATTGACTGACGTCGATCTGATATGCATTGCGATTTTGAAAATTTCAATACATAAGGCATAAGTTTTGAATTCATTTTGACGTAATAGTTTCTGTGAGTTCTGAGCTATATTTTATATGAATAATGGATGAGGACCATATGATTCAAAAAATGTGCGGAAAAGTTATTGTTTTCGATCTTGGATCGAATGAATGAAACTTTCAAACTATAATATGAAAATCCCGCTCTCCACGAATTTCTAACCCACATCACGTGTGTTGAGTACATATTTCTTCGGAACTCACGGTGCCAAGCACTCAAAGACATAACGCACTTCTTTCAACTCCTGATAAACTTTAGAGAATGAATTCATTTCAACTGCTTCAAATAATGTAAGTCGTCTTAGGGTACTTGATGCTATAATTTTCGAAGAAAACTTTTTTACTCATAAATGTGTGATGTAATTTTGGTGGCGAGTTAGAATGTAGATGTTGAATTGTATTGATCGATTCAGGAATGGAAAAAAATACATAAAATCTGCCCCAAACACGTCGGTAATACAGAATTCTGCATTTGTAACTATCAAAGTTTTCTCTAATCCATTCAATTTTATTGTTCACTTGGAGTAAACAACCGTGCCAAGAATCTGGCGCAATAGTCTGGTATATATCTGTATGCTGTTTCCTATCTGAACTTGTGATTTGTGGCCTCCTATATATGGTTTGAGTCTGGATACCTACGGAATATTCTAATCCCATAATTATTATTTAATTTCCAGTGCTGTTTATATATGAAGCTAAACTTTTTCGGTATGGATTCGCTCTCGTGCGATCACGGGATATCTAGTTATTTGTTTGGAAGTATTACATTTGTAGAAATCAATCATTGATAAGTAAAAGAAGAAGGTACTCGAAATGCAACCTTCAAAAATTCAGGAGTATCACCCAGTGCCCAATTTAATCAATACTCGAGAGGAAGCAGTGTTCAGACAAAAATATACTAAGCAAGGAAAATCGGTTTTGATACTTGAGCCATTCAACCAAACAGTTTACATTCAATCTCTCGATTGAAGCTTGATCTGTCCAGGGATGCCTTTAATAAAATGTATCAACTGATACTTTCAAACACGGAATTACCTGTCTTAACTCGAAAGTGTGGCTCAAGGAGAAGAATCTGACAGACATTGGCTACATTTTCTCTATTTTTTGACATGCAATGTATTCATTTCATGCCTCAGAGTATGTGGATTTGAAAAATTGCACAACCACGCAATGACAGTTTGTTCCAGGTAGTTCTGAAACCTCCACTTGTTGTTTGTTCTTTGCGTTTTCATGGCTGTTTCAGTTATGAACAACAATTCTTCAACTGCATTTGCTACCTTGCGCTAGTAGTGTCATCATACATTAGATGTGGCAAAACTCATTGACAGGTTGGATAGGTTTTTCTACAGATTAAAAATATCAATTGACAGATTGAATGTCAATTGACATAGATTTTCAATTTTTTTTGTGGCACTATACATAATTTAGATATTCAATAATAGGTTTTACATTAGTTACGTTCAATCTTCACAGATCTGTAATCTGCAGATCGTATCTCTCCATACTCTTCAGTGAGGTATCCTGCTAGAACAGTTCTATGTTCATAAATTGCGGATTGAGCGAAACGAACGGAAATATATTTTGTCACTTCACTATGCACAAAATTATTTCGTTGCTGTCACACAATAACAAGATATGATAACCTAAGCTCTACAATTTTTTTATGAACTTTTTCAACAGTAGAAAAACTACACTTGAGAAATAGGCACTTTTTCTGAAGCCGTTACAGACACTGTTTGCGCACCATTGTCAATATGTGGAAATCATTTTTTTCATACCACCACTATTTGATAGTAGATGATTGTCCACTCACCCTTGTGATAATTTTTATTTCCACCACTGATATCAAAAACTAGTTTTAACGTTTAAGTGTTCTGTAAAAAGTACTTCGCCCACTTGAAGAACTAGAAATTAAATGTTGTATCGGTTCATGTACTCACCAATTCCGAACCAGTTCAAAGTATTCTCACTGTTAATTTATTGGTCTCGCCTAAACATTTTTTTCACAACTTGAACAGATTAGAACTATCTAGGACCCTTTTCACTCAGAACCAAAACAAACCATGTTTCTGAATTGAATTTGATACTCTTTCGCGGTGAAAACATTAATGCTTATAATTTGCATACAATACTTTTTATTTCTTATTCATATTATTTTTTTTATTCTTCAGTTTGCCTCTTCAAAGCTTAGCATTTGAATGATTATTTTTATCGTATCTAAATGTTTGATGGTTATCATAATGTGAATTCGAAAATAAATTAGGGAATGATAATCACCAAACATTTTTTTTATTTGAAGCAAATTAGACCACAGCTGGTGCTGTTTTTCGAATTTAGTCTTAAACTTGGTCATGAAATCACTGATAATTTTCTAACAGACTGTGATCACCAGCATTCTTCAAAATATATCCTACCAACATAAATCATTTATTATTATTTAATTGTTAAGCAGCATTTTGAGGTGTAGGTTTTATAAGTTTGATGTATCTTCGTACCAGTAGAACTAATACATCTTTGTTGAATAAGTCTGTTTTTTATTTCACAACTCAATTTCGTTGTACAGGATGGGTTTTCAAATGATATCCAGGCCAATAATTAGATGTGGTTGTTTTTTTTTTTCAATGGCACCAATACCTGATTTTACCAACGCCAGGCGGTGCTAATGTATTTCTCAAAGTTATGTAGGTCAAACAACCTTGAAGAACCAAACAAGTGCGTGGAATTGAACTTCCCGATACTTAATGAAAATCTATATTTCACAAAATAGTTTTACACGATTCTCAACGGGTTTACAAAACCGATTTGCCCTGCTTTAGGAAATTATTGTAAAGCATCGCGCTGTTGTAAACCCTTTCTTAGTGAGAATCGTACAGGAAACTGGTATTTCTACCAAAAAGGGCGGATTTGTGTCCATCCCACAGGTTGGAAGGGTAAAGTTGGTAGTACCAACTTGGCAAATTGAATATGTTTTGGAAGACTGAATTATATTTTTGGAGATCAATCAAATTAACATTGTAATATATCCATATATGCCTACTGATGAGCTCGAAGGATGAGCAAAACAAACAACTCTCTATTTGTGTAGAAAATCCCCTAATGTTATCTGTTTGATTCTAGTTTCAATCCAAAATAAAAGATTATGTCAATTTTATATTATATTGAAACACAAAATAGTTTAAAAAACGTCCGAATAGTATTTTCGTTAATCTGCTAACAGGTTATGGGCCAGTTGTAGGGCATAAGTGAAACTGTTTAAAACATGGACGTAACAAAGTTCAACATTGTGAGGCTCACCTGTATGTACCACCTGATATGGAAATATAACGATGAAATGCTATATGGTTTACACAGTTACCAAAAACCTACCAGAACCAAGAGGTGCTGCTTGGATAGCAAAAGACGGTAAAGACAATTCACAAGTTGATTATGTAAAAAACTGAAACATTAAAAGAAGCATGGGAGAGTTTGAGAAAACAATGCAAGAAATGAACTCTCACAAATGAAGTTGTTCTGAAGCGTTTATGCAAAACATCATTATCCGAGAACAGTGACATGGAAAAATATTGCTGATATGATGGGATTGATCACTTCACGTCCACTGAACGTACATTGTATGTTCAATGGATATCTATCGGACGTACATATTAAGTACAATGGATATCCATTGGACGTACATATTGAGTACAATGGGTATCCATTGTACTTTACATGTACGTCCGATGGATATCCATTGAATATTCAATGTACGTCCAGTGGACGTTCATTATGGACCCCCATTGGATGTCCAAAGTCCTGGTCCCTGGATGTCAATACTACGTCCAGTGGATGTTTCATGAATCTCATATGGACGTCCATTGGAAGATCGTACATACATCCAGTGGACATCCATTGGACGTTCGATCTTGTGCTATTTGGGTGAAAGTTGAACTATTCATAATTGAAAATGGCACAATATATTCAAATATATTTATCACTTCTTACTGCGTATATAAAACAAAAATAAAATCTGAAGAGAAAAATTTCAACAAAACTATTGATGTTTCCTTAAAATGAATGGAAGTTAGGTCTCATTTTATATAGATTAACAAAAAAACATTGTAGTGATTCAAATATGAAAGCTAGCTATATAGTACCATAGACTTTTTTGTAGAACTGATAGCGACCAACATTTTGGGTGAACATAATGTTCGTCTATACCGAACCGTTTAATCAGCGCACACATACCCACACAACACATGGACATCCAGTGGATATCTAATGGATATCCATTAAGGATATTTTGGACATCCGATGGACGTACAGTTTTTATCCGAAGGATATTCAATGGACGTCCAATGGACATTCTCAGGCCACCAACCTCTACGTCCATAAAATATCCTTCATGGACATCCATGAGATATCCATTATGGACATCCATAAGATTTCCTTCATGGATACAGATAAGATATCCATCATGGATATCTACAAGATATACTTTATGGACATCCATGAGATATCCATCAAGAACGTCCATAAGATATCGTTCATAATTCTACATAATTATTTGTGCAATTCGTTTCAGAGAAACCAACCTAGCTTGAAATGTGAAAAAGTGCTGCACACTTCTTGGACAACGGATTATAGTTATAGTAATATATCCTGTGATAAGGCACTCAACGTGACCGTATGTGCAATTAAAATGTTCTGCTAGATTGGTTTCGCTGTATTCAAAAAATTTAGACAAACTAAGGTAAACTGGAGAGTGGTAGACGTACGATCAAAAAACTTATGTCGTTGATAATGATTTTCAATTTTTTCATTACTTCTCAAACAAAATACTTGATATAGTTTAAATTTGAAAAATAGTTTGCCAAGAGTTCTCAACAGAAAAGTTATTGATGAATTTAAATAGTTCTCAATTTGAATAACATATGAATATAGTACTCGACAACTCATTTGCTTCCTTCCAAAAGTTCACGTTCACGGTAAATGCTAATGACCACAGTTTACAATTATTAACTAACACACCACTATTTTTCGTTTCTTTATAAACACAATTATTGCACAATGCACACCACAACGCTTCAACTCAGTTCAACATAATTTTTTCAAACCGACCCAACACTCAACGACTCTCAAAATTACGACATTTGACAGATGCCATAGACGGTTGCACGTCAGGAAACCGAGTCAAGAGGAGTTCCAAATGCAGCGCTTTTGCATTTCGCGTCGCGCGTCACGTCTTCTGAGGTGACGCTATATTCAAATATTATTTAAAAGGATAAAAAGTTAAATATATCAACTTTTTTGCTGGAATGTCCAAGTAAAAGGCCCAATCACGTTGCCAATTCGTAGGGTGCCTCGGCGGAAGAAACATTATTTATTTGTACAATAAATGTACGAAATGGATGTCCATAAGATATCCTTCCGAAAGGATATCCATTTTGTACATCGTATGGATATTTTTTACTGGGAATACTTTGGATATCCTATGGATATCTAAAATTGGTCCAAGGCTATTCCGACATGAATTGGACGTCCATAGGATATCGGGTGCTGTATGGGTAGGTGATTCATCACATCCGACTTGATTTACATATACTATAACTCAATGAATGAATGAATGAAACAAAGTTAGAAACAAACCTCTTTTAAATATAAGTTAACCCATTCGATATAACAATGTTTCTTATATATTTGGTAAGAAACCAAACTTAATAATACTGACTATATTCATAAGTTTAACATTTATATTTTCAGTTCTGAATCAAACAAGAGTTCTTTTCTACACAAACAACTTTTATTATACTTAAGAAATTCAACAAAAACTCAATCTTTCCTAAAAATGAATAAATTATTCCATGTCAATATACATGTATGGAAAAATTTATTTTCTCTTTGCTCTTCCGAGCCATCTCATGATAGCTTCTTCAATTAAGTACTTTCTTGTTCTCAGTGATGTTAGGTAATTTAGCAGCTTCTGCAAAAAGTTGAGAGTTTAAGTTCACACTAAAAGCAATCTGAGATGGTGAAAAAATGTATGTATTTCAGGTTGATAATGACTGACAAACATTTGTGGACATTTCAAATACGAAATAGTTTCATTTTGTTGCATGGCCATGACCAGTACTATTGATTTCAAAATGGTAACAGGACTCACTACCACAGCAATTGTTATGTATGCTGTGCCATTACCGACACGAAGTGCTTTTGGCGCTATTCTGCTATTCTCAATTGAGGGCGAAACCACATTACTGTGGCGAAACGATTGCCGCGTAATTTGAATATACTTTATTCATATTCAGAATCAATTAGTAATTTTCTCTCAAAACCGAAGATATGTAAATTTTACATAATCAATGAAATTATTACTGTTTTTGTGAGAAATCAGAAATAATTGTGTGAAATTCTTACAACAGTTCCAAATTTCCAATAAATAACGTCCACAATTAGACGTCCAGTGAATGTTTCTGGATATCGAAATCCATACGAGTACGTCCAATGGATGTACAGTTTCACATTTCCAAACAGTGTCCACCTCTGCGGACGTCTATTGGAAAAATATTTTTGGATATTCAAGTTAACGTCCAAAAGTGTACGTCCACTGGATGTACAATTTTACATTTCCAAACAATATCCAACTCCGGACGTCCATTGGATAAACATTTTATATATTCAAGTTAATGTCCGAAAGTGGACGTCCAATGGATTTACAGTGTCACATTTCCAAACAATGTCCATCTCTGGACGTCCATTGCATAAACATTTTTGGATATTCAAGTTCACGTTCGAAAGTGGACGTCCAGTGGATGTACAGTTTTGACATTTCCTAACAATATCCACCTCTGGACGTCCATCGAATAAACATTTTTGGATATTCAAGTTGACATCCAAAAGTGTACATCCAATGGATATCCATTTCGAATCCATGGACGTTTGGATCTATAATGGACCTAAAATGAATGTCCATTGAACATCCGGTGCTATATGTGGGATGTAGGCAACATACTAATAGCTTGCGAAAATCTCATCGAAGAAATTAAAAATAGGAGATTTGTCTCACAATTTGACTTAAATGTTGAGAGAAAGATAATGAAGCTTCAAAATAGAGTTGACGATGGAAGTTCATGAAGGAAATTAAAGATTAAGCATTAAAATAATCTTCAAAACATGAATGATCTGCGATATTGACCAAAAATTTCACTTCTCTTTCTGAATTGATTGTCATCTTTTAGTATTATGTATAAGCACAGTAATAAGTAATCACGAAAAGGTATGATTCAGTCAGGCTACGACGTCCGTGTGTGGATGTTTTGTGGACGTCCGTAAGAAAAACATAAGAAAAGACTTGAAAACGAAATCACTAGGGCATGGCCCAGCTCTTCAGGTTGACTGACAGTCATTCGATATCTGAAGTTAAGCAACGCCGAGCGCGGTTAGTACTTGGATGGGTGACCATGCAGGGAAATACCGTGTCGAAAGCCCGTACTGCTGCAGCGAAATAGCATATCATAGCTCGCAGACACTATATCAATGAGCACAAGATATGTTGAAGATATGCCGTCCTTCGGTCCCGAGTCCATGGATGTTGGGCTCGTTAAAGATCCCTACCTCTGGTTGGATACCAGAGGGTTCGGCAAAATTTCCGGTTGGGGGAAGTGTGCTCACCGGCGTCGGTGATTGGCCTTGGTAGCGGAAATAGGCCGACGTTAAATAAAGAATTAAAAAAAAAAAAATCACTAGTGGCATCTACCCGTAGTCTCATCCCTTCGAATGATGTCTCCTTAGGTTGGATAACTTAAATCTTTATAAACAATGCTAATAGCTTTAATAGGCATTCCAGATACTTGTCAAATGACGACGTGAACCAATACGGCGACGGCGGTATTGGGAAGTTCATAATTTTATGCGACGTCTGGCGGAAATATAACGTACTGCTATAATTTGACAAACAAACGGCTTCCATTTTTCATGTTTGAATTCATTCTTGTTCTTTGGTGTTTATTTAGGAAATCTCATATAAAGTTGTAGTTTTTTTTATTAATAATATCAAACAATCATGGATGTAGACCGCTCAGTGAGCCGTATAAAGTGTTTGGTGCCAAGTTGCCGCAACTCTAGGAACCGAAATCCAAAGTTATCTTTCCACACGTTTCCAAAGAGAAATATATCTTTGGTGGAAAACATTACGGAGAGTGGATTGAAAGAAAAAATAGACAGGTACAAGGCTTGGAAAATTAAACTGAAACTGCATAAATCACCTCTAGAGCGGCTTCAGTGTGTTCCTTGCATTTCAAAAGAGATGATTTCTTGTTACCTGGTGAGTCTGTTTGTCTATTTTCAGGCGAAGTTATGGCGCATTTCATCATCCATGTAATAAAAGCCTCTTTGGTTCGCTAACACTACACTAAAACTAAAAAATGTCCTGGAACAAATATTATTATATTTCGAAACACAATGCATCTATATGTTCACCTCCAATACTCCAATGAGTGTGTGCGGCTATTCAAAGCATCATGAACACAGTTATATTAACCTTCACGAGAAAAATTTCGTACAATGAAATTATAGCAATAAAACCACCAAAATCTTGTCTAGCGAGGGCAACTGATGACTGTTTGGCGCGTTATTTCATAAATGTAAATAAGGCACTATTTCAAAATGGTGGATATAGTTTGACCACCACTAGCGCCCTCATCGGTCGATATTCTTCCCTATATGCTCCCAGAAACTTTCGTTTGTTATTTTCAAAAGAGTGTGATTTCCATGGTAAAACGTTTTACCATGGAAATCACGTGATATCTGGGGGGCAAACATCAGTACTGATGTTTGCCCCCCAGATATCACGTGATCCGGAATGCCTATAACTGCTACCTTTTCTCTTCTTTTCTACAAGGATTTTCTGGATTTCAAGAAAGCTCATGGCTCTAGAGGTCCCGGGTTCGCTTCCCCAACAGGGCAGAGATTTTTCTTTATAAGAATTTCTCTGTCGTGTTGGCGTGCCACGTTTCATGGTTGACGGGTCCGCGAATAACCATGCTGCTCCTGAGTAAGGCGTAGGGAGTTAGTAACAAGCCTGATACACACACACACTTACTAATAGCAATAAAACTTGACTTTGGGTTATATGTCTAGAGCGATGCCCATCAAACCTAGTAACAACAAGAAAGCTCATATATATAGTGGCATCTATATTTCACAAGCTTCTACGATGAAAATCTGTCGAGTTTACAGAGAAAGATGCCTATACTATGAATTTGCCTCGAAATTCAGCTTCACAATTCACCTAACAGATGTCGCAGATATCATTTATATTTGTTTGTTTTAACCCCTATACTTTTGCTTTTGGTCCTTTGACCCCAAAGCAGAAAACCACCCTATACCCTAAATACGTCAAAACGTCGGTAACCCCCTAGATATGTCAAAACATGTGAATTTTATGAATTGCATTTTTACTGCAGAAATATCAGTATTAAGTTAGGGAAAGATCTCAAAATGTCCATTATTTGCGAGGAAGTGTTTGATGAAATAAGTCATCCATCTGAAGAAGGTTTATACTTACTATTGAATATGTATATAAATTCACGTTTGATACTAGTCAACATTTTGAAAGAGAAAAGCATTCATTCATTTCTTTGACTTCAGTTTTATTTTTCAGAAATTAGGGACTATGCTACAAAAATTGGAATTGATCCAGATTCAGAACCTCAGTTGTTACCTTTAGCTGCAGAAGGATTGATGAAAGCATTGCCCCCTGGATGGAAACCTTGGTAATGTACTTTTTTCTTTGAAATCAGTAGGTTTGCAATTAATGGTGGAATAGTATAAGGGTAGTTTTTTAATGCTTCTGCATAATGTGCAAGTATAATCAGCAAATTGGAAACATTCCCACATTCATTTCCATGAATGATTCACACATTAGCAGAGAGGGCTTGCTAAATATTTGATGTTGATTCTTTTATGTAACTTTTGCATTCTTTCTGCCCTGATTCAGAGAGGAAAAAGCTAAAAATTAGTTCCTCCTTTGTAGTCTGATATGGATTTTATTGCCACAATTTCAGGTGAAAAATCTCTTGATTTTTCTTCTATTTTTTTACTTTCGATTTTCTGGCCCTTCTGTTGCAATTATGATCAGTTCTGATCTTATGGCACAGGTTTAACAAGAAATTACCTCATATCCTGTCATATATCCAGGGTCGAGGTGTGTTTCACTTTGGAAATCTGGTGTACAAAATTCAATAGAAATCTTGATCAAATCCATGTGAAAATCCTGAAAGAAATCCTGATTTGGTGTACAAATTTTACGGAAGTGAAACACCCCTTGGTCAGGGCAGCAAATACCTTTTCGAAAATACCACTGAATTGGGAGGTTGACAAGTGAAAAGTATGGTGAAACTCTTTTTGGGCATCTTTCCCTCGTGAAAGCTTGCAGTGTATATACTCTCTAAAAGGTGTGTGAAATAGCTACCACAAAATCCTGGGGCTAAATTATGATGATGTAACCCAACTTCTCTTAAACCTAAAGTGGATGGTTACAGAGATACAGCGTTTCAATAGTTCAATTTGATTTGAGTTTTTTATGAATATCTTCCTTAATAATCGGTATATTGTCACCATATTCGTTTTTTTTGGAGCGCACTGTGCACACATTTCAAACGAAATAACTTTTTTGAGCCGTACTTTATTTCACGTTTCAATAAAATCTTTATTCACCAAAGTGATTCACAAAAAGGTGTACTTGATAAGAGTTGATTTTAGCAGCCGTTTTCGAGGTATTTGGATCAAAAACATTCATGTCTGTATGCTTGGGTCTGAATTGTTGTGAGAGGTGATAATAAATTGACTGTCACTAAATTTTTATCAAAAATTCTTATTTAAAAGATAATTTACCGAATTAAAGTTATATTTACCTGGTCTGAACTGAGTTTTTGAGGACCTTGAATTGAATATTATATCATGTCAATATCCAGCACCTACAATAATAGATTTCAGAATTCTTGATGGTGCATCATAATGTTCTTCTATAATAGTTGTAGATTATTTTCCATAACCAATATTGAAACTTATTCAGGATTCATCAGGAAAGACCTGATTGTGACAATACAGTGATTATTAAAGAAGATATAAATAAAGCTGAAATCAAATTGAATTTTTGAGACTCTGTATTGGGTTACATCATCGTATCTCAGCCTCAAGAATTTGTTAGCATTTCATTTTGCACTTTTTAGAGACACCCTGTATAATGTGTAGTGAATTTTTCGAACAGTAAACAATTTCAGATTCCAGCTGAGGATCATCCAGCAATTGTTTGTGGCAAAAACAATCTTTTTTGTATGTTAGGGAACCGGTGCTCAAACAAATCAGTGTTGCATTGAGATTACGTGTTCGATATGTTGCTTCTATCACTTATGATTTTGGAAATAATTCGAAGGTTTTTATTAGCCAAAACAAGAGGGTAATTTCGATGTTTTTTCTAGGGATAGTGAAGTATCCACAATGCTCAATTATTGAACGTTTCAATTATATTTGCATTTTTCTGCTGTACCTGGATATTTTTTTATGATATTTACTTATTTTTTACCAAAACAATTATTATTTCATATTAAAAACACACTGTAAGATCCAATATTTTCTATTTTAATTTCCTCATTATTACAAATGCTTCCATTTGTAACGTTTTCATTCTTATCGTCATCATCACCAGCCCATTCCTCATCACTTCCGCTATCGTCATCTAAATCAAAAGATCCCTTTGTTAACTGATTTCTCAACCAGTACAACATTTGTTCTTCTTTGATTTCTTTTTCGATTATGGTGGGAAATATAAATTTATCTCGGAATTCATTTACTTCATCTTCAACTTCTTCCCAAGTGAGCTTCTCATGGGTTCCAGCATCTCCATATCGATAATTATACCTAAAAAATTTCGAAGTTATTGGAAAAAGGGAAAATTGAAAAGAGATATAAATTGCATTCAACTTTTTTCCTCTGAATCCAGAACATGTTGTCTGGTTAAGTGGAAGAGTAACTCATTAAACTTGCTGAGGTAAAATAAAAGCAATTCATTATTATTCACATCAATCACATATTACCTATCATAATGGACATATTCAAGCACCAATCCTAATCCTGGTGCCCTATGTATACAAACTTTATCCATTTTGAAAGAATTTTGTATCAACTCTTCTGTTTCCAAACCTCTAACAATAGCTATAATACACCCAACCATTTTTCTTATTTGATGCAGCATGAAACTCTGGCCATGCACTTTCAATATTGCAAATTCCACACCATCTTTTACAAAAGGTTTCTCACAAACAAAAGACTTCATGTATCTGTTAGCACTGGGATCATTTGGTTTCTTTTTGGAAGTGTAGTTGTGAAAGTTTTTGGTCCCTACAAAATGTTTCAACAAATCATTCACCCTATTGAAAGTTTCATCATCTAGTCTGTAGTCTTTTTGAGAAATTTCTTGAGCATGTGGGGCAAACGCAACTGTGGGGGTCACATAGATGTATGTCCGGCCATCACATTGGGATTTACTATTGAAACCTTTCGTAACCCTTTTGTATGCAAATACTCTTATTACTTCTGGAAGTTCTGCATTGATTTTGGCTAGGTTGATGTTTTCACCCAATTTCAGGGACACTATCTGTCTGACTGCTGATACACCTAAAGAAAAAAAATTTTGTTGAACTATGCACAAAATGATCATTCCTATGTGACCTATGAATATAACCATTATGCATTGGTTCCGGAAAATTAACCGTAATACCTTTATCTGTTCGAGCAGCCCGCTGAAACTGCATATTCTGCACTTGATTGTAACATTCTTCATTGATCAATTCAGCCTTCAGTAAAGCTTTGAATAAGTCTTCTTCGATTGTCCTAGTATTGGGATTTCGTTGCATTCCGTAGTAATTCGCCCCCGAGTAACCCATTAGTAGACAAAACTTCCTGCGTTTCACTTTTTCGAAGAAAGTTTCAGTTTCGTTTTGATTTTCTTCACTCTTTGGTTTTTTCGAGCCGATATTCAATCCTGCGCCTTTATCCGTTCTTCTTTCCTCCCACTGTCTTTTCTTTGATCGACCGTCATATCTTTCTTTCTTAGGGGCTTTTTTATCTGCCATTTGGCTAGGTGAAAGGGGATTAACTCGCAATGGGGGTGGTTTGGGTATCGATTCTGCTAAGGTAAAAATTCCTCTAATAATATTAGGTAACTTAAGAAGCATTACCTTTGGTTGTGAAGATCGAAAAATTATCAATTAAGTGTATATTTATGTCTGTAATAAATGAACCTAACCTTATTTTGTGATCGATCCGAAACATCATTTAGGTTGGTTTCCACTGTCAAACGTCACTTGTCACTTCTCGAAGCTGCGTTCGTGTTGAGACCACAGAACTCACAATTATAACTAGAATGTCTTTCATGTATCGTCGACTAACGTAAACTTGATAAATCATGGGCATTCGCAAAGGGGACAACTTGCACCAAGTAAACACATACGTCATTCCTTGTAATTTCAAGAGGAAATGAGAGAAATCTAGGACGTATGTCTGTTAAGATCACTAGTTTGTTTGTAAATAGAGCGGCGTTGTCAGTTTTATTTCTTTCTGATTTGGATATTGGACGCTGCACAGTGGGGCAGAATCCCAAAAAGCTGGCCAAAAATCAGAAAGTGGCGTAAATGATTTCAAATTCTTTCCTCGGGGGTTTCCGGGGTCGCTGATTACGAATCTGTTATCAGAATCACGATTTTCAAAATGGCGGACCCAAAATGGCAGACATAAGTTAACTAATTAGTCAAATTATTCAGTAAAAAATAACCCAATCGTATTTCTTAAGGGTTTTTGGGATCGCTGATTATGAATTTGTTATTGAAATGTTAATTTTTAAAGTAGCGGACATGATATATGGTCGATTCCGTAAAAATTTTAAATTTTTAATATTTTGAAATAAAAAATATTTCATGATTTTTTTTTGTTCGAATGAGTAAAAAATCTCTTGAGCAATGTATTTATTTTTCGAAAGTTTTTTGAGTACAAAGTTTGCAACAAATTAAATAACTCTTACTTATTTCTAGTAACAAAAATCTTGAATGTCATCTTCGATGTTCGAATCATTCGATTCCGATTCTGATGTTGACACACTTGTATCTAAATCGGAATCGTTCCTTGTCTCTTGTCTGATGACTTCAGGTTGTTAAACATCTCTCTAGCTCCTTTATATAGAGATTTCACCGGTCTCTGGGGCAATTTCCTGATGCTTGAGAGAAAAGGATCTGATGTTACGAGAAGCCTATTGGCCTCTATTTGCTGCTTTCCATCTAGATCGAAAATTTGCAAATAACAGTCCTAATGACTTCTCATCCCCGTCTACTTGTATCACATCTTCGGTTTTCTTGAAAATTGCATCCTTCGAAACGTCCATAACGTCTTTTTGTTCGTTTTTTAAACTGTCTTTCACCATAGAAAAAATATCTTCTCTTGACAATTCCATACTTAAAGATTTGGAAGACTCTGTAAAATACCAATGTAAACATATACAAAATTAAATGAGATTATTCTGAAATTATTTTATGCTTATGATTGTATATTCATAAAGAAAACGAATATTTTTAATATGAATGATGCATGTTAGATTGCTAACTGGTGTCCACAAATAATATGGTTAATTTTCTGAACATACACGTCCGTTAATGTCACGCCACGTATTCCTCCCGAAAATTTTGTCTAACTATTCGTTGAGCACTCCTGAGCAGCCAGTTTTTCACTATATTATACTTTATACTATACACTATTAGTTCCTTGTCGAAACGAGGCCGAGACTCGCGAAGACATTTTTAAAACTCTATTGGAAAATCGATTTTAGAAAAAAAAAAGTTCAATTTTTTATGTTTACTTTTTGCAGAATTTAAATATTTCCAACATACAATACGCAATAACTGTGCATAACTATATATTCTGCATACCTTCAGAAAGTGATTCCATTTTGCAGAATCCAAATTGCGATAGTTTCGTCCGTTTTACAGCAATTTGAAACCGGCAAGAATTTTTTGACGCGTATACTTATTCAGTGCGTACCGAACGACGGCTGAATGTCGACTGATGCCGAGGCGACCCTAGAGCAATTATATACCTGCTAGGTCCAGTATTTCATGCTAAGACTACCTGTTAATCCGACCTTAACGTATATAGACGAATACATACAATTCAAAAATTTGATTTTTGGCCAGCTTTTTGGGATTCTGCCCCACTGTGCGCTGTGACGATGGTAAATATAAATATTGGATATTTATTATTCATCGATTATATTGTGCATAGAGTTATAGGTATATTGGTAATATTGTGTACATTACCCGTTCGATACGATTAAGTGTTTTGTTGAGGATTGTGGTAATTCCTGGAGAAAGGGGAAGAAAAAAGAAAACGTTTTCACATTTCAGCTTTCAGAAAGTGGTTTCGTAGATTAAGAAGTGATCTACATTTGGAGTGGCCTCAACCACAGCATTACAAAATCAAAATCTACACTGAACATGTTCATTTTTCAATTCGATTCAATTCATACTGAAGCTTATACCATTAGATTTGGGAAAAGTGGTCTAAACCCGGTCTGGCGCCCTTCAACATTAAAAAAAACATGTTTTCAATGTAATTTTCATTGTAGTAGTAGGATATAGGAATAACTTTTTGGTATGAATCAAGATCTCATTTCGTATCTTCTATTCAAGGATTTTTTTATTATAAAACGTCTATGGATAAAACGATATTTTTACTGTTCTGATGTTCCGTTTGAAACTGAAATTTCCAGTTTTATAAAACCAACCCATTGCCCATCCCCAAGTTACGCACATTATATTTTGCGCCGCTACTGTGAAGAGGACATTTACAGTGTTGCAGGTTTTGCATGATTTGTCCATCCGCCATATTTGAAACGCATTCTAGTTATAATTATGAGTTCTGTGGTTGAGACCCGGAATACTCGGGAGTGTCCAAGGTCATTTTATATAAACAAATGGCCGCGTCTAACAGCTTACAGCGCTTAAGGCTGGATTCAGACAGATTCGAAATCCTATCGTACGACGATCAGATAGCTTTCTGATTGGTCTAAATTGGTCTGAATTTAAATTTAGGCCAATCAGAAAGCTATCTGATCGTCATACGATCGAATTTCGGATCTGTCTGAATCCAGCCTAAGGCTCCGAAATCCGATGGTACGACGATCCGACAGCTTTCTGATTGTTCTAAATTCAAATGTAGACAATTAGAAAGCTGTCGCGTCGTACCATCGGATTTCGGATCTATCTGAATCCAGGTTAAAGCCGCTGCACAAAATGACATACTGATCCCATAAATTAAAATTATATTTGCGTTCCGTCCTCAAGATCACTCAAGTTGTAGTACCCTCATCCAGCGTTGTTCCTGTCAATACTTTTGTAATAAATACATTACTTTTTCCGAATGGAAAGTACGTCAGTACCTCTTTATAAAAAATCAGTACTATCAATGATTGCACGACTTTCACGACCGGCAACTGCTGATTTGTTAGAAGTTTTCGGGCTTCTGAGCCGTGGTCCGCAGGTTTTTGGGCCTGACGTTTCGTCTGCATCTGCAGCAGACATTCTCAAAGGCGATGCTGCAATGCTTCAAGACCTGCTTTCCTACCTATCTCGTTAGAACCCGCTGAGGGATCACGAGTTTTCGTACCAAAAATTTATAAGGCAGACAGTAGGGAGTCTGGAGAAGATTCTGGAGTGCAATTAGGAAAGAGAAATGATCTTCCGACCGAACATGAAGCTGATCCGTTATCATGAACGGATGTTCCCCTTGTCATAGAAGTATTTAATGCATGAGGCGCAGATATTATTCATAAATAATGGGAAAATATTCCGTGTTTGCGAATTGCTCTTCAGTAGCAGCACCTAAACTCAAGGTCGAGGCTTCTATAAAGTGAAACCTCTCTCAAGAGTGATGAAAAACTATAGAAAATGCAAATCCCCTTGATACTAATGTCAGTTTTGGGATAATTGCATTCATAGTCGGACCGAATTGTGAGAGGAGTATGTTTAAATACCATTTACTCAAAGGCAGGGCCTACTGCCGAAGTTGATATTGTAGTTTTCCTGGTCTAGTCGTTAGCGGGTTGATTAGCTGAACTGCTATATTGATGGAAATATGTATTAAAGTTCTTGATAAAGACTCCAGCGTAAGAGTCGAAACGTCGAACATATAAAAAACTCGCACACGGATTAATACTCGAAAGGACTATTTTCAATCATTACTAATGTTTATATCAAGTTCAATCCATGGTAAACTTTCACATAAACAGTGAAGAAACAATAAATACTGTAATAGTCGCTCAAAAATTTTACGGTTTTTGGGAATTTCAAATATATCGTCAAAGTCGTAACCTCAAATAGCAATAGTTGTCAAAGTGGTGCTTATTAGTTGTAGTTTTCTCGAATTTGGCGCTGCGATACTTTGAAATACATACGTTTCCTGTGTTTGAAACACCAAAGAAACTGAAAAACTGCTGAAATGGGTGGGTTTCATTATAAATAAGAGCAACCTCCTACCTTCAACAACTTGCAGATATCTTGTTTTTTTTTTCAACTCTGTAAATATGACAATGTATCTTCCAGAAGAAAAATCTATGAAGATTTTTGAACTATTACATCGGTTCACTACTGCACATGTACTGTGAATCCGCTCATTTTGTTGGAGTAATTGTAACAGCTTCTCCACCTGTAATATTTGGTTGGGTATATAGGTACCAAAAAATTCGAAAGAGCAGAATATTCAGCCCTCGAAAAAGTGAACGGATCTTACATTGGAATAATCACTACCTCAGAGATAATTGAACCAGATATTAAGTGGTGGATTGAAAATGTTATGAGAGCAGGTTTTTCTTCTGATTTTTATCTGAGTGGTTGGGGTGTTGTGTGCAACGGTAAATACATATTTGGTCACTGGTCAGAAAGGGAAAGGTCAAATCATATCAACTTAATGACCAAAAAATACTCAAAATTTAGCTCGGGAGATATGACAATGGTGTGAATCCCGAAATATTTGGATATTTGTGCCCTAAAATCCAGTGATAACGTAGATGCCGACTATAAATCCAGAAGACCACAGTACTGAATGCAGTCACAATACATTTGGAAAAATATCTGATGATGAAGCAAGTGGTATTATAGTAGTGACACCACACTGGAATGCTCAACCATGGTTCCCTCTTGTTCAAACAAGGTTGATATCAGACTCATTTTTCGTCCTGATGATAATCTTTTGTCTGTCAACACGCCACCTACACTCTTAAAGAACCTTACCCTGGTTGCAGGACTCGAGAAGTTCTTCCAATTGGAAGGACTACCAATGACATCGGTTAATGTTATGATGTCCTCCATAGCAGCTATACAACCTTGAAACAATACAACCTAATATTGTTCTCAACAGTGATATAACGGTGATGTATTGAAATCATTGAGTGACATATTCCAACAGGGTGACCACATAATCTATGATTTCATTGAAAAATATCAGAATTATTGATGAGGGTACTGAGATTTTCATCATTGATAAGAAACTTCAAATAGCGGAGGTGTTCAACCAGATATTTGGTTACCTTTCTTTACATCTATACCAGAGTTGTGTGCTGCAAATACATTGAATAGTTATTTACAAAAAACTGCCAATGTGAGAGATGAAAATCATGATGACTACTGTTCACATGTAAACAACCATATAATAATGAGTCTCCACAGTCCAGCCGGTGGATTGGAACTACCTTCTACTAGACAGAAGTTTGCATTGATATATAAGTATTCACTATACATAGTAGCAGACACGCTGCAACATCGGCGGCAAGCAGGAATAAAGTTAACTTAGTTACGTCCACACTGGAGCAACATTTGGCAACTTGTAGCAATTTTATGTTGCAACGAGTTGATAAATGTTTAATTCATTAAACTTTGACATAAAAACAAGCTGTCCTCACTAGAACAACAATGTTAATGAATGTTTGCACTTGTCGAATCTCAAATTCAGTTGAGTACAACATTCTGTCCAAGCTGCTGTAGTTTTGTGACATGATGGAGGAAGACTTATTAACTGCTACCGCGTGCTTTCTAATTTTGTGTGGTGATTCACGAAAACGGATGCGTAAATGTTGGGTTCGTCCAAGTTTGAAGGAAAGGGAAGAATATGGTGGACTGGAATATTATCGGATTTAAAAAAAGATGACGTTTTATTAGAACTTCGAACCGATGGGTGCTTCAAATTTTTTTTGCGCATGAGTAGTTCAGATATGGAATTTTTTTTGCTCACTGAGCCACCAAGTGACGGATTTTTCTTTTTGCCTCTTCCTGAGATAAGCACCCTACAGCTGAACAAACTGCATTCCATGAATCATTTTTTGATTCTCTGCATTTATATTTAAAATGTTTAGGATTCCAAATACATGGATTTTGTCTATAATTTTCAATTAAATTTGAACAATTCTCCGAAGTCCACTTAAACGCCATCAGTGGCGGCCTTACCCATTGCGAGGCTCCGGGCGGCAGGCCCTTCGCGAGGCCCTTTGCTCATCGTGAAATGTATGTGATACGAAAGTAGGTCTGGTTGTTTGGTTTAGGTATTTGTTATGTTTAACGAGAAATGCTAAAGTTATACAAATGAATAACATTTGAGTTTTAAAAGATTTATATATTTATACCTAGAAAGATTTACCAAATTAACAAATACAGAGATGATAAATTTTAAAATTGATGTTTGCGGCTTTTCCTAAGACTAAAATCTTTAAAGCACAATAATCCAACGAATGAGCTACATCATTTTCGAATGGAATCTTTTCACTTGCATCAGGATTAGAGTCACTTTCAGTCAATAAATGTTTTGTAGAGGTTTCTTGATCATCACTTTTTATATATTTATATAAAGATAGATCCCCGTAGATTTTCTTGTACCAGCTTTTTTTTGATAGCTCGTTTCCTTTTTGAACTACATGACTCAAATTTTCTACCGGCATCACGATCACGCGAACTCATTTCGTAAATCTTGTTTTGTTTCGCTAAGTCAGAAATAATGTTCAAGTATCACACAGTTTTTAACCCTTTTTCAGCTTACTCAATGCTTCAAATCCTGTAATTTACACTTTTCCAGCTCACTCAATATTTCAAATACTATAGGAACGTAATAATATTACGGAATTAATATGTACGATGCATACCTAATGACTTTTTTACTTTCCTTGAAAGCAAAATATTTCCATTATGACAAAGTTGACAAACGAAATAAAACACCGGGATTCCCCGAGCGATAGAAGAGGCTACATCTAGCGGACTTCTCATGTAGCGTCTGGTCACAGGGTACCTAAATCATACAGAGTCCAAGCTTCACTAGCTTAGCTAGGCCTAAGCGCGGCAACGGTGCCGAGGCGCGGGATATTTAAAGTTTGAATGCGATACAAGCGATACAGACTGAAGACTTCGAAGCTCTCTTACTATAGTGGCTGAATTTTTATTGAATCGAACCTCCTAGCTCGTAACAATAATTGAGGATCAAAATCAAAAGTTTTGAATTGAAAAAAATCTATATTTTTTAAAATTTGCTTGGGTGGGTTGTTGCGCGAGGCCCCTGCAAGAGCGAGGCCTCGGGCGATTGCCCTGTTCGCCACCCCCTAAGACCGCCGCTGAACGCCATCACTAAAACCTAAAAATTCACGCACAGGCACTTTTTCTAATAAAATACTAAACAGAACACTTAGACGCCGCGGTTTGTTTACTATCTAGTCACTCAATTTGCAACAGGTCTCAACTCGCAACAATCCGTCCACATCAAAACAATGTTGACAAATGTTTCACTTTGTTTCATATTATCCTTTGATCTTTACCGCTAAATACGGATTCATGCAACAAACTACATCGCAACACCAACTTTATGCAACGCAACACAACATATTCCAACAAATGTAAACATTTTATGTTGTAACAAGTTTTTGTTGTATTATGTTGGAAAATGTTGCTCCAGTGTGGACGCGCCTTTTTTTTTAAGATAGGTAACATACGAAACACTGCAGGTTGGTCACAGAGATCTAGGCTATTCGTGAGTTTTCACAATAGACCTATCTATGATCAGTGCGCCTTTGCAAAAAGCATTTTGCATTCATAACTGCAAACGAATTGTCCTTTATTTAACCTATATCGATAAAGTTATTCGAGTATTTCGTTTTCTTAACAATGAAGATACAAAACCGATTCAAAGAAGTACCAAATGATCTTCAATATAGAGTCAGATAGTAATGTTAGCTTTTGCTCACCTGGATGGCACAAAAGACACTGAAGCTTCAGAAAACACTTTATTGGTATAAATCAACCAGAAATAAACGTACACTCTGCCACGATCTTAGCTATCAGAGATTCATTAACATTCCCGTCTCTAGGTAACAATCTGTTCAAATATAACACTCGGCTTATCCTGACAAAATTGAGTGACCTCACTCAATGAAATGATTGATAAACATGTTTTATGATCATAAATAACTGAAGAGATCTGAAACAATGAAAAAAAACAAAAACATCAATCAAATAAAATGAAATCGTCTCGGAGTCGTTTTGGAAGACGAATTCCTCTTCTTTGTCTTTGACTGTCGGATGTTTTTCTTTCTGCTTCCATAGGTACTTCTTCATTTCCATCTTCTCTTTTCTGTTTGTCACTGAAGTCTGTCACTGTTTCTGTTTCTTCCCGAATGTCATGTCTTTCATTAGGTTCGTCTGTATCGTTCGATTCGTCAGTATAGTCTGGTTCATCACTTTGGTCTTCAGTCTCGTCCTGTTCGTCAGTCTGAATAGAACTGAAAGGTTTTAAATGAGAAACATGAAACGTGGAAGTGAAACTACGCGAGGGAGCTAAATTGCTTACGCGGTACGTATCACTTGGTAACTTTTCAATTATGATGAATGGTCCTTTATAACGTTCTTGGAGTTTTGTAGATTCACCGGTACCTGTCGATTTAGCACACCTCGCAAAAACAATTTCTCCTACTTCATATTCAGTTCCTTTGAACCGTCTTTTATCATATCGACTTTTGTACTTCTGTTGTTCTTCTACAATACTATTTCTTATTTCGTTCCGTATAGCTTCAGGAGGATTCCATGTTATATTAGTAACATATTCCGCCAATTTATCTTCTCCGAAAGTTGGTAAATAGCCGTGCAATCTTTCGAATGGAGTTTTCTGGGTGATTTTATTGAAAGCTAAATTCAAACATTTCTCAACTTTTGGAATCACGTTATCACATTGAGTATTCTCCTCAGTGTAACTTGCAATCGTTGGTATCAATGTTCTGTTAACTGTTTCAACTTGACCATTAGCTTGAGGCCATCTACTGGAATTGAGAGTGTGTTTGATATTGTTCTCTCTACAAAAATCTTCAAATTCGTTCGATGTGAAACAAGCTCCTCTATCAGTGATAATTTGTCGTGGAGTTCCGTACGACTCTATACATTTCTTGAGTTTCTTAATAGTTATTTCTGCCGTCGTATTCACTGCTGGATAAAGTTTTACGAATTTAGTTAGGGAACATACCACAACAAGAACATATGCATTGTTTCTTCTACTTTCAATGAATGGTCCAACATGATCCACATGTATTCTGGAAAATGGATATTCAGATGGGGGAATGGGATATAGTTCACCAGGCTGCCTTCCTGCAGGTACTTTGTTGGTAAGACATTTGAAACAAGATCTTATGTGGTTTCTAACGTAGTTCCTCATCTTAGGAAACCAATAGGTCTGTTGTATTTTCTTTACTGTCCTATCTGTTCCAAAATGACCTGATAAATCATGGCATCGAACAACAATGCCTTTTCTAGCTCCATTTGGAACTGCAAATAATTCTTTCTCTTGCTTTCCTATGTTAACTTTTCTCAAAAGTCTTCCATTGTCTAAAACATATCCATCAATATCATGTTTTTCCTGATTTGTCCTATCATTTTCATCTTTTTCTAGTATATTTACCAGTCTTCTTAACGTCGGATCGCTTCTTTGAAATGAAAGTATCTCATCTTCTATCGTGATCTGTAAAATTTCAAATTCTTGTTCTAGTTCTTCTTTGATGTCTCCTTTTTCCTGAACTGGTGGCCTGGACAAGGCATCAACATGTTCTATCAGCATACCTTTCCTGAATTTGATATCATAATTGAATTCCTGTAATAGGTATAACCATCTAGCTATTTGCGGATTCTGATTTTTCTGAACATTCATATAAACTATAGCTTGGCAATCAGTGTATATTGTGAAATGAATGCCAATTAAATAATTTCTCAATTTATTGATGCACCATGCAATTGCCATCAATTCTAATTTGGAGGAATGATAATTTGCTTCGCAATCATTTGTCTTTTTCGAGATAAAATATACAGGATGTAATTCACCTTTGTCATCACTCTGTAAGAGAATACCACCAATTCCTATGGAACTTGCATCAGTGTGAAGTTCAGTTACTTGCGCATGTGAAGAGTATAGTTCAAGAACTGGATTACTGCAAATAATTCTAGTGAGACTATCAAAAGCTTGCTGCTGATCGTTACCCCAACTGAAACTTTGATTTTTTTTTGTCAAATCACTGAGTGGTTTTGCAATATTGGCATAATTTTTGACAAATCTACGAAAATAACCAGTCAGACCTATAAATCGTTTTACTTCAGATACATTTTTCGGTACTGGAAATTCCTTGATTGCTCTACATTTCTCTTGGCCAGGCCTCAAACCCTGTTTTGACAGAATAAAACCCAAATATTCAACAGATTCCATACCAAATCTACATTTCTTGAGTTTCAATGTCAAACCCGCCTTCTTGAGAGAATCAAAAACCAGTCTAAGTCTATCGAACATATCACCCCAATTTCGTGCAGGAATGAGTATGTCATCTAAGTAACACATAGCAATTTTATTCCTTAACGGACCTAATACTATATTCATTAGTCTGCAAAATTCAAATGGAGAATTTGATAAACCAAACATCATCCTTTCGAACTGTCCTCGTTCATCCGGAGTTATAAAAGCAGTTTTTGCTTTAGCACTTTCAGTCAATGGTACTTGCAAATAACCATGGGCAAGATCTGAAGTTGAAAATAAGCTATAACCGTTTAAATTTTCGAATTGTTCATCAATTGAAGGAATAGGATATATTAACTTCTCAGTCTGTTTGTTTAAACGTCTATAATCGATTACTAATCGCGTTTCTCCTGATTTTTTTGGTACTAAAATCACTGGACTAGCGTAGGAACTTTTAGTGTCTGTAACAATCCCATTATCGCGCCAATTTTTAATAATGTCTTTTATTGTCTCTCTTTCAGCCAAACTAGCTTTATATGGTTTACTAATAATAGGTTTATCATTATCAACAATGTCCATTTCAATTAAATCGGTACAACCTAGCTCCCTTAAATTAAATGCAAAGCAATCTCGATATGAATTCAATAAAACAACCAATTATATCCTTACCAATCCCTCGTTCAACGTTCAACATGTCAGCTGTTATGGGCTCCCGACTACTGCCGATCAAATTCGTATCTGAAGATATTTGGCCCAACTTCTGGCGTTTCTGTATTGTAGCAGGCCTCAACTTATCTGGATTCTCCTCAAGAACTACGACTTCTTCATCAGCAACAGTGCAGTTGATAAACATAACTGTGTTCGGTTGTATGATAACCCGCTCTTGAGCTATGACGGAAACTGTCTCAGCTGAAGTTCGTTTTTCGACTCTGGGAAATGGCAACTCGTCCTTCCAATAGAATTGTAGACTATCACCTTGCCGGACATACGCCAACGATTCATCTTCGGTTAAACTTCGACCCAGAATAACATCAACGGATTGGGCCTCAACTGGTACTACACATAAGGGCACCTTGTCGACAAAAACTTCGTCCAACTCGATCCTCGCTGTGACTGTTCCAAGACTGTCAACCTTCGACCCTCCAAAACCAGACAACTTTGACTCTCCTGGTTGGATGATTTGTCCTTTCTGCGCTGCTTCATTATTAATAGTGCAGACTGCGCTTCCCGGATCAATTAATGCCTGATACTGGATGTTGTTGATTCTTACTGGACGAATGAATCGCTTAAGAGTGTGAGAGTTGCGCGAATCAAATGAAGTTAAATTTACCATTTGAGTGGTTTCTGTGCAATTGCGTTTGATGTGCCCAGGCTTGAAGCATTTATAACATAAAGTTGCTCTTGGTTCACTACATTGACCCTTAGAATGCCCTGTATCCCCACAATTGTAGTATCTACTAGTATTCCTATCTCTATCAACTTTGTCCCTATTACTATCTCTAGCATTTTTGAAAAAATTGACGTGATTTCTTTCATTATTTTCTTTTTCGTGAATCTTTTCAAGCAGTAAAAGATCTGACCACAATTCATCTTGATTGTTATGATTTTTACTATTAAACTTCCCGCTATATCAACCCGAATCAAACCCTTCAAAATTTCAACTTTACTTTCATCAAATGTCAAATTCAAATTCCCACACAACCTCATTTTGTCATGAAAATATGAAGCAATAGCTTCCCCCGGTCTTTGATTTCTTTTTCGCATTTGTTCCCATCTGTCAGCAGTGCTCAATGTATCAATGTCAATCTAAACTTTGATTCAATAAGATTCCACGTACATATCCCCATCAAATTCAAATTTTGAAACCAATTTGCTGCCGGACCTCTCAGATGAGACTGGGCAACTGTTAGTTTGGTTTGTTCATCCCAACCCTGCAAATTAGCACTCGTTGTGACTGAATTCAACCAATCTAATGCCTTATGTCTATCTCTATCTCCATGGAAACTCCACAATGTTTGCGGTATATTTGGAACTACCCTCGTATTCCGGCTGTTTTGTACTGTCATTGTATTCAGAATTTGTAGTTGAGTAACCATCAAATTATTTATTTGTTGCATAACCCCTCTGAAAGCTCCCAAAAACTGACCCGTTCCTGAAAGCGGCGATAAATTTGGTAAATTTGGATATTCGGAATTTTCTCTACCTTGATCAACATCGCTAAGACCACCAAAATTATACATATTATCTGAACTACCCTGGTTTGAAGTCATTTTAATACAATTCGAATTAATGAGAAATTCTTGTTTTCCTATCAAAAAAACTTATTTCACTGATCTAATTGAGCGTTTACCAAAAACTGTTCGTTCCCTTTATCACCCCTACTAATACCTATGTCTAAATCACCCTGTAAAACTACTGAACAATCTGACACTACCTGTCAAAAATCTCTACTAGATTTGACACTTGTCAAATTTTCAAATTATACCAGATTTAGCACATAAAACTTATTTGGTGTTCAAGAACCACTTCTGAAATGTTAGCTTTTGCTCACCGTGATGGCACAAAAGACACTGAAGCTTCAGAAAACACTTTATTGGTATAAATCAACCAGAAATAAACGTACACTCTGCCACGATCTTAGCTATCAGAGATTCATTAACATTCCCGTCTCTAGGTAACAATCTGTTCAAATATAACAGTAATATTTATATTAGTTTCAAAGTTAAATCATAGTTGATCAAAAACAGTTTCAAAACGTCTTCCAACGATATTCAGGAACGAAGCTCAAAAATATATGCAATGAAGATTCAATATTTGTATTAATAAGTTATTAGTGGATGAATATTCGAAAGATATATTTTATTGATGTTTCAAAGATTCTTTTGGTTACTATGAAAATGAATGATTCCCTCTGAAGGCGTTTTTTTTTCACAATAGCCCTATAGCATCAACTAACATCGCCGTCGAGTACAGGCAAGTTATTTGTGCTCTCTCCAATTCATTGCGATGAGTGCTTCTATGAGTTGAAATTTTTTTCTTTGGAGAAGTTGTGCAAATAGTGACCTACCAATTGAAGGATACTGGTGAGCAGAGTTTGACTTTCGAAACTTGAACATTTGATCTCTATAAGTCTCAATCGATACCCTCTGGACGGAACTCCGAATAAAAACTACTGGCGATAAGTGGACCTCGACTTGGGTTTTTGCTCTGCTCACATTATATGTGCAGACTTACAACTCGAACATGCCAACCGTTCCTAATGATATAACGCTCGTGGAGTTATACAAACTGCTCATGACTGTTAATGATAAATGTGACAAAGCCCAAGACAAACTCTCAGAGAGGAAATCGTTGTTGGCGGCAGCAAATAATAAGATATCAGAGCTTGAAGATGAAAACTTGAAGCTGAGAGTAGTGGTAGTTCAGCTTGATAATGAATTGAGAAGAAATAACGTGATTGTTTTTAGTTTAAAATCAGAAAAGGTTGTCCAATCACTGAATGATCTTGGGGATGTTCTCGAAATCAAGCTCGACCTGGTAGATGTCAATAATAATTCCTTCCTCCCCAACCAATTTGAAAACAAAATTCTCAAGATTGAATTTTCATCATATTGAAGGAAACTCGAGGTACCGAAGAACTCGTGCAAGCTCAAATACTCCAATATATTCATTGCCAGCGACCTGAGTCCGGAAGACCAAGTCACTCACAAAACTCTTTGAAGTTATTTCAACACCGCGAAGAGCAACGGTTTGTTCAAGTTTTTTGGACCATTGGCTATCTTCCTGCTCCCTTTGAAAGCGAATACTGGTTTTTATCTACACCCGTACTCTAACAATACACTTATATGCCCACAACCCGTTTTATAATGAAATCCATCACGATACAGATTTTTCATTACGATACAGATTTTCAACTAATAGAAACCTATTTTTATTTTAATCAAGCATGACGTGCATGCTCTGCATTAGACGTTTGTCAAGTCAAAATCGGTATAGGTATTGAATTTTTGAATAATATAGCCAAACTTCTGATACCAGCGATATGGGAGAGTCACCTTCGACACCTTCACTGGCAGAAATACAGTTAGAATGATTAAATTTTTCGTTTGACAAATGCATAATTCATTTCTATATTTTTCCAATCAAATTTTATGAGCTCTCCGTAGGCAAGCGGTCTAAGGCGCTGAGATTATATTTGCTAGTTGGACTAGATGGAAGAGACATGGGTTCGATTCCGGCTTCGACTAATCTTTTTTTCTTCAATTTTTGATCTCTTCATTTCTCATCGTTTTATTTCTCGAAGTAACCATCAATTACAATTTTGCAGAAATTTTCAAAGAAATGCGTTTAATTAGTATTATTGTATGCAATACAAATATAATATTTGTAGTTCTTCACTATTTATCGGGTGTAGATAAAATAGCGTATGCAACTCTCATGTAATGGTTATTAATACACTCGCATCAACCATACGAAACTCATCTTCGGCTCGTTTCGTATCCCGGTTGATGCTCGTGTATTAATAACCATCATTACATGATCGTTGCATAATATACTATTATCTACACCCGTACTCTAATAATACACTTATATGCCCACAACCCGTTTCATAATGAAATCCATTACGATACAGATTTTCATTACGATACAGATTTTCAACCAATGGAAACCCATTATTTTTCAATCAAGCATGATGTGCAAGCTTTGCATTTTGACGTTTGTCAAGTCAAAATCAGTACGTATTGAATTTTTGAAGAATTTAGTCAATTTTCGATAATCGAATGAAAATGTCTTATAGCAGTGATATAGAAGAATTACCAGCGACTCCTCCACAGATGTCTTAGACAAGAAAAAATACAATCGAAAGGATTATATTTTTCATTTGACTAATGTAACACATATGTTTTTATTTTCAACCAAATTATATAAGCTGTCATGTCCGAGTGGTCAATGGCGCCGTCAGTGATCAGTTACGTCCGGGTTCAATTCCTGACCTCAGCAGATTTTTTTTTCATTTTTTCTTCTTTTCATTTCTCATTGTTGTATTTTCCGTGGTTATACCATCAATTATAATTTTGTAGAATTTTTCAAAGAAATACGATTGATTACATACTATTATTGTGTTCAATATAAATACCTAATAATATAATATTTTTAGTTCTTCATTTTTTATTGGGTGTACATAAAATAGCGTATGCAACTCTCATGTAATGGTTATTAATACACTCGCATAAATCATACGAAACTCACCTTCGGCTCGTTTCGAATCCCGGTTTATGCTTATGTATTAATAACCATCATTACACGATCTTGCATAATATACTATTATGGGTGTCTTCATTTCTCATCGTTTTATTTTTCGAAGTAATACCATTAATTACAATTTTGTAGGATTTTTCAAAGAATTGCGTTAATTTAGTATTATTGTGTACAATACAAATATAAATATAATATTTATAGTTCTTCACTATTTATCGGGTGTAGATAAAATAGCGTATGCAACTCTCATGTAATGGTTATTTGTAAATGATCGTTGCATAATATACTATTATTACACACACAGAGATTTCAAACAGTTCACCACTGAAGCATTTCAACGCGATCTTCAAGATTCCGTTTCGAGTGTATTTACAGGACGGACGACTTAAACCAAAAAGTTGAAAAATTCAATTCCCTGACTTAAGTTCATTCAATACTCCTGCACCTCTGCGAAATGTGCGCATGACTGAAGGAAAAGCCCCGTGATTGACAGAAAATCTAAAACTGTTGATGAAACTTCGCGATAAAGCTCTGGCTAGGAATAGGAAAGTGGACTGACTTCATAACGGGATAATTATAAACAATTGAGGAATCTCGCCAATCACAAAATAAAGATTGAAAAGAAAGCTTACCTGGAATCACGAAAAACGTCATTCCCGATGATCTCAGAGATACCACTAAAATCAATGATTTTTTTGTAATAACAGCTCCAACAATGAATTGCCTGAAGAGGGTAGTTTCCTTTCCTTTTTTTTACGGACGTCTTAGTTTGAATTCCATATTTTTCTATTACTTTATATAGTGCCAAAAGATGGCAATCAATTCGGAAAGATAAGTGAAATTTATTTGTCCATATCAGTATTACATCTATCAATATATTGCACAATAAATTCATGAAGTAGGTAATTCACGAAATATTTGAGGAATTTATCGAAAAATGATGGCACCTTCAATTTATTCAAACATTTCATTCTAAATTTTCAGTTTGACATCTTAAGTTTGACCAAAAGAACCTCTAATGTCATCTTATGTTCATTGTAAATATTGTTTGGTTTAATCATACATAAAATAAAAAGTGTTCTGTTGAAACGAAACAACAGACAACATACAAAAAAGGCAAGTTGCACTGTCATTAACTTTATCGCAGCAAAACAGCGTTATTCAAGTACCAAAGGAAAGTTAGGAGATGGTGATGCAGGTGATGATGGATAGACAATATGAAACAAAAATCCCTGATAATACATTTTATCAGGGATTTTTATTATATTGATAAATGACACAAGCCTTCTCGATGCATGTGAGAGTCTAGAAATAGTAAAATGTTGAAATCAGCATGAATGGTGACAAAGGACCTATCCCTTTCAGTTCGCTTTTAAATATTTTGTTGAGAAATTAATCAGAATAATCAGTAATAACAGACGAAGTCCATATAGGACCAAAACCAAAGAATAATTCGGAACAGAAATAAACTTCTGTTTATTTCTGTATTTAGCACGATTTTGAAATATGTCATCTTTGTGTTGTAACTCGTACACCTAACTGATTCGTTGTTCCTTACTATCTATGAAATCTGAAATCTTCCCTTGTTGGGAACATGGCTCAAAGAGCATGAAAGGAACTGCAGGCCAGGGCAAACTGGCAAATCGGCGGTGGCGGAACACGCACTGAGTGAGGGTGACCACAGGATTCTGTTTGAAAATGCTAAACTGATTGCCCCCAACCAGGGTTACCATAGCCGACTGGTACGGGAGGCGATAGAGATCCAAAAACATACGGACAATTTCAACAGAAAAGAAGAAGCTTTGAGTCTAAACAAAATTTGGAATCCCATTCTTAGGAAATCAAGAATAACTTATGAAATCACGGCAGGTAGTGCGGCAACTAATAATGATGATTATTCCCCGAAATCGACAGAAGTAATTAACCTGCATCAATATAAATACGCCTTACGAAATCGAAACGTTTAGTCATCGGAAATGAGTAAGCCTCTGAGGAAGCTGGCCACTCGCGCTAGCGAAACGTTAGGAAGAAATACCAAAGAACGACGGCGTTCAAGCCCGAAGAAAAGTAGTTATACTACCCCTTATTGTCAAAAATTATAAAATAACATCATAAACCTAAATATGGGTAAAAATAGTCAATTAATGATTGTTTCATGCTTTAGGATACAATTTCATAGTCTTTCAACCTACCCTTTATTAAACCATCCTTGAGAACATTGAAATTTTTACAGTATGTCTTCGAACTTTAGAATACACTGATGAAAAATCAACGAAATATACACTCACACATACGAGCAGATGTTTTTTATTCTCTGTCTTTCAATTAGAATGGAAAAAATTGGAATATATAACGTATAACGGCTGAATATATCGGTTATGTAGATTACTACGCTCAGAAGCGAGTAATTCGGATTTTTCAAACAAAAAAATTGATCGGTTTTTTAAGCATAGCTCCTTCATTTTAGGTGTTAGAGAACTTTTTCAGAAACGATTTGGTAGAGCTTTCCAAGAGCTATAAGACTATGTGAATTAAATTACTTAGGATACCTTAATTTTTTAATGGGGAGAGTTTAAAGCGCTTGAATAAGGTGATGTCGATCATAGATGTAAGTGATAAACGGCTATATCTCGCCGAATATTCACTGTACAAAAAATCTGCACACAGGAAAATTTTCATCAAAAGCTACAATTTAGTACTATATCGTTTTTTTCGTATCTTTAGGAGTTATTTTGAAGAAAAGGGTTAAAAACACAAAATTGAAAAAAATCGTTTTCTGTTTAAACTCTAACCATTTTTTTAAAAATAGGCATTTTAAATTGGTCAAACTTCGTGGGTGTATTGATAGTACATACATAAAAAGAATTACAGGGTGGCGATCAATTTTAGTTAGGGGGTACTTTGGGGGTTGTTTTCATAGATTTTTTTCGTAGAAAAAAGCGTGTACCGATCGTATTTTGATCATAAGTCGGTCAATTTTCATGCTAGGGAGACATTTTTTTTTGTTTGAAAGCTCCAATTCAATTCTTTAAAGAAGATTCTATGAGCTTTCTTCGAAAAATGCAAATTTTTCTCGTTATTTCGCTCTAAATCTTCCAATTTATACATTTGACGAAAAGAGCTAAGCATTCATTTGCTGTATCTAAAAAAGCATTGTTTTTTCAAAAGCTGAAATTTGGCTCTCCACACTTTTTGTGATAAAATGCATATTTTCAGAGTTATTCGCAAAAAAACATTCAAAAAAGTCAGTTTTTTCGTCAAAAAACTTTTACTTTCAACCTCGAATAACCCAAAAAATATTACTTTCACGAAAAAAACGTATGAAACATTTTTTCTTAGAATTACTCTTTCCGTCTACTGTTAAAATGTGATAAAAAATTTCCACCCCCCGTACAGCGGCATGATATAGAAAATGATCCTTGAGCTATTCCCTACCTTCTGTGAACATTTCAGGTAAATCCATGTTGGACTAAAAAATTGCGACCCAAAATGCTTCATTTTCTGGACTATCCCAACGAGTGGGATATTGTAAAAAATCATTTCTTTAACTTGTTAAAAAATCAGCAACAACATATACCAGTTTCAAACTCTGTCAATTGAAATTAACAAAAGTGCTATATGAAGCGATAGGCCCTCTGTTTGAATATTTCACTGTCAAAGTGGTACAATTTAGTTGGAGTCCAGTGGTTTTGACCTACGATGTTTTTGAAATTTCGGAAGATGATTAAAATTATAACTGATATGTTTATTCGAACACAATTCATGATTAAAATCTACATAAAACCTAAAAAAAAAACATAAGTATAAGTATTGAATATTTACGGTTTTGAAATTTCAAACAATGTCAAATAGGAATAGTTGTCATTTACTCCTCTTCTTATTTTTGGAGTGGAATTCGAAAAGATTCCGAAATAAATGTTTGGCAGAATAATAATGCCAAATTTTTCATTTCACCTCCCAATTACCTAGTTCAGTTGAATTAACATATTATTACTTTCATCATTTAACCATTATATCCTTATAATTTCAGTTACCCCATTTGATAAATACTCAAAACATAAGATGTGAAATCCTCAAAGATTTCGAATCATGTTGGAGAGTTGAAATAAAATTGACGATATCTGGGCATGTACAAAACGTTTATTTATTATTTTTTGCAGCTACGACGACCAATCAAAGTCATACTACTACTACAATAATTTAACGAAAAAGACGCAATGGGAACATCCTTTAGATGACATATACAGAGGTTTAGTGAAAAAGGCCAGAACTGAAAGTCAATCTTTCAGTCTACAAGATAATAAGGAAGATATGACTTATGTAACTGATGATATTTTGAGTATAGAAGAACCTATCCTCAGCATTTCACCAAAGAAGCTGGACTCGCTTTCTCTGGGTAAAAATATATTTTTATTCAGAGTAGATATTTTGTTTTTTATACTCCAATTTTTTTAAATACAGTTATTTATGCCATGCGATATGTATTTTGTTTTAATGATTCATTTTTCGAATTATTTCATCAAGGACGTAAATTCCAGAAAGCATAACAACAATCCTTGTTGCTTCCTTTCCTTCTTTTATTATCATAATTATCCTAGCCCTGAGCCATTCGATATGAGTTTCATACAACCTCACAGACATCGTGGGTAATAGGTAAATCATGTATCCGAATTTCGTATTTTTCGACCGATGTCAAAGTTCTCAAATTTTCATTGTTGTTTTTGAAAAAGGAAGGGCACAAAACCCTATGAAAATGGCTTTCAGCAAAGTTTGATATTTTGATATTCTGTTTGGTTCAAGACCCTTCCTACTTTTTTCAATAATTCAAAATGCATTTTTTGGTATAGCCAATAGAAACATCATAATTTATTTGATGCCATACTTTTTTTGTGGAAATCTCATCAAATCAAAGGTCATTGTGTTCAAAAATGTACAGAGGGAGCTTGTAGTTATTTGAATTATTGATTTTTGTGCTCCCTGTACACTTTTGAATATGATGACCTTTGAATTGATGAGATTTTCACATTGAAATGTACGGCAATCAAATGATGATTTTCCTAAGGAATATACCAAACAAAGCCTTTTGAATTATTCAACTTTGTCACCCTCTAGCGGCTTTCCTAATCATATCAAACCAAACAAAATATCAGAATATTATCAAAATTTGCTGAAAGTCATTTTCATACGGTTTTGTGCTCTGCCCTTTGATAATTTTTTGAAGGAAACATTCCATCATTTTCGACAGGATCACTATAGCCCTGAGACCGCAGATGGTGAGTTGCTTGACCTTTGGCCCAACCTCAATATTCACCGTAGCAGTCTGATGCTCGTTTCATAGACTAAACTTTTACTTTCAACTTATTTTTTAGTTTTACTTTTAACTTATTTTTCAATTTTTCTTGAAGGAAGTTCTCAAAGTGCTGATCAATGGAAGCTTTCATACACGGTACTTTTACTTTAACATTTTGTGTACGAACACGTTTCCATTGATTAGCATTGAGATCTTCTTTTTAAAGTAAAAGATGAATGAAAAGTTTGGTCTACGATATTGTTGAGTCTGGCAATGTTTTTTTTGAGAGTTCTAGCCACTTTCATTGTTTCCTGTAGACTTTCTATATTTACTCTTGGGGCAAAGGCAGTTTTTCTACCAATTTTTTTAGGCTTCGGCGTTATTATTTCCATTTTATAGACAGCTTGTTTCTCTTTGTACTCCATTTTAGTTTTTAGTCATTTCCATTAATATATTATCGAATTTTATATTGGATATCCTCATAACCTATAATGGAAGTGGTTATGAAAATTTGTAGCTACCTATTCTGTCAACTTTTGGTATAAATGTGGTTGGTAATAGGCAAAATGAAAAAACAGGTGCTAGCTTATATGCTTGAGGGCTGATACCTTACGACATGATAAACAGTCCGTTGAAATAATCGTTGCTGAGAATAGAAAACACATACTTCCAATTGCTAGAATGAAGGCACAAAAAAAAAAATGGGGGGGATAAGTGGACCCGCCTCCACCCCTGTTCCTTGATTGAACAGGCCACTTGTGTATGGTAGAGGACTCGCCTCTAATGACTTGGGAGATTCCTCTTTATTGCTAATTCTAGGCACAGTCTAAGCACCGATTATTTTAATTTTGCCGAACCCTCTGGTATTCCAACCAGAGGTAGGGATCCAACATCCATGGACTCGTGACCGCCGGCTTTATGTACCCTCCGAAGGACGGTATATTCTCAGTATATCTTGTGCTCATTGATATATTGCCTGTGAGCTGTGATATGCTATTATACTGCAGTTGTATGGGCTTTCGACGCGGTCTTTCCCTGCATGAGGTCACCTATTCAAGTCCTAACCGCGCTGTTATCCAATCGGGTCAGTTGAGCAGTCTAAATGAATTATTAGTTGTACAGAATTTGTATTTTTACAGTGAAGTTGTTGAAAACAGTTCAGTGTTGCTTGGAGTATTCTTTAGAAACCGAAAATATCATAGCAGTGGTGTCGGAAGTAGAGTATTTGTGATGAATAAAAACTATGGTGGATACGAGGTGTACATTGTACGATATATGATGGAGTACACTGTGGAATTCATTCAAAATCAATGTTTCACTACAGAAAACCGAAGTACAAACGGAAGAAACGAAAGAAGAATTGAAAGAACTAAAGAAAGACGTCAGGAAAATCATCGACGAATCCAATAAGAAAGTGGATACAGTTCGAGACGAGATGAAAGAACTAGAAAAAAGGATGTTGTTGTCGACGATACCGGTTGAACAGCAAAATACGACTGACACATTTCAAGATACCTTGGTACGTTTTCTAGAAGTGGAGGCGGCCTTCAACACCTCAAGGCCGAAAGAACGAGTAGTATCAATATAGAAAGACTCGAATAACGATGGTCATGAAAAAAGGATCTGGAGAAGATCAAATCCTTGATAAGTGAAATGGGCTCAGAGAAGAGGAGGACATGCTATAGATGTGGATAACGGGGACATCTAATAAAAGACTGCAGGGTGAAAATGCCACCAAGATCCAACTTACCTGCAAAGTATGCCGTTCACAATCACCTGCGAGAACAAGGGCTTCCAGCAAGTCCTCAAATGGGCGACAGGAGAACTAGAACTAGCCAAAATATCGGAGCGCATGGTGGTTGGCAAAAACAGAGCCCTCAGGGCCATCCATGTTAACAGGCTAAGAAGAACAACCGATAGCCTTACCATTTCAAGAAATTTGAAAGAATAGACGTCATATGCTTTATAGACACCGGTGCTGTATGTAGTTCTTTGGCACGCAATGATATCCTTCGGCCAGAAAGTGTGAAACTTATTTCTTCCAACATCGTGCTTTGAACAGTCACTGGTGAAAACGCACCTATTCGAGAAGCTGAGATTACACTGATTCTTGGGCGACTCACCATCACAGATACAGTATACGTCGCAGACAAAAAAGAAGAAATCTTGCTTGAAATGGATTTTATAAGGTACTATGGGTTTTCATTCGAAAATGATGAGAACATTAACCAAGTGAGATTAATGGCTGACAATAAGACAAGAGCAAAAATTAGACAAGACCAAGAAATTGATATATGGTTGCAGAATTTTTAAGATAGAAAGCGGAGCGGAAAACCCTCTAGAATTGCATTTAGAAACGATCTCATTAAAGAAAGTTTGTGAATTGATGGGAATCAGCAAGATCGAAACGACGGCCCTTCACCTGATAGCATGGTTGAAAGATTCAACGGTCAAGAGGACTATGGAAGAGTATTTATCCAAAGTAGTAAAAGAACATCAAGAAAGACTGGGATCGACATCTTCCACTATTCTTGATGGCCTACAGAGCAGCTGTACACGATTCCACAAAGCTCACTCCAGCAAGCATCACCTTCGCGAGAAATCGTCTTTTGCCTTGTGACTTGATGTTCGGATCACCAAGTCCTGAAGAAAAAGAGGTGCAGGATTATGAACAGTGTAGAGAAACTGCAATATATTGACAGAGATTCACGAAATCTCAAGGAAAAGATTGAAGATAACTAGTGACGGGATCAAGGTTCGATACGATCTTGAGGCAAATACTGGTGGATTCAAAGGAGATCGAGTGTGGCTGTATAACCCCCGCCGTAGAAAAGGAATTTCTCCCAAAAATCAACATCATCTTGGGAATGATCCTATACGATAGTGAAGAGAATGTAGTGAGTCTCATTGTACACTCAATTTTGGGTATATTGAGGGATTATGAAAGGAAGGATTTTCTCATAATATATGATTTCATCTGACCCATCAATCAATCTGCGTACACAAGTAATAGTTAACTTTTCATGTGGAAAATGAGACACTGGCTGAATTTATTGATATTCAACATTACTCTGACTGATATCGTCGAGTGGCAAATAGAATAGCAGGCTGGATGACATCTTCGTTTCTCTTCCTGTTACGAGTATCAATGGTGAGCATCATTGCCCGTGACATGCACTGGATGATGCTCTTATTGTTGTGCTCTCCCATTACATTTTATTTATATACAACTGGAAAAATCATATTTCTTTACAGTTAATGGTGCGCTTCCACGTTGAGTAACAATCAATTATCTACCAGCTTGATTAGTGAATGAGTAACTTGCATAACTTCAAGAGTATGACTTGAGTTGCTCGGGACCAACCCTGGTGCCCTTGGTTTCTCAGGAATCTCTTCGAATTAAGTAAATGGTAGCTACTCATATGGGACCATTGCCTTTTTTCCCGAACGCCTTCAACTGCAGAGGTCCTTAAATCCTTGAACTAAGCTTCTGAATCTTCATCTTTTCATCCTTGGTTCCCACGACAGCTTGTGATATACACAGCATTGAAAGATAACGCATACAATTCATAATTCCGAAACAAAACAAAAAGTTTGAAGGACAGGTCAATTTTCAAATTTGATTTGAAATGTTGCAAAAAATACTTACTACCATACAGAGTGTTACATATCAAGAGTAATGGTTTGAGTGGTATTATTTTACATGGCATTTCGAATTTTCTATAATTGTTAATTTCAGGCCTATATATCACTCCATATGAATCAAGAAAATAGATAGATAGTCAATGAGAGTGAAAAAATCTCAAGTTTTAGGTAAGTATATACATTTTTCATGTGTTCCAGTTAAAACATCCAGGTATGTACGACACTATGGTCCTAAAATGTTTTAAAATGTAACACTTCTTCAAGAACTCATATGGGAAGAAAGATGTGGTGAGGATACTGCTGTTACATATTAAACAGTTATTTGAGCTTTTTACAGCAGCTTTGAAAGTATGGTTGCTTAGGGCTCAGGGATAATGTTATAAAGCTTGATGTCCAGATAATTTTTTACCGACTTAGACGAAAACGTAGTGGTCTAATCAAGTTAGCACCTCTCGTTGAGTAGGAGTGGTGATCAGACTGTGTTATGAAATTCTGGATATTTTCATGAATTTCTAACAGAACCTTGAATACAGATGTGCATGGCACGGGCAATATTCTTTCAGCTTTAAATATTGATCGACAATGTTCACGGCAATTTTTGTTACCTATTATTCTCACAACCTTTTTCTTGTTTCTCAAAAATGTTGTCTGCACCAGATGAGTTTCCCTCTGATAAAGCTATCATAGATTAAGAATTATTGCATCCACTGCCTGAAACTCTTGAATATAATTGATGATAATCAAATTAAATGTTCAAATTGTCTGCCATTCTTTTCTTGACAACACCCAGGGTGATATCGCAAATCTCGCAGAACCTTTGAGATTATTTCAGGTGTTATTTTTATAATTCACATAATAATCTAACGGGGAAATGTCTGGAAATCCTGCTGGTCATTTTATTGTTTCGAGTCTACCAAACGAAGAATTTCGAGGAGAAATCCAAGGTCATCATCATTGTGATTTTTCAGTTATATTCTGTCAACTTATTTCATGAAGGAACTTCACGGTTTCACATATAAATAAGAGTCGTTTTATTTTCTTAAAATTCCAACAATCGGAATTTGTAATGCAATTATAGAACAATCTCAAGTTCTTTTGTGAAAATAATTAAGGAATTGCGTGAAATATAGATAAAAAGATTATCTTAGTAGCCGCGGCGTTAGTAGGATATTGGTCATCTTCTTCGACCAAACTAACAGTTTAATATTGATATTCTCATAAGCTCAAGAATAATGAGCCGAAATCAGAATTCACACCTGGTCTTGGTAATGACTATCACTTTGTGCCAAATCACTGCTATCTGTAAAACATCAACCCTAACTGGAAATTAATGATTTATTGATGTTCTTGGTAATCTTCACCACACTGAATACATTTGGTACCTATGCCTAAAATAAGCATTCTTGGGAATTCGAAAAAACTCATAATATACGGGTTCTAACGTTGGAAAAAAAGTCACTCAGGTGCTGACTCATATGTGTATCACTCTGAATTATTAAAGTATTTATCTCAACATAACGAAAATCGACCTGTCTACGGTTGTTGTTCAAAATTATTTCGATTCGGAATTATTCGCAATACGCTGCGTATGCCTAGTTCTTTTATGTAATCGAATAATAACTCCATATCTTATGCCTTTATTCTACTAATTCATTCTTTCGCAATTTTCCTATCTTAGCATGTACTATAATACTCAGTGAATAATACCGCTTGTTCCCTTTTAAAAGTTTGATATGTCTTCCAATAGTTATTAACGGTTTCGATTCAGATGTTCTGATGTATTATACGTTTTAAAAATGCTTTTGCAGTATCCAGTGATGTATGAATGATCTCTGGGAGAAATTTATATGTACCAAACGTTTGCAAAACATCACTTTATTCCGACGTGAATAGGCTGTTTATTTTGGGACAAGAAAAATGTTAATTTGGATTTTGTGCCAGATTGTTAGAGAAGTGATATATTGACTGTACACGCAAAACTATGGGTAACATTAAATGGAATTTGGTTTTCCTTCAATCGGTAGCCTGGTAAGCAAGAGCACCTGCGCAAAACCCATTGTGTTTCGGCAGCCCATTAGGTTTGTTACGACAACCAATTACGTTTTCTATAACAGAATGGAAAGGGCTTATTTTTATAATTTGGAGTTCATCGCGATCCCAATTACCTGATCTGTCTTGGAATTATTATCAATTTTCTCAAATCAAATTTGCTCACGGTTGTTGTGAGAACAGTATTTAGTCTGAATGTTTATGTATTTATATGGGATTACTAGGGATCGATTTATATTTGTAGGTGCTAGAAAAAAAGACATCAAACTGTCGCCCCTGAAAATGAGTCCGAGTGCGAGTCCCAAGAGAGAACTCAAATTGTTCAAACAAAAGTCTGAAGATTTCGCCGTTGGAACCAAAAAATTATCGTTGGGTTTCAGTAGTCTGGATGAAGACAAGGATGGGTCTTTTGACAAACATCCAAGGAGCTTGGACAAAACTGAGCTCAAAGTGGCCGGAGGTGGAAGTATGTTCCTAAAGTCGAATACAATGAGGAAATCTAGTGATGCAATGCTCAGTCCACCTACAGGAAAGTTGGAGGCGCTACAGGGTGAATTGAAAATATAATTATTTTCCACAACATACCAAAGGAATACCTACACACAATATGCTGAATTGAAAATTGTAGCAGTCATATTTGTTGTTAAGTTATTTCAAATCTATCTACATAGCAATTTAGATTTTAATTTATTCGGTGATATCCTCGATTGGAATGTGTGGTCTGCTCACAAAAAAAGCTGAACCTTTTCAAATATACCTGCTACTCCTATGTTATTATTTTCATAATAAAAACAATAATAGAAACTATTTTTTCAGAACGCATTATTTTTTATATCTTAATCGATGTTGATTAGGAACTAATTGTGATGAAACTATTTTGTGCCCTATGAAATTTATAACCTATATAACATATTTCAAAACGATCATTTTTAATAAATTTTAACTGCATTCCTCACTCGTTACTCCAATTATAAAACTCAAATTCTAGTAACCAAACAATTTGATAATGAAAAAGTCTTTGGGAATCGGTATGATGTACTTTAACTTGGGTTTTAAATCTTTTTTTATTTCTGTCGACGACTCGTGATAACTATGTTAACGAACTAAAGAATTTTCGTCAATATTTTGAGGTGCTTGGAATAACTTTTGAGAATCGTTTGATATGTGAACAACATTTGATGTAAATATGAGAACATATTTATTTCATTTTGAATCAGTGGGTATCATCATTACAATATTTAATTTTTGCATTTGAAATTCTTAGCCATAAAAGAGTTCAGCAATGCTATGATGAGCCAATTCATGTAATTATGGTATCATTGATGTATTGGATAGTGTTACATATTTACATCTATAGGCATTCTGGAAGATTTCGGGGTTTGATATTTTGCATCAGTCATTTATGAAGGACCACTTCATACAATTTTTTTTTTCATCAGTATGTCAAAAATAAAATAATAAATTACTTTCCATTGAAAATCTACAAAACTATTCGAAAGTTTCAAATAAAAAGCTGTAAGAAAATCGTTTTTTAAATATTTGTACGCAGAAATATGTAATGTAAACTAATAACTATGCCTGTATCAATAGAAATCAACTATTTATGAAGTGTTGAACGCAATTAAATGAGGAAAGTTTGCAGAAGACTCAACTTTGTGTGGACAATAAAATGAATATTACACCATAAAAACTTCAAACTGTGTTATATCCAAAATAAAAGTCGTACATGTTTTTCCAAATTGCATTTGTGTTGAATTGTTGTGTGAAAATTCTAGATTCTCAACAACCAAGAAGTATATTGAGAGAAAAAAATGGTATGGAACATTCAAAGAGTTTGGAATTTGATAAATTAACAATTTTTGAGAAATCCGAAAAGGAAGATGATGATAAAAAAAGTGTGAGGTTCAACTTAGATAACAACACCGACATTGGAATTACCTTTTCTGACAAGAGCTCCAGTGAGGAAGAGATCATAAATAGCGACAGAAATAAACTGGATGATGTTATTAATGTAAAACTGACTCCTAGTAAAAGTCGATTCACTGTAAACCAAGTCCTAGAACCGTTGAAAGTGAGTAATTCATTGAAAGTTGTCAAACCTGATCCAAAGGATTTCATCAAACCGAAACTGACTTTGAACAAAAGTTCAGATTCTGACGAAGACACTCGGAGCATCGAAAAACCAGGAATAGTCAGCGCTGATGCATTTTTCGATACAGACAATTCCGACTCTAGTCCAAGTGAAAAACTCTCTGAAAAATCAAGGAAACTGCATCAAAAAGTTGAAAAGAAAATAGAACAACTCAAATTAGATATTTGGGAAGAAAAAAATGAGGAGATAAGCAAATTTAGATCAGATTTAGAAAATTCGCACAAGCAAGAACTGAAAAGGATTTTGACGGAGGAGCAAGCTGAACATGAAAACATAAATAAGACCGAAGTTGAGAAATTGAAAGAACAAATAAAGAAAGATCATGAAAAAATCATGAATGAAGAAAAGTTGAAGCTCGAAGAGCATTTATCGAATTTGAAAACTACTTTGGAGACTGAACTCAAAGAAGAGGAGAATAAATTAAAAAAGAACATGGAGTCCAAGAAAGAGGAGCTAGAAAAATATTATGAAGAGAAACTCGCCGAAACAGAAAAAGAATTGGCTGAACGAGTAGAAAAAAATAGAGACGAGCTGATTTTTAATCACAATGCCGATATCGAACAATTGAAACAGAATCATTCAATAATTATTGAAGAACTGAAGAAAGGGTTCCAAACAGAGGTAATATATTCTAGGAATAATCGAATATATTATTATTTAGAGATAAAATTTATTTTATAATCACTTCTTCGTTTCGTACAAAAATTATATGTTATACATTGAATTGTTACTTTAGAATTTATACAGAAAGTTGGAGAAAAATGTTTGTATGGAGCTTGATTGTTGATAATTAATAAGTATTGAGTTTTGAACATCAAATCTAACTTCATTTGATTTAATTTCGAGAGGTTAAAATATTTGTGGAACAACTCATAAACGAATCTTCAATTACCTGAAATGTTTAATAAAAAACTGCATTCAGTTTGTATATTTGACAGTATTTTTGTAATTGAGTTTTTTACATACATATTTTTCATTCACTTTTTTCTCAAAACTTTGTAACATTTTTATTCCCATTCCTTCTTTCCATTGGCATTTATTTCAGGAACAAGTACTAAGAAAAAATCATCAGACAAAAATGGTTGAACTCAAAGCTAAACTTAAGAATGAGCAGGACCAAGAACAAAATAAAACTGTTTGTGATGAAAGAATGTATGAAAAATTGAGGTGTGAAAAAAGATTATTAGAAGATAAGTACAGGTGCTTGAAAGAGAAATATTTGAAATTGAAGACTGAAGTCAAATTGTCGATTGAAAAAAAGAACAAAAGGAAGGAACAGAGCACTGCTACAACAAATACCACGGGATCCGAAACAGAACAGAGTAATTCAAATAATAAAGATCGGTGAGTTGATTTTTTTTGTATAGGTATGCTCAATTCTATTCTCAACGAGACAATATTGAAATATAAATGGTGTTTGCTATTGGATCAATTTATTTTGTAATTTGCCATTGAAAAAATTCGGCAGTAATGTAAATTTCAGAAGTACTCCATGTGTTTTCTCATTCTTGAATATTTCTATCTAGGCAATTTTTTGAGAAACCTCCAACCCCAAAGCATACAAGATCTAGCAATGGAGGAACTCCAAAGAACTCAGAAATGAAAAATGTGAAGCATGTGATCATTCAAGATCTGGATACTTCCATCAGTGATAACTGTTACCAGAGTGATGATAAAACCAATCAAAATGACAAGGATAGCTCTGAGAGTACGAATCCAGGAAGAAGCAGAAAAAAAATGTTCTCGAGGTACATATTGTATTGATTTAATGATAGATTGAAAGAGTGTTATAAAGAAATCAACAGAGTTACCTGTATAAATCTGTAAAATAAGTTGGGTTTTTTCGAAAAATCCACATTTTTAGGTTGAAAAGCTCTTCAACATCGAGGATTAATAACAATTCCAAATCTCGAAAACCTCAAAGGGCTTGTTCTCCAGTAGAAAATCTTAGAAGACAGTTGCAAAAGTTGGAAGATTTGGAGGATCAATTTCCAGAAAATCCACAGTCTGACACGTACCATTTGAGGTACCCTTTTTCGGATGGCCAGAAATTTGAAGGTAGTTCTGAATTGGAATTCTTCCGACATCGAATTCATCTCGAAAGAGACTCCATTAAAAGAGCCAAAGAAAGTTTGAGGAATCAGAAAAGTCTTTTTCAACAAAGACAAAAAGAATTAAAGCTGAAACACGGAACTATGGCAAGACATACATTACAACAACTGTGCCAGGTTAGATATTCATTTATGCGTACTGAGTTTTGTTGAAGGTTGGTGTGAATACTGCAGCTAGTTGAAAAAAAAATGTATTTTGAGCCGCGGATGCGATTCCCAAGTCAAAATGCGGCGCTCTCCCTTCATTCAGAAGTTTTGGAGTTTCAAATTTTGGAAACCTCATCAGTGTTGAAGGAGGTGAAATGGGGTGTGATGTGGAGGGCAACTAACGTTTAAAAACGTAGGTTCCGATCTCAATATTTTTTCCGCAATGTGGAAAACTATACCTTTCGAATGAAGGAAGGGTGTCGTGTTTTGAGGTCAGAATTGTGTCCAGCGGCCCTAAATACGCAGGTTCGTCCATTTCGATCGTGCACGTATTTCTTGATATCTACACCCACTTTTTTTCACTAAATGTGTTCTGTGTTTATGGTCTGCGTGTGATCTGTCCATGGTATGTGGGTGGTATGTTCATGGTTTGCGCGTAGTCTATTTTTGGAGCTACCATTTTGTTTTTCTGTCACTACAATGGTCCTATAGTTCTCTCGTCAGCGCTGATTTTTTTTCCCGCCCCAATGTCTAAGAAACATATTTATAGAGGGTGCTTCAATATATTTTAAATTTGAATCGAATTAACTGACAATAATAACACTAATAATACATTTTCAAAAACCGCGACACGTGTTCCTACTTCTTACGAATTGCTACTAATATATTCTCAATTCGGATATTTTGAATTGATGATCTAAATCAGGATACAATTATTCCTAGAGATTGGTTATAGTTGATTGTTTCGAGAAATAGTTCACCTTCATTGAATTAAATGTCTTTTCGGATATCAATTACCTATAACTTTTGTTAATAATCTATTTAATTATTATAGGAATCCTTATATAAAAATAATAATATAAATGTTACATCCTGTATTAATAACATTTCAAAATATTCACAGAGCAATAATGTGTATTATAGCAACCTAAACAAACAAAATGTTGAAACGAAATGTTGAGTGTTTGTTTTGTTTGTTTATTGAGTAACTGATCCCAAGAAGCTAATGCTTATACAGGGATATACATATAGAAGAACATTAACAAGATACAAACACAGAATAAATTAAACCGTTAGGTCATAACATAACAATGACGAAAAAGGAATTTTTATATACTTGGAAATTCTATTCTATTGTCGCAAGAAATATTTTTTCGATTCGAATTTATTTATATTTTTTATTTCTTTCAAGTCATTTTGCAAGATATTGTAAGTAAGAACTCCCGAGTAAAGCAGAGATTTTGTACCAAAATTGCTTCTGATTTTAATCAAATCGAAAGCATTTAACTGTCTTGTATTATAGTTATGAATACTCGAATTTGGAGTGAATTTTAGGGTCGAATGTTTATTGTTGGATGATGTCAAATGAATAAATAAACAGGTCTTTAATTTATATAGCTTTTCTAAATTGGGTACATTTTTTGGTGTATACAAATTCACAGTGGGTTCACGATAATGCAATTTGTAAATACACTTAATTGCTTAATTCTGTAGTGTTTTTAAAGGTTGCAATAAAGAACTAGATGCTGTTTCCCAAACTGTGATCAAGTACTGTAATTTTGAATATATCAAACTGAAATAGATCATTTTCAAGTATTTTCGTGGAATATAATTTCTTATTTTATATATAGGATACCGATTACTGGAGATATACTTTTTCTCAGTATTTGGGTATGAATCGACCATGAAAGAGTAGTAATAACAAAAATTGAAGTATACCAACCAAATGATTCAGCTGTATTTGGAATTTAGGAGGTTCGAAACTATATTTTTGAAGTCTATAGTGGAGTTGCTACCAATAATATCACGCAGGAGTTTGTTGTATTCACTCAGCCTCGTATGGAGTAGAGAGTTCTTTATATATGAAAAAATACCTCTTGTTGGTTAATCGTGGATTTCATTTCGGTAAACTATGGAAATTGATCGAATTAGTAAGGGGGTTTTCAAGATTTTATTCCAAACATAAAAATAATAAAATGGTAATATAAACTACCCTTAACAAATATCCAATTGAGAGTCGCCAGCATGTACATTACCTGTTGGATTTTGATCATTAATGTATAGATATCAATTCGTTAATATATAGTATTTAGTATTTTCATTATATTTATCGATAAATTGAATATTATAAATTTCACCCTTACCACATCATGAGTTGATGGAAGCAGATTTTTGAAGAGACGATGTAAAATAAAATTAGGCAAAATGAAGATTTATATTCAGCGACAAAAGTACCTCTCACAGAAATTGATTTGTCAATAGGCCCAATGATCGACAACATAAATGAAGTCCCAATATATAGGGCAGTATTATTCTGGATAATTAAGTTGTCGGACCACCCTATTTTGGAAAGGAAATGAATGGTAGAATTTTTTCGATTGCTCAGCGAAGACTGAATGAAACGAAACCGAATGGGTAGAGCATTTCTCTTTCAGAAAAATCTTCTGAATCTCTCTCTCTCTTTCTCTAATTCACCATTATTCATTCACATTTTTTTTGAAAGGAGGAAAAAGAGCTAACAGATATGGAGGTTAACTTACACAGAACGAGAAGTCTTCTTGGTGAAAAAGTGATACGTTTACGTCATTTAGAACAGTCTTTACAACGTGCCAATGTGCAAAACGATCAAAAAAACGAGGATGCGACATTGAGCGACATATCGTCACATAGCGCGAGTTCCGGTATTAGTTCAACCGAGTTTGCCACAGCAGATAACTACGCAAAAGGAGCGTTGAATAGAGAGAAATTGCAGGAGTCGTCAGAAATCATCCAAAGTTTGGAAAATTTGAATTCAGAAATCAGGGAGATTTGGGATGTGTTACGTACTCAGCAGCAACAGACAAACATAGCTCAAGGTAAGTTCAACTTTTGTCATTCACTTTGAGTTTTAATCAATTCCTACGATCATGAAAATAAAGAGGTTGTTTTGGGAATGGAATAGTCTCTTCTCACGAAGACAGTTTCATGCTGTATCAAAATTGAATGAACATTGAAATAAATATTTTTCTGCTCTCTATATGATAAGAAATAAAAGTATTAGTACTCGTTTCACAAGAACTCATGGCATATTCAATTCATTTGTTCCTTCATCACCATTACTTCTTTATGCCGGCAACGGTCAGCTGATTATCTCGAGTGCCGAAGCACTCTGGGGCATTTTACCGACTCTAAATCTATTCAGATGACCTAGTTCATATTTCTGTAGAAATCGAGCAGAGATAATAAACCAGGCGGATATTGAACGAAGTTTGTATCAGTTTCATTTTTCAACAAATGAGAAATATCTGAGAGATATATAATCAACGAGCTCAATGAGAAAAGTGCACTGTTGGAGAGAAAAACAAAATTAAACAACAATCAACTTTGGTTGAAACACATCAAACATTCAACTGACGGTGGACTCCGTGTCCAATGAACCTTTGTCGAAATTGAAATAACAAAAACGAGTATAAACAATTTCGATCGACTTGAAAGGAGCGTTGAATGCCTAGTGAAAATGATCTTCGAAAAAAATTGTAATAATTGCAAAGGAACTCAGCGATCTGGAACAAGGTGAAATTACTTTTGGAACAAAAACAGGGAAGGAGAAACTCAAAGTTGGACCTCCCTTCAAGTCAAATATTCTTCCAGCATAAAATTTCTACTTAAGAGCCCCTAGAAAAAATATTTGTCGCCCTTGAAATAGATTGTGGCACACATAAATAGAAGTTCTGGGAGGACAATTGAAGCTCTTTGTTGAACTCCAAATACTCCATACCATTCATCAAACCTCCTGCATGTTTTTTTTTCGATTTTTATCATTCATGTTTCTCTCGCCAACACGGGAAGGATGCGTCAGACCCATTTTTAACCTCTAACGTCTAAAAGAGTTCTTGAACCCAAAAAAGGTTTGTTTGCTCAGCCACCACAAGGTGACAAAAGGGAGATTATTTAACAAAGTTAGATATATCCCACGCCTACTTCCACGTACCAGGGAACGTAAACGTTCACATCATAGATCCTCCAGCAAAGGTACGATATGAAATGTTTCGAAGAAAATAATTATAATAACTTTGATGTAGTACAAAAATTGTAATTGACGAAATATTACTTCGAAAAGGGAACAGGAAGATGAAAGGGATTCTTAACAGAGATTATTTCCAGAGATATAATATGTGTAGCCCCAAGTTTTGGATCAACTGATGCAGAATATCTCTGAAGAATCGATGGATCATTTGAAATTGATTTTCGGAGATTTCCAAAGGGTCACTCCTATCTCTTGAAGGTATCTCTTTGAGGTTTCATTCCGTCTACTGCAAAAAAATATTTGTGAACTGTAGAGTATACGAAATGAAACCTCAAAAAGGAAACTTTGAGAGATAAAGTGATGCTTTGAAAATATCCGAAAATGAATTTCAAATGATCTATCGATTCTCTAGAGATATTCTGCATCAGTTGAAACAAAGCTTGGGGCTACACATATTATATATCTGGAAACAATCTTTGTTAAGGATCCCTTGCATCTTTATATTCCCTTTTCGAAGTTATATTTCGTCGACTACAATTTTTCTACTACAACAAAGCTATAATTTATTTTCTTCGAAACATTTCATATCGTACCTTTGCTGATATTAATGAAAAGCAGCAAAGGAGTATGAATCCATCATTACCAATTTTTTCAAGCTCAAAATTATTTTCGGTAAGTCTAAATTCAATCAACTTTGCAATAATCAATGTTGGTCATACAAAAGCCGTTGAAAAATATTAAATGTCTGTTGGCCACCTGAAGAGAAGAGTTGAAAGGTTATTTTGTTTTCAATCGTCACCTGAAGAATATGACATCAACCTTGAGAAAGCGCAAACTATCGAGTAAATGTGAACGTTGCTCAATGCCTGAACCACTCTGATAATATGAAAAACGAGCATCACTACTATCCGTTATCATTTTCAGTAATTCCGCCACTGGTCTATCCAGATTTGGGATGGCCAATTTTAGCAGGATCGGCCAGCATGCCAGCACCACCTTCCATACCAACTTTGGCAGATCGCCTTCATAATTACAGACAACACGTCGTGTTGGCCAATGCTCAGAGTACGGTGGTAACTCACGCCAATCAGGGGGCGACGACCACGTTGGTCGAGAGGACGAGGAATCTGAGGCACTGGCTACGACAGACCGGAATTGACGCCGGAGGCAACGATTCGGGTCCCCCTCAGACAACACTCTGAGGGGGTTATGTTTTTTGGGAGAAGATATTATACGATTGTTGATATGTCGATAGTCTATGCATATTATCATTTTGGTTCACCTCTTGAAGAGGAGCAGCAGTTTTTTGGTAAAATGTCATCTTTTCTGTTCCGATTTCAAATGACACATAATTATTATTTATTTGGTGTTTTCCATACTCACAGTCTGTCTTTCGAACCATTATATAACTTATAAGGCTACATAAAAAAATCTAAATAGAAAAAAAATTATTGTAATTGTGAAATTATCTCACTCTGAGTCAAGTCGTTGAGGTAGGTACTGTAGAAAACATTCCAAATAGTAACGTAAGTTCAATATTTTACAATAGAAACCAATTTTTATTTTATGGTTTGATTTCATTTCTGATTTTTGTATTGTAGTATAACAGATAACTGATAATGCATATAACTGGGATTTTGATTTGTCTAGTCATGAGCTTTCTTTTCCAGTTAACTTGTTCACTTTCTACAAGTGGAAATGTTTGTATTTGTGCAATTATATATCAAGCAATTCTCAATTATATGTTGTGATAATAGACTGAGTAATCTGCAAAAATCTGAACATAATAATCGACACATGAATAATTTTAATTACTGAGAAATGAATTAATTTTGACTTGTCCTGTGGTTAATAGCCATATTACCGACACTAACACGTTTTGATTATCTCTCTCGCCTTAAATGAAAGTTGACTGAAAGTTTCTGATGTGATAATTTTTCTCAATATTTATCTATTTATGGAAAGCTTTAAATCATACTATTTTAGATTTTGACCCAAATAATTAGTGTACTCGAATAGCTGTGACCCCGTCCCGTTTTGTAACTTCTTTCTTGCCACCACAAAATTGATTTATGCTATGGAGTATTCCATATAAAGTTTTTGCTCTTATGATATTTACCAAATGCATCCAGAAAATGAAGAACTGCGTAACAGACGTTAGAAGTGGGGGGCAAGGAGAAAAATTACACGAACAAGTGTATAAAACCAAATAATTCTGTTGATATTTTCCCAGGAATTGGGGGACAATCGACCCCTGCCCCCCTCTAACAGCTGCCTCTGCCATGCAACACATTATTGAGGACTTGTTTTCAATACACTATGAAGGCTCGTGTCCACTAGCAATTTAATTTGCCTAGAGTACTCTCACAAGTCACTTGCAATGCTTGTAAACAGCAGCGCTAGAGGAAGTTTGCTGAAAATTTACTCTCGGGCCAGGTACTTGCCGACTTGTTACAGCTTGTAGTGTACACGGCTAATCTAAGCAAATTAGTTTGCACTTTATCATTTCGAGACTGACAAAATGGTTAAGGCTTTCGCGGCCGTGGTTATTAGTATAACTACTTCTCTTCGGGCTTGAAGGCCGTCGTTTTTTGGAATTTCTTCCTGACGTTTCGCTAGCGCGAGTGGCCAGCTTCTTCAGAGGCTTATTCATCTCCGATGACTAAACTGTTCGATTTCTCAAGGCGTATTTATATTGATTCAGGTAGTCTGGAGTGTTAATTACTTCTGTCGGGTTCGGGGAATAATCATCATCATTAGTTGCCACACTACCTGCTGTGATTTCATTAGTTATTCTTGATTTCTTCAGAATCGGATTCCAAATTCTGTTTAGAGTCAACGCTTCTTCCTTTCTGTTAAAATTGTCCGCATGTTTTTGGATTTCTATTGCCTCCCGTACCAGTCGGCTATGGTAACCCTGGTTGGGGGCAATCAGTGTTGCATTTTTGGAATCCGATTCTGAAGAAATCAAGAATAACTAATGAAATCACAGCAGGTAGTGCGGCAACTAATAATGATGTTTATTCCCCGAACCCGACAAAAGTAATTAACACTCCAGACTACCTGAATCAATATAAATACGCCTTGAGAAATCGAACCGTTTAGTCATCGGAGATGAATAAGCCTCTGGAGAAGCTGGCCACTCGCGCTAGCGAAACGTCAGGAAGAAATTCCAAAAAACGACGGCCTTCAAGCCCGAAGAGAAGTAGTTATACTATTTCGAGACTGTTTGTTTCGAAATATTTGCAGCATGTTGTGAGATTTTGTGAACTATTTTAAACTTTTATTTTTTTTTTTCGAATCTGAATTAAAATTCTGATTGTTTCACAAAAATGGAGGAACGACGTGTTTGGAATAGGGGAGAAATTCTTCTGCAAATTGAAAATTTTGAACTGTATCTAGAAATATGGAATGTACATTGCAAAGATTTTAAAAATATAGTAAAAAAAAGATGCATTTCAAAAATAAGCAGAACTATTCAACAGATCTGAACATGAAATTCAGCGCAAGCTATAACTTGAGAACACAACTGATTCAGGAGTGAAGAAAAATTCAAAAGAAAAAGAGTAGACAGGGGACAAATGAATTGTATGAAAGCACGTGGAAATTTTGTTGATTCTTTAAAATTAGGGATAGACGCTCTTCTGGTGGAATGGCTTCTCGCATTTTGGTATCTTTTTTATATATTTTTCTTTAACCAAATTCAGCAAAAAATCAAATTCTTTCGCAGACATACGTAAAAAAATTTGCTGCTGCTGAGGATTTTCCGTTCTCAATTCAGAGAGCAGCTTCTCATGTATGCCTAGCGTAGATCTTCGCTGAATCCATTTTCTGACCTAAATTTTTCTACGCTTTTTGTCATTTTCCTTTTCCTTTATTTGTTTCTTCAACTGAATATATTATACAACAGCAGCAACCACTTGCTGAGACGACATTTTTCTTGAAGTGTGTGTACACGTTACTCAAGCAAACGAACTTGCTAGAGTAATTTGCAGCAATAAATTTCAAAACAATTAGACTACAGTGTAGACACGCCGGCAAGTACTTGGTGAAAAAACTTTCGCAAGTTACTTGCAAGTGGACACGAGGCTCAACAGTTCTCAATGCTGTGATATTGTTAACCAAGATGTATAGACCTAGTCACAATGTTTCAACTGAAAAATTTTCAAGATGTGGGTGCCTATGCATCTCAATACATTTTCTTGCCATGAATTGAGAATATTAAAACGATTGTTGAATAATTCGGTTTAATCGGATTACCAATTAATGAATTTAATAACTCACCCTTCAATACATAAAAAAACAATATAAAAATGCCATAGTTCATAATCTCAAGTGTAAATTGCTTGTAGATTATTTGCATTCTTCTTGAAGCTAATCTGTTTGATAATTTTCAATGAATTTATTGATAAGTTCAATAATCACTATCCTTTACTGCCTCAATATCCTGCTTATTGAACACATTCTCATTCACATTTCTTACTCAAACAACCTACTTCTAACTTGACAAAGAATAAAATCATGATATGCTTTGTCCCGGTCTAATACATCTTGATGTTGACAAACTTAGCTGATAGCAACTCTGAGAAATACTCTTCGAACCAATGACTTCTTTCTCAAAAAGTTATGAAATGCTGGTTGAACTGAAAGTCATCAAATAAGTAATTGCATTTGCAGCTACAATCCTATCTCATTTCATGTGCAGAAATATTTCTGCATGAATTAAAAAAATCCTTCCAAATTCATGATGGTGTCAAGACTTTGACGAAATAGATTTTTGTGATTTATGAGCTGTATTTCAATCGAATGATGGATGAGGACCCTATGTTTCCCAGAAAAATGTGAGATTTTCCATTTTTGCATCAAGTGAATCAAACCACTATGAAAATCTCTCTGGGGATCAATTTTACATCCTGCATTTTGGGCGAAGAATATTTTTCTTTGGAATTCACGGTGCAATATACTGAAAGATGACTTACATAATGCACTTTTTTCTATCAAAATTCGTGGTAAGTTATAGAAAATGATACTGCGTCATAAGGTAGTGACGATATATATTCCGAGGAAAACTGTTTTGCACATAGAATTGTAATTTCGGTGATGCTTTTTGTGTACAGATTCAACAAACTTCTAAATGAAGTGGCATAAAATTGGGTTATGATGTTATATTATCAATTTTCGATTTTATTCTTACATATATATGTCTTCCTATGTAAATTTAACTCATTAGACCCTAGACGTACTGATCTTAGACTTGGTAGTATAGGTATGGATAATGAAGGTTGCTTATTTGAAAGCTTTTTCAAAGTGGTTTTAGCAGAAATATAACTCCTCGCGAAAAACTGCATATAAATATAAAGAATGTATTTACTAATGATTCTTGACTGATGTGTTTTAACATCTGCTCATATTTCGATTTGAAATAGATCTCTAAATTTTTTTGCACAATTCAGCTTTCTTGATAATCTACGGTATCTGTCAGTTTTCGAAATGGAGAGAGCACTGATGGCGCAAGAGTTGAGTCCAATATTTTTGTGAGCTTGAGAGAAAAATGATTTTTCACAAAGGGAAAACCGTACTATTACACGCCCCGTTGGAGAATAAAAAATAATGGCTGAAAAGAAAAGAGGTTTTTACACTTGTGCTTTTGATACCATCTTTGGAGTTCTAGTTGTGCGATGGAATGACAATTCTGTAGTAACTGTGATGACCAATACATGTAAAGTTCTATCGCTTATTCCAACTAAACGCTACAATCGAAAAGAACATAAAGAGATTCTTATACTCCAGCCAAATGTTATACACTAGTATAATAAATATAAGGGAGGAGTTGAACTCCCATGACAATGGTATAGTCAACTATCGGATTTGGATAAGATGAAAAAAGTGGTAGTGACCAATGTTCACTAATATGCTCGACAGTATGGTTGTGAATAATTGGAAAATTTATAAAATTGAGAATGAATCCAGAATATCACAACTGGAGTTTCGTTCTCAACTGGTAATAAGTCGATAAAATGTAGTGGGAATTCAGACAATACCGATGAAACCTTGAATGGTGCTAAATCCGACACATCATACAGAAGACTACCTGATTTGATAATGTTGGACATGTGATTATCAGAGATACCAACAGTGCAAGAAAAAAGTGTCGATTTTTTAAAAGTAACAATTTATTTATGTAGGAAATGCAATGTGCGTGTGCACCCAGATTGTTTTGAAAATTATCATATGAAGAAATAGTCCACCTACTCTATATTTGTTTTTTTCATTCAGTTATATTAACCGTTTTTGGCTAAAAGTGCGCTTACGCACCCACTTGTTTTTTTCAATACAGTGAGTTTATATTTTATTTAATGATGAATTGTTGTTTGAGTATTCTAAATGTCACAATGTTTTTTCTAAATTACAAATTTCCAATATCTTGGCCGTTTATGGATTAATGAAGCCTCATTTATGATCTGAATATCATAATATTGAAAAAGTTTTCAAATACTTTCATGTGCCCAACTCATACAGGTATTAATATCAAATGCGTTACACAGTAGTGAATCTTTTATGACTTAATAGATTTTCTCCTTGTGATTCAAATTTTCTCAAAAAAATTAATTGGTTTCAATCACCTGAGTATTAATATTTTTCTCATTCGATAATAATTTGCAAAATATTTTAGGAGAATATAGTGCCAACCTTTTTATCCTGTGAAGAGTTAAGTCAGTCAAATGCAGTAAACAATATATATGTATATGTATATATATATATATATATATATATATATATATATATATATATATATATATATATATATATATATATATATTTACCATGTAGGATTCTCAATATTCTATTCTGAAATTGATATTAATGCTTATGACAGAAAATATTGCAAAATCTTTCTATGGTCATATTTTAGTTTTGCAAAAAGTTTTATTGTAGTTTTCACAATAATTTATTGTAACTTGATCTAGCCTTACTAGATCTCAAAATACCATGCTCAATGTGGTCATATGAAAAATAACTTTGAAACTCAGTAAAATAAATGGGATGCAAGATTATTTATATCAGATTGAAATGCATGCAAAGAGAATGAAGTTTTTTTTTCAATACGACCATATTAATAATAGAGAAAAATAACTTTTGATTCAAATTTTCTAGTCCAATTATATATAACTGTTTGCACAAACAATGTGAAATCAGTGTTGAACTTGAAAAATAAATATTTCAAATCTCAGTTTGATCTTTCATTGATGATAGAAAAAACCTTGGTCAACAACCCCAGTCAAAAGACATAGACTTTGGGAGATTTCGTCGAAGCATTTATAAACATTTTCGTATTCTATATTTCAAAATAATGAGATATAATATCATCGTGATATAGACAGCAGTTACTTTTTTATTTAATTTCAGCTTTTGTTGTATCTTTTTCTTGTTCCTGTCTTTTGAAAGAAAATATACCATTATCTCATATCTAATACAAAATAATTCATGAAACTAGACAAGATAAGTTTATATCAATTTTTGGTGGGGTACCAATGTACTGAAATTATTTTTTTTCCGGTATTCAGAGAACATTCTATCGGAAAAAACTACACAAAAAACATGTATTTTTCTTGTTATTGTTCTTGGACCACTAATTTTATAAATTCGAGTTTATTCATTGAGACCAGTCAATGAGTAATTAGTCAGCGGTCGGCAACACGCGGGTTGCATGCGGCCCGCTTACTTCCCGTGAGTGTTTCGTAAAATTACTATAAATATCTAAATAGTGCATTTAAAAAATTAATTCGAAAAAGGTGTCGAGCGAGGAATCTGGAATTAATTTCCATTGAAAATTGGATAAAATTACAGATATTTTAATACACCTACAGACAGAATTCAGCTACAGTGAGTTTGAAAAAGTTTCAACCCAACTGAATATTTTTTCAAACCCATTTTCGTGTGATATTGAGGATGTACCAAGTCATATACAAATGAATGTAATTGATCTCCAATCTAATGATGCTCTCAAAAGTTTTTTTCATGAAATCAATGAGCTTGTTCAATTAATTAATGGCAGCTTTCCAGCTGATCTTGACGAGTTGAGGAGGTTTGATCAGAATTTCATTATATTTTTGGGGGCACTAATATATGCGAACAAACTTTTTCAATCGTCAACAACAGAAAAAATAAATATGCATCTCGACTCACAGATGAACATTTCAGAACGATTCTACGTATTTCAACTACAAATATGTTTGTCACCATACAAGAAATAGCCCCCCAAATTCAACCCCAAGCATCACACTAACTTTTATATAGAATTAGTTATTTACTTTGTAAGTTTTTTCTGTTTTGGGAATGAAAAAATTGTATAATGAAAAACCATAAAGCCGAAATATGTGTAACTATCACTTGTATGAAATAAATTGCCTATATTTGAACAATTTTTAATAGCATTTTTGGTTTTTTATGTCTATGGGATTAGACCAATTTAACTAGTTTGAGGTTCTAGGGTTGATATCACTGGTACTGCCATTAATTTCAGGATGTGATTTATGGTATTTTAAGCAGCCATTAACATAATATATTCAATCTCAGCACATTCGAAAATGCACTGTTAAAAATCTCCATTTTTATTGGTACCTCAGATCTCAACGTTGAATAATGCATTGAGAACTGTTATAGATTATGCCTACTAGTACTTATATTTCCTGAATTTGTACCAGATATATAAAATTCTGATAATGAATAATTATGTGTTAATAAATGGTTTACGTGGTTCATCATCAAAGAAACTCAGTAATACTTCGGTCCCTATGAGTAACTTTTTTTGAAAGCAATTTTTGTGGAACTTACGTAATTTGATTTCCTCTACAAAAAATTCCTTATAAAATTTCGGGCGGTCTCGTCCATTTTCGGAGATACAGGTCCATTTTGTAGTGAAACTTCACAATTTTTCACATCAACTTTCTCTTGTTTGAACACACAAAATTTGTTCTTTTTATCGAAAAATCACACAAGTCATTATTTAGTTGTTTGTAACATTCTTAAGCAGACAAAACCATTATTGTTTTTCAAATAATTTACCCTTCAAAAGTCAACATAATCAGGGCTATTCACTAAGTAAAGTAGTTATCGCGGTTGCTAACCGTCGTAGCAACTCTGATAATAACTTGCCATAATGACGGTGGTAAGCTGTTTTTCCTAAACAAGATATCTTAAGCAGTTGCCTGTGAACCACTACTCACAGCAACTGGTCATTATAGTAGCAACTTAACTTGAAAAGTTGTATACCAATTTCGCGCTTTGCATCTGACCTTGAACATAACGACAATTTTTAGTCGCTATCCATAACAACTCTGCTTAGTGAATAGCCCTGATGATGTTCAGTTTTCAACAATAACAAAGACAGCGGTAACGCCCGCAACATCGCATCCTAACAAAATCCTGTTTAAAAAAATTTTAAACGATTATGGAGTAAATAAGGACTTGTGCGATGTTTTGATGATAATAATAAATTTTGTGTTCAAGGGTGGATTTATAAAAACTTGTAACATATAGCATTTATCACCTCAAAACTAACTGCAGAATAGTGGACTCGATTACGAAAGAAACTAAGATTTAAGGTTGTCATCTGTCAATACTAACATCTGAACATTGACTATAGCAATAAAAAGGCTTATATTGAATCTTATATCTTTGTTGTTTTTTTATGAGAAAATAGATAAAATTTTAGGTCTTAGTTTTATTATAAATCCACCTCAAGTATTACCAAACACTCACTCCTACTGAATACTGTAACATACCTAAGAAATTAATGGAGTTTTGAATTGACATTTGTAAAAAAAAATACTGTATTTAATACACAAAGCTTTATGTACCAAATTGGACCTGTCCATCATAAGCAATTTTACTTCAACAAAATCTCAAAGACGAAATAAATTGAACTAGATATAGAAAGTTATTTTTATTGAACTCTAGAACATTTACAAAGCAAGAATTGATGCTTTAAGAGCCTTACGCTCCTTTGCTTTCACTTGGGCGGCAATGCGATCAAGATCCCTCCTACCTTGTGAAGTTAGTTTCCTGCCCCCGTCAGCAGACTTTTCAATAAGTTTGAGAGCTTCTAAACTTTGTAGCGCCTTACGTGCGATACTTCCAGCAGATCTGCAGAAGTGAGAGGGTTTGGTTCCATTACGTTTACGAGTACCAAAGATTTTGGTAACTGATCCTACACCAACAGGTGAGCGGATGTAAATGTGCCTTGCAATAGCTGCACATCTGATGAAATACCAATCAGGATCATATGGGGCCAACTCCTTGGCTTTCGAAGTTTTCACTAGGTCCACCCATTCTGGCACACGTAGTTTACCAGTTCTGAAAGTTCAAAATTCATCAATCATTCTTTAATTGCATTTAAAACTCACTTTTTAAGGAACGAGCCAAAAGCTTTCACAAATTTGTGCTGGTCAACGTCCTTCAAAGTAACAGACGGCATTTTCTGAAAAAGAAATAAATAGATTAACTTCTACCATGTGCCATTGATACTCCAACACAAAAAATCATTTTAATGAAAAATTATGTTGAATTGATTGAGCATATATGGTGACTGAACGAAGAATGAAGTAATACATGATTATTGAGAAAATACCTTAAAATTGCTTGATTAAATTGATATTTTCAGAGAATGATTTTTCTAACCTGTCCACTGTTGTCGCCTAAAAAAGCGGAAAAGGAAACGACAGATCGTTTGTCAGTGTTGCCAACCTTGAACCTAGTGAGGATCGAGTAAGGCTGGATTCAGACAGATCCGAAATCCGATCATACGACGATCGGGAAGCTTTCTGAATGGTCTCAATTTAAATTTAGACCAATCAGAAAGCCATTGTATCGTCGTAAAATCAGATTTCGGATCTGTCTGAATTCAGCCCAACTGTGGCGAGGGTAGTGTTCGTTGAACAATAATCTTTGGTCGTACCACTTGTATCTGGACTGCCCAACTCGTTTTCGTTGTTTTTTATTTGTGAAACTGAATGGAGGACTTCAATCCAAGTTACCAACCTAAAATATTCAGGAAAATGAAATTTTGTTTGAATTGGTTCGTTTTGATAATCCTTGATTCAAAAATTCTATTCGCTTCTTCGAAACCAGTATTTCTAGAAAATATACATATTCCTTGATGCTGATATATGATTGAGTGAAAATCAAGGTATACCCAACAATACAGTAACGAAAAACCTGAACAAAATGTTAGAGCGCATGCGCTAACCAGGACCTGGAGTACTATATCAAAACCCACGTACTTTCAGCCTGGTTTTGAAGAAGCGAGTAGAATTTTTGAGACATATCATGAATGTTTTAGGTTGGCAACTTGAACCGGGGCTCTAGTGAAACTAAGTTCGTTCACTGATGGATGGAGTAGAGCGGGTAGGGACGGAGCTGAGATCATCTAATAACTGAGCATATGAAGCTTAAGATTTAAAAACGAACGGGTTTTGATCATAAACAATACAACTTCTGGATTGATCCTGAGAGAGAAGAGTTCAAGTATAACCTCTGAGCTCAATCCTTCTTCCTAGCAGAGAAATAGGTTATGAAGAAGAGAGTGGTCCATTTTCCTCTCTGGTAAACAAAGGCCACGTTCTCTTTCCAAATCTTGTTACCATTAGCAGTTCCGTTGTACTGGTTACCACAGTGACCACCATCCCGATGAGTTACCAGTCTAGGTAGCCAGACAGGAAAACAGAACACGGCCTCAGGATGGCGTAGTGGTAAGTATGTAGTACAACGGAACAGCTAATGGTAACAATATTTGAAAACGAAACGCGGTCTTGAGTTACCAGTCTGGTGAACCAGACAAGGAAACGGAACAAGACCCTACCTGTCACCACCAAGGTATTCGACGAGAAATCGTCGGTGTGTTGAGTTAACAAGTAGTGATGGTTTCTTTTCAGTAATTCACGTCAATTTTTATACTGTTTGATTCTAATCTCCCCATCTGTCACAATATTTTAAGGAAAAATGGTATAACCTGAACTGTTCTAGATTCATCATGGTCACAGAATACTTAACAATACAGAAGAAAACCCAATGACATATTCGGTAAAAGCTACGCCTTCCCGAGGTTGGGAGCATCTCGTTCTACCCACATTTCGTAACACCCAAAGTGCGTACGTAACACCCACATTTCGTTATGCCCACACTCTCCGAACACACCCGAATGATGCGCTGTTGCCAAATTCATCCTTCTTTTAGGTTAGGCTAGTTAGGTTAAGTTAGATTGGGTTAACAGAAAATTGCAGAATATCCGGTAAATTTCGCAACAGTGCATCATTCGGGTATGTTCGGAGAGTGTGGGCATAACGAAATGTGGGTGTTATTGTGTTATGCACTGTGGGTGTTACGAAATGTGGGTGTTATGCAGTCATAGAAATCATATTATATATATGTACTCTAGAATGCCAACCGAGGATACAAAAGTGTTGTAAAAAGTTAATAACGATTTGTAGTGCGCATGCTCATAACCTTTCTCATTGTTGACAGGGTGGGTTTCAGCAAAATTCAAACCTATGTCACCTATGTGAGAAGAAATGGACAATGGACGACAAGTTGAAAGGAAATGATTTCTGTTTACATTTTCGCTAGCAAGCTCAACTACGGTAAAATAGTACTAATGTAAAAACTTGTTCTAAATCGATGTTGTATAATATTTTAATTAATTTGAATTCCATTAAATTATGTGTGGAAGGTATTATACCAATTTTCCTATATAGATTCCTATCTGAGAAATGATGTGAAAATACAATACAGAACTTCTTTTGATATGCGTCCAGAGGCGAAACTAATTCATTTGTATGGATGAATGAGAAAGCTGTAAGAAATTAGCTCTCATTTTGTTGAAATTATTTTTGATAGTGAAAATATTAACATCTTGCATTATTTCATATGAATTCTTTATTTTTTTTTAAGTTCACTCCACTCTAAATAATTGGTTGTAAAATGGGCATGATATGACGATAAGATCATACTAGTTCGCCTGCTTAGCCATGATATGGCCCTCAAGATCAGGTTGAAACAATGAAGATTCTTTCAAGAATTTTAAATTCATGAATAAACTTATATTGGGTAAATATTCTTATTGTTAATAGTAAAAAATAGATCAAAAACGATTGATTCGAGGATGTATTTATATAAAAGTATTCAAAAACATGACTGAAATGAGTGTCTTCAACGAGCATATTTAACTTGATTATCACTAGATGATTTTCTAATTATAGCCAGATAGATGAGAGATAGCATACCTGATAATGCCTAGGTCTGGTGGAGCTAGCTCGTCATACAATACAAAAGTGGAAGGTCATCGACAAACTGCTTGATGATAATCGCCAATCTTCTCAATGAATTTTCATGGAAATGTGGCCTATATAAGTTTATGTGAGATGTATATATATATATATATATATATATATATATATATATATATATATATATATATATTATATATATATATATATATATATATATGTCTATCGCACAATTCCGGTACTTTTTTTGGGACCTTTAGATGTGTTCCGGGACATTTGTCGAGTTCCGGCACAGGTCCGGAAAATTTGTATGCCTTTCGTTGTATTCCGAGACTGTCCCGGAAATGGTTTTCGGTTTTATGTGGAATGAATAGTTCCGGGCCCAAACAAAACACAGCCGGCGTATCGATCAGAAAATTATTATGATGACATTTGTTTTGGAAAATGTTTCATTTTCGTGAACTCCATAAACAGTAGAGATCCTACTGAGTTCTGTATGAGTTTTTTTCATTATGGAAAATTCATATCAAGTATAGAACATTTGCATTCAAATTTTGACCAGTTCCGTTCAAATTTCATCTCATTCTTCTACGATTGGAGATATGTCTCGAATTCTGAAAAAAAAATTCGGCTTCAATTTCATATTATTGAATGATTAAAACAAAATCCCAATGTGAGAAAGAAATGTGTATTACCTATGGTAGGGGGGAAACAACAAAGTGAAAATGTTCAATGATAATGATATTCCCAACAGAGTTATATATACCTTATTCATCCAACGAACAGTTCCAAGCCATAGATATAATCATGGTCAAGGTCATGTCTCGATTATTCATTTTACGAAACAATTGCTGCAGAAGAAGGAATATAACACAGAGAACTTTCGATCATTTGAACTTCTGTTGCTAAATGAGCACAAGATTTTTTTTATATATGATTTCTCATAAGTTCAGTCCCATAAATATTTCAAATTTCTATTATTCTGACGACTCAAATTAATAATGAGCTACTGAGAGAGATACCTGTAATCAACTTTTTCTGCTCGGAAGAGGCGTCAATATTCATTATTGATTTGATATTCACATTTCGCAATTCGTAGGTAAATCAAAATATAAATATAATCAAAACTATTTCATCATATCAATAACGAGAAATTCCAACATGAACATCCGATCAAAAGTACAATTATTATTGTAGGCTAGGTAATAACTATCTAGCCTAATTCAACTTTCTAGTGGAAGAAATGTTTTCTCTCTCAGGACTATTTTCAAGTACCTATTACAATATTCCTAATAATTCACAAACGATCAAGAATTTCTTGAATATCAATTCAAAATATTTATTGAAAAACTATTTTCAGTACTGATTCGAAATGTTAAATCAGAAGTAAATTTGATCAGTGCAGTCTTAGTAAGTACGTAGGTAACATGCCTAGGCTCTTATATTTCAACAATGGAATTTCATTGATAAAATCTATCGTGTCTTGAATTTCGGGCTTGAGGGGCTTGGTCTGGAGTTTTGAGTTTCGGAGCTTTCAGCTGCATCCGAAGCACTCATCTTTAGCGGCGTGCTCGTAGTCTATCGCTTCTCTGTGAATATGGTCTTTTATTATCGATGGCAAATGTGGAAGTCATGTCATGTTTATTTCCTATGTCCGGACCGTGTTCTTCAGGAAGTCGGATTTTCAAGTTCTGCCAGGTTTTGTAAGTAATATTCTCAAAATTGCATTATTAATTTTGTTCAAGTTCAGCCCCTCTTCCTTTCTGTTGAAATTATCCTTGTTTTATACATCTCAATTGCTTCTAAGTATAAACTTGTAGAATAATTTGTCGTCGTCGAGAGATTGAGGTGTTGTGATTGTTGAGAAGGACGTGTTCAGCTTCATCCGATTTGTCAGTTTGTCCTAACTGACAATGTCGACGGTGCTCACTGATCCGTGCCTTGAAACTGTAGTAAATAAAATTCAAAAACTGTTGCACGTCATCGATGATGACATGAAATCAACGCACTAGTACCAATCCATTGATGGGAATGCATTGGAACGTTTATATTGAATTTCAAATTCGGCGCCTGTTATATCTTGGCATTTGGTTGGCAGCACTCTTTATGTTGCCGCAATTTGTTCGAAGGCTGTACGTTTTTTAACAATTGACAGTTGTCACTAAAATGTGACAGTTTTAGGTATAGGTCTTTTCGGTACTTAAAATTAGATAATTGGGATCAAAAACTGTGTATTTGCCAAGTCAAAATTCCAACCGTATCCTTATCCGCACGCGCAAACTCGATACGGTGAAAGATATGCTTTACGGGCTACATATCAATACGGACACTAACGGTATACGTATCCGGGGACAAATCTGTCAAAAATATTTCATTCAAGAAAAGTGAAAAGTAGTCTAATGATTTAATATTGGCAAGAGAAATAATTATTAAAAAAAAAAGGTCTTCTTTATTCCCCTGAACATGATTGTTATGTCATTAGGGAAGTTGTGGGAAAAAGAATCCCTTAGAACACCCTAATCGATGGCCACAAATCAGTAAAAATGTAATCGAACTTTCTGAAAAAGATTTCTCAGAGAGAAACCTTAAGGAGAGAGTTGTTTTATTGGGTGAAGTTGAAAAAATGAGCATGAATTCAAACTATAGATCTGTCCTTGTCATATCTCAACAACACGAATATGTTCGTCCAAAATAATTCGAGTGCGAGCATTTGCTCAAACTTTATTCACTCTACCCATTTGCTCAGGAGTTTTCATCGTCGTCGCCGGCGAAATAAAGTGGTTAATTATAGTATTTACGGTCGTTTTTCTTTCGTTTCATAACAATAAGATATTTTTTTATAGACTATAGCAAAATATTCCAATATAAACCACATTCAAGAGTTAGGTCATAAATTTCAAGGTATTTGACAGTTGCCATGATATTTGAAGGTTCTGTATACGTTTAGGTTGATAAATGGCTTCAAGGAATTATTTCTTCATTATCGTAATTCGATGAGATAGGTACTGCTTGTCTAATCCATCTTGGCACAGAACTAATAACGTATGTGCCCAGCAATCTCTGTGAAGAATACTAAGATAACAAATCACCTATTATATGTGTTCACTGTGATGAAATTGATTCCTAGAAGGTGTTTTTCCTTTCTTCATAGTCTATACTACCAGTGTGCAACTGGAAGAGTATCTGAGCTTGTGCCAAGATGGATTGGATAAGCTCTATATGTTTACGGATACGTATAAAATTGCACACTTGGCTCTAATGTCCCTTCGCTTCCCTCAACGTCTGTTAAATAGCTGAACTGAATACATCGTATAATTATAGTTTGCAGTCAGATATTGATTTTTATCGTGTTGCAGCAAATTTGAAGTCATGTGGTTATACTGTCAGTGCGATTTCTCAAAATATTAAAGATAACGAAGCATGATGAAGAAGAACCACCAAGAGAGATATTATGGGTGTTACGTGTGAGATGTGGAAACGCAGTATTTGCAGTTTACAAATATGGGAAAATCTCGATATTTGAAAATAGGTTGGATGAAGCTATGATTTGAAACTCAAGAAATTCCCAATTGGAAAACTAGAGAAGAACTTTTTCATGAATAACCCTGGGTTCATTCAGCAAATGAGATAAAACAAGAAATAGGACGAGGAATAACACAAAATTAGACCTGTTTATACAGATTAACTAAGGAATGAGAATCAACCAATGAAATGACGCTTTTTTTGACGATGACGTTCAACTATTCGTCTGCACATGCGCACTTCCATTTTCAAACTGAAATAAGATAAGAATTGAAAGATGGCCAACTCTTATCTCCTTGCTCATTTCTTATTTTTTCTTATTCGCTGTATAAACCTAGGGTAAGCTTCCACCCAATGGGCACACGCACGTTGAAAATACGTTGGAAAGATGTAACATATGAAACCGTTGAAAAACTGTAAAAATGTCGCGGGAAGTAACGTTTTCTTGCATCGAGAATTATAGTATTGAGAAACGTTGTGTTTCAACGTATTATTATAATTTACTTCATGCGCGATCTGAACGTTCATTTACAACGTGTTGGTATATTATATTACTATACAAATTAATATATCTAATGTATAAATAATGTTCATTTCCACCATCATTTATACCTTTGATAAACGTTGTCCATCAACGTTATATAATAATATATCTTGACTCAAAAACACCTTTGATAAACGTTGTCCATCAACGTTATATAATAATATATCTTGACTCAAATACTAACGTTGATTCAGAACATAAATGTATATTATATTACCTCACAAGTCCATTTATTCAATTAATTACATATAAATAATGTTTATTTCCACCATAAACTATATCTTTAAAGAACGTGGTCTTTCAATAATATATCACGAGTATAATCATACGATAACAGTGTTTCATAACGTTGACTTACATCACATCACTATACAAACTTTATGTCCATACTGGCATATTCAAAAATAAACGTAAGATGAAATAGAACCCCTTCAATATATGTTTTACTTAAACGATCCAGCAACAATTCCTTTGTTTTGTATTAATCGGAAGGAATTTCATGTCTTCTTATCCAATTGAAAAGTTCGGCCACAATGGCAGAAATGTGTATCGGAGCATTCTTCTGGTCAAGCCCTCTGTCTCTTTCAATTAACTCAGACGCTCTGACGAAATCGAAATGGTGGAGAATCTCCTGGAAAATAGAGATAGTAGGTACGTAGTAATGGTGAATAAGCTGAAATTTCAGAATATTCGAATTATAGGTGCTTGAAATGCTAAATTATTACTCACCAAGTCAAAAATGATTGTACAACACTATTATTTCACAAACTAAGTGGGCATAACTCAACCGTCAACATTACCTGTTGCCGTTTGCGATAACGACTACGAGCTCGGGCTACGAGATACATCGATGAGTGCTATGGACAGAGCATGTGCGGATGCAATACGTTCAATGTGAACGTTGGTACCATGTTTAACACCTACGTGTATGTTACTGAATCATTCAATAGAGAGTATAAATGATATGTGATTTCAATGTTGAATTGGGAGTTAATGATATTATCAAATTAAACGTTAAATCAACGTGTTTCATCAAGCAGTGGTTTTCGAATGTATCCAATAACATGTTTCGATGTCATTCCCTAATAACGAATGAACAAAATACATAAATAACGAATATATCAAAATCTTTTTCATTCATCTCCATCAACAATAAGTTAATAATTAGTCGATCCGTTGAAGAATTCATTCAAAGTAAAAGTTGATATAATATGTTCAACATTGACGTGTTTCTTACATAATTCATCAACTGAGAGCATGGATAATTTGTGATATAAACGTTTCATGTGAACATGATAACATCATTCATGAATGACATATGATCAATGAGGCCTGTTAACTAGTAGTTGTTAGATCTGATACAATGTTGAAATAATTTTGCTTGATAATTCGAAAAATATCAGTGCATATCATCAATGTCATTTGATAACCAAAAAAAATACGGTAGTTTCATTATCGATTCGAAATGTATATTGCATTATGACCATCAATCATTCAGGTCGAGGTTAAAAAGTCGATTGAAAACTACGTTCAACGTAAACGTTCATACCATGTTTTACACTAATGTTCTGGCTCCATCTCGAGACCTATCTGCCTGAACTATCATCATATATCATCACATGCACTCGGTATGGCTTTGCTGTGATCTCAATTGCGATAAGAGCAAAGTTGAAATAGAATAATCAATCCAACTTTGTCATTTTCGATTGTCTGTCTTTTATATTGAAGTCAGATATGACTTTGGTGTTTGGAGCATCCTAAGATCACAAACGTGTATGTTTCTCGAATTAATCAACATAGATTATGAATTATATGTTATTTTCACGTTGAATGTTAAAATAACGTTCAATATCATAACATTCAAATCACATAAACAAACAACGTATTCTCACCACGTTGAATTCAAAGTTATTGACACGCAACTCAAACACGTTAGAAGTTATAACCAAAATAACAACGTTGACCATTCAACTGGTAACGTATATTTCAACGATACAACGTTGAATCAACGTACGTGTGCCCATTGGGCATATCCAAATGAATGATATATACGTACTTATTAACGAAGAAACCCAATTAACACACGTATACGTTTATATGTAGTAGTGGACGTTTGTAAAACGTCACTCGTTGAATTTTGTAACGTTCCTTTCGGAACCAAAATTTGACCAAACGTATAGGATTCAGCTTGGTTATATAACCACCATTATGCAATGAGTCCTTATTGTAATTGTATCCTCAACGTATATTCAATTGGGTTCAAAAAACAATAACGTTGAATATGAGATTGTTTAGCAACCTGAATCTTTGAGAAACCTTTATTGAACGTTTCAGTTACTAATTATTTCCTACGTTTGAAAAACGTTGTTGAATTACTTTTATGATCCGTTGAATAAATTATTCAATACCAACTATGTCTTTGAGCAACCTATATTCAACGTTTTGAATATACCACTTTTTCAAGTTTATCAAACGTTATGGAATCAAGTGTATGATCCGTTGAATAAACTATTCAATAACAACTATATCTTTGAGCAACCTTTATTCCTCGTTTCAATTATACTTATTCTTTGATGTTAATTGAACGTTATGAAAATCAGTGTATTATCCGTTGAATGAGTTATTAAATAACATAAATAAATCTTGTACTTCGAGAAAACTAATTTGAATGACTATGTCAAAACTGTTTCAACTGATGTGAAATAATTATCAGATATGTTGAAAATCAGCAAATTTGTTGAATTCATTTCATTTTCAAACTACGACGACATTTATTCAAATTGGAATATGCATTTTTGGGAAAACGTCGAACATTTTTTCAATTTTGACATCTCATTTTTTCACTACGTCACTCAACGGAACAACATACCCAGTCCAGTTAACATTATTTCTAAAAATTTTCACTCGGTTGATACGTTGATTCAATGTTTTGCCCACATCTTTTACTCTCGATAATTGCAAGTTCTACTGCAAATCATTATATACGTGGTGTATTGATAATTTATGTAATAAATGGAAATATTTTTTCTCATAGATGCATATATTCCATCCGCTCACTCCACTTGTTCAATTCAGTATGTAAAGTCGACATCGAAAACATATCCCTAACTTCCCGAAGAGGTCACGTGGTTACATCATACGATAGAAACAAAAAATGTCCTGGAAAATGGCTTTACTTGTATATATATATATATATATATCGTGTGTCACCTGGTATATTTCTTATTCAGTCCTAAAAACTGCATTCAATCGCCTATCGACAAGTTCCGAACCAATAACTATCCAACTGGAATGATGGATATTATCAAGGAAGTCATTTCCACAAATGGATGAAAGATCGTAGGTATTATAATATCTCCACAGGACTACTTATAGACTGTACACGTAAACGCTGGAATTATTATTTTTATCCACGACTATTGTATAAACTTGTGAATAACGAGTCACTGCTATCAAATACTTCCTTGATTTGGCTTGGAAAAAATTATTTCAAGGAGTATCCCAGGTTTCTGGGAAACCCCTCAGAAGCTCATTCAAGAGCTTGTGCGAACAAGCGATACCGGAGAGCAACAGTTCATCAATTGGAATTCGAACCAATTTGGCTCCGTGGCTGGAAGGCAAATACCTACCGAATTTGGGCAATTCTGGTACTCGCCAGCTATAATATTAATCCAAACAAATTTGAATCAACCAGTCAACAGTATTGTATTAAATATTTGTTAGAATAAAATAATAGTGTTTCTGAAAATATGTATGTAATGTAACAAAATTTACCAAGAGAAAAATTAAAATTTTTTTATTGGTCGTATTCTATTTTCTCCACCTCGTGAATAGAGCCATCGTTATACGCTCTTTGAATAATATACTATTTTGCGTCATTTTCATCCCCAACTTCACGAAGGAGTCACGTCGTTACATCATGTGATAGAAATCAAAAATAACCCGGAAAATGGCTTTACTCGTATACCGGATCAGGACACAGGATCAGGGTACACCCCCGTATCTCTGTTAGTTTTGAAGGAAATTGATTGAAATTCAGGATATCTCATATACATAATGAGCGGCACTTTTTGACATACAAATGTTTTTTTCACCTTCGGTTTGCCGGAAGTGATACCCACTCTCGATTTTCAAAGGAACACCCCATATATGATTTCATTTCTGAAATCTACATGATTTCCTGAATCCAATGATGCCACATACTTAAGTGACATTTCAAAAGTAAAATTTTTCGATAATTCAATTTTCGGTATGGAAAACTGAATCCATTTCTTTTTAGTGTGATAAGATGGTTCAGATAATGCTAGGAGAATGAAAATTCCGCCACAAATCCTAACTAGCGCAAATAAGCTCATCGTAATCGATTTTAGGGTAAAACTCAACTTTTTCAAACGGAAACATATTGGTACCGTGGTAACATTCATTAGTACTATTATTGAGGAATTTATTCATAATGGTAATATAATATGCGATAAATACAATCAAAATTACAGCTAAAAGATAATGACAAAGTACAAATGTTTTGTACTAATTTAATGCTAAGAAGTACAGCTTATCCAATCCATCTTGACAGAGAGCTGATAACGTTTATGCCCAGCAAAGTCTGTGAAGTATACTAAGATAAAAAAAACACCTATCATATGTGTTCACTGTGTTGACAGTTATTCCTAGAAGTTGTTTTTTATTTCGTCATGGTCTACACTAACAGTGGGCAACTGAAAAAGTACCTGAGTTTGTGCCAAGATGGATTGGATAAGCTGTACCTAACTACAGTGGCTAACGTCAAAGGACTTCCAAACTCGCATAGCTGGTTTTTGAAGAACGTTAGCTAATTGCTGCGCCGTTATTCTACTGATTGCGCGTCTTACTCTTACTCGAAGTCTTCGTGGGTTTTAACGGCGCGGTGGCATAGACAATGTTTTTCACATGGCCCAAAGAAACAACAGAGAAATCAATAAATAAGGGTAATTCTTTAGGTCGTTAAAAAAAATCGTTTCAACATATGTCCGGAGTTGCTCAGTTTCTGAGATACACGGCGTTGCCCAATAAGCACACGTACGTTGATCAACGTTTTTTCAACGTTTTATCGTTGAAATATACGTTACCAGTTGAATGATCAACGTTGTCATCTTGGTTATAACTTCTAACGTGTTTGAGTAACGTGTCAATAACATTGAATTCCTAAATCAATGTAATAGTTATTATTGAAACCTGGTGATAATATATTATGATATTGAACGTTATTTAAACATTGCATTGAAACCATTCAGTAATCAGTAATTAGTACAACTTTTGATTAGACGTTTTATGATAACGATATCTATATCTATCTATTTAACGTTGAAGTTACATATAATTCATACTATCTGTTGATTAATTCGATAACATACACGTTTGTGTAAAACATTGTATCAACGTTCACATCGAACGTAGTTTTCAAACGACTTATCAACGATCACATCGAACGTAGTTTTCAAACGAATTATCAACGTTCACATCGAACGTAGTTTTCAAACGACTTATCAATCTTCTTCGACTCATTTGGTTGATAGTTATAATGGAATATATACATTTCAAATCGATATTGAATCTACGTTATATTCTTATTATTAAATGACTTTGATAATATGCACTATTCTTCAAAGTGATTTTCACATTACCAAACAACGTTATTTCAACATTGTATTGAATGCTTTCAACAACTTCTAGTTGATAGGCCCCATTGATAATACGTCTCATATGAATAATATCATCATGTTGACATAAAACGTTCATATAACATATTAATGCTCCCAGTTGATAAATAAGGTAATGTATATGTTGATGTTGAACGTTTACTTTGAATGTATTCTTCAACTGATATATCAACCATTTATATACTTATTGTTGATGGTGTTACATGGATATACGTATTTGATCCGCTATTGAACAACCATTCAATCTTTTAAACTCATTATGTTGATATATACGTTATTAATGTATTTTGTTCATACGTTACAAGTTTACGACATTAAAACATGTTATCAGTAAGTGGTTTTTGAATTGATCCAATATTGGATCCATTCAAAAACCACTTACTGATAAAACACGTTGATTAAATGTTTTATAAAATATAATATCATTGAATTACAATTCAACATTGAAATAACATTCAATTCATACTCTCTATTGAATAATTCGGTTACATACACGTTAGTGTAAAACATGGTATGAACGTTCACGTTGAACGTAATTTTCAACCGACTTTTCAACCTTCTTCGACCTGAATGATTGATAGTAATAATGCAATATACATTGCGAATTGATAATGAAGCTACGGATTTTTTTGTTATCCAATGACGTTGATGATATGCACTATTCCTCTAAGTAATTTTCACATTATCAAGCAACGTTATTTTAACATTGTATCAGATACTTTCAACAACTACTAGTTGACAGGCCTCATTGATTATACGTCATTCATGAATGATAATAGTATCATGTTCACATGAAACGTTTATATCACATATTATATATGCTCTCAGTTGATGAATTACGTAAGAAACACGTTAATAATGAACATTATATCAGTTTTTACCTTGAATGTGTTCTTCAACGGACCTATCAACTAATCATTAACTTATTGTTGATGGAGATGAATAAAGATACGTATTTAATCCTCTATCGAAAAACCATTTAATCTTGTTATCCCATTATGTTGATATATTAGTTATTTATGTATTTTGTTCATTCGTTACTAGGGGACAACATCGAAACATGTTATTGGATACATTCGAAAACCATTGCTTGATGAAACACATTAATTAAACGTTTCATTAAAATAATATCCTTAACTCCCAATTCAACATTGAAATTACATATTATTCATACTGTCTGTTGAATAATTCGGTAACAAACACGTAAGTGTAAAACGTAGTATCAACGTTCACGTTGAACGTAATGCATCCACGCATACTCTGTTCATAGCGCTCATCGATGTATCTCGTAGCCCGAGCTCGTAGCCGGTATCGCGAACGGCAAGGTCATGTTGACGGTTGAGTTATACCCACTTAGTTTGTGAAATAATAGTGTTGTACAATCATTATTGAGTTGGTGAGTATTATTTTAGCATTTCAAGCACCATTACTTTGTACCTACTATCTCTATTTTCAGGAGATTCTCCACCATTTTGATTTTGTCAGAGCGTCTGAGGTAATAAGAGACAGAGGGCTTGACCAGAAGAATGCTCCGATACACAGTTCTGCCAATGTGGCCAAACTTTTCAATTGAAGAGGAAGAGATAAGATTCCTTTCGATAAATCCAAAACAAAGGGGTTGTTGCTGGATCGAGGAAGTATAATTGATACTGAAAGGGTTATATTTCATCTTACATTTATTTTTTAATGTCACTACGGACATAAAATTTGTATAGTGATATAATGTAAGTCATTGTTGTGAAACAATGTTATTGTATGATTATACTCGTGATATATTATTGAAAGACCACGTTCTTTAAAGATATAGTTTATGGTGGAAATAAACATTATTTATATGTAATCAATTGAATAAATGGACTTGTGAGGTAATATACATTTATGTTCTGAATCAACGTTACTATTTGAGTCAAGATATATTATTATATAACGTTGATGGACAACGTTTATCGAAGGTATAAATGATGGTGGAAATGAAAATTATTTATACATTATTCATTAGGTATATTAATTTGTATAGTGATATAATATACCAACACGTAAATAAACGTTCAGAACGCGCATGAAATAAATTATGATAATACGTTGAAACGCAACGTTTCTCAATACTATAATTCTCGATGCAAGAAACCGTTACTTCCCGCGACATTTTTACTGTTTTTCAACGGTTGGTTATGTAACACCTTTCCAACGTTCGTGTGCCCATTGGGTGACTTTAATAAATGAAAACGGTACCTTTAAAATATCATAAATATCCTTACACCGATATGGTTGAAATCTGCTATAGCTGTTTGAAGTAATAATGCGCTTATTTAGTCCTAACTAAATTGAAATCATTAGGTCCAGTGGCGTCTCAGTGGGCACCACAGCCAATAATATAGTGAAAAAAAGTACGCCACTGCTTTTTCTTGTTGTTTTTATTTTTTTCAGATCAATCAACTAAAAATACAACTTTCTCGTCGCTTGTGTTTTTTTCTTATCTAGCTTCGTTTTTATAAACACCTGCTTTGCAGACCAGCTGACATTGATAGTGTTGTCATATCGAAAAAATCAATCAGAGTTGTCAATAATGAGCACCTCATTACTTCCAAAAACTGTAGGAAATTTCAACCAAATTGGTGCAAGGACATTAATGACATTTTTTTTATTCAACGTCCTGTATCGCAGAAAGGAAGCAACAACGGACATACGTTCATAAGAACTTTATTTTCTTGAAACGACCTAACGAATCACCCTCTTAAGTTCCGTACCGTAGTTGGGAAACACCCCGTATACGGGATATCTCAAATTTCAATCAATCACCTTCAAAATCAACGGAGATACGGGATGTGTATCATGAACCTGTGTCATTCAGTATAAATCTTCATATTCAGTCCTGAAAACTGCTTTCATTCGTCTATCGACAGGTTTCGAACCAATAACTATACAACTGGAATGATGGATAGCTATCAAGGAAGTCATTTTTACAAATAGATGAAACGTCGTGTGTATTAATAAATCTTCACAGGAGTACACTCAGACTGTACACGTGAACGCTTGAATAATTAATTTTTTTTCATCATATTCATCCCTGACTTCACGTAAAACTCACATGGTTATATCATGTGATGGAAATAAAAATTGTCCGAAAAATGGCTTTACTTGTATATATATGTATCTTTATATTCAGTCCTGAAAACTGCATTCTATCGACAAGTTCCGAACCATTAACTATCCAACTGAAATGATGGATATCAAGGAAGTCATTTCCACAAATGGATGAAAGATCGTGGGTAGGTATTATTATATCTCTACAGGACTACTTATAGACAGTATACGTAAACGCTGGAATAATTAGTTTTTTGCATCATTTTCATTCCTGACTTCACGAAGAAGTCAAGGGGTTACATCATGTGAGAGAAACAGAAAAGTCCCGGAAAAAGGCCTTGTATATCTATATATTAATATTCAGTCCTAAAAACTGCGACAATTCGTCTATCGACAAGTTCCGAACCAATAACTATCCAACTGGAATGATGGATATCAAGAAAGTCATTTCCACAAATGGATGAAAGTTCGTGTGTATCATCATATATTCACAGGAGTCTTCATAGTAATAGTAAACACTGGAATAATTAGTTTTCTGCATCATATTCACAAAACGCGTTGATTGTTGATTATCAGATCAATTTTTCATTTCTCTGTTGGTAACATGTTATCTGAGAAATATTCGTGTGTTCCAACTGTGAGATGATAAACCGTTTTGTATTGGACAAGGAGTTTATATCTATTCTACTTGACTATCTGATTTTTCAGTGTCCCGGAACCTTTTGGTATATCATAACCATGATACAATTCAGTGCTGTACTGCACTTAATCAAAGTTTATTCGGATAAATTCCATAATGAATGGATACAAATAGTTATATAAGGCTTATGTATATCAAAAAAACAAATGTATAGCCTCAACGATATAATTATGTCGTCAAATGTCCCGGAACATGCGTGTATATAGCAAACTCAAAAAGTATTGGGAATATTTCGAAAATTTTGATATCATTGAAATGCTGAAGCGATATATGACAAATGTATACAAAAAAATTATTAGGTTGAAAATGTACCGGAAGACGTCGATTGACATATATATATATATATATATATATCTTTTATACAAAGTTTTCTCATTTATTTGGATCAATCTGTATTAGAATTATTATTCAGATATTTTTTGTACGCAGGAGCAGTAAGGAAAAATCCATCAACTAAAAATGTAACGAATCAAGAGATAGAAAGTTACATCAAGCAGTGACTTCGAAGTGCACCTGGCCATCAATGACGAAGAGAGGAGACATTGCACAAAAGAGACAATAGTAACATATGATTTCTTTGAAGGCACATGTTTACCTGTGTTAAGTTCATTTTATTGACAGATGGTTCCTAACAGTTCCTAAATATGATGTTATTTTTCGAAGAAACATATTTTCATCTAATAATTATTTATTAAGATACATTCTTTAAATAAAGTGCTTTCTTCAATTATGATGAAATTATTTTTGTGAAATTGTTTGTTGGGACACGTTGTATTAGTCAACAACTTATTATCATATTAAGTATCTCAAATTTGCCTATCAATAAAATAGAACTAATGTTCATCAAAATATTTATCTTTGAAGTTTTGAAGATCAAATCAGTTTGCATAAAAAATTCTTTCACGAATATTCTCTTTTAGATTAGTTTTCTTGTGAACGTCAAAAAGTTTTTTTTATAAATAATACTTGTTTATTATTATTGATAGGCAAACTTGAGATATAAGAGAAGTTGAAGTAACAGAATGTGTTCCATTCAGAAGGAACTGTTTTTTAACCGACACAAAAACTTATTGGGGTAGATTAAAAAATCTGATTTTCTACACTACTTGTATAGATTGTAATATCATTTATTTTTTCAGGTTGTTGTGGTCGATTAAGAACCCAAAAAAACTACAAGAAATAATGCATCCACCACAAAATAATGACCACCAAACGGTACATAGTTATCAGGTTCAACGAATTTATGTAGAACACATGAAATACTATTGAGGATTTAATTTACAAATCAACTGATCACTTGAACATTTGTATAACACTGAAACATATTGGTGCACAATCTAGATAAATCAATCAGTTGAATGTGTGTTTTATTGAAATGATAAAACATAATAAGCAGCAATTATAAGAAAACTTCAAGCATAACAGAGTAGGTGAACATTTATTACAATTTGGTAATGAAAAAACTCAACAAATAGGGAACAAAATAATATTAGCAAACATATATCACCTAAACATCTGATTTCCTTCTTTAACTCAAAAGAAAACTGAAAATATGTGAAATGAAGGTCTCTAATTTTTTTTTCTGTAGGCATCATATTACCAGTGATATTTAAAACCTATTGAATCTTTCTTTATGTATATTCAAATATTTTTATCACATTTTTTTTTTAAATATTCGGGGTATATATATATATATAGAAGAATCCTTTTAATATTCGGGTGTGCAGTCAATATATATATATATAAAGTTTTTCAAACAACAGTTGCTAGCACCAAGTATATAGGAGCAGTAACATTCTTGAAAAAAATGCCAACTGAGATGTTGTCGAAACTCAATATCGACAAACCAACGGATAATCTTCCAAAACTGAATTATTAAAATCAATAAAATATTTCTTGGTAATGCTAGATATCATCAAGATTCAGTTCAGCTATACTTTGTTTTTCCTGTGGATTCAATGAACACTGCACACGGGTACTATCCAATATTTCACAATTCTGCTTCAAAACTTTCAAATCTGAATGATGTTGAGTTGTGATTCCAGCCATACTGTCCCCTGAAAATAAAAATGTAATTCAGATGTAGAACCAAAATTTTGTACTTTTTGAAAAAATACTGAAGACAAAATCTTCGATTTCCAAAACAACAAACGAAACTTACCCGATTGCACAGAAAAATAACTCCAAATGATCCTGACTGAATTTATAAGTAAGTACTTCAAGATTGAATTTTTCTTTTTGATATGTTCATCGTAATTTCTAGAACTGACTTTATATTCGAACAAATTCCTAGAATTGGAGTCTTTCTCCTTGAGTTATGTACCAGCTCTCCATCGACATGTCTCAATGATTTCAAAAACATGGAAGCCTCTTCTAAAATCGGTTAAAAGAATGATTCATTTGACTTTTTCATAGGAGCTTCATATTCCTTCACAAAAGGATTTCTGGATTCAATAAGTCAAAATGACAATCTATAATTTCGATGAATTGGTGATATATTTATAATCTAGTTTTCCCCCTTTTTTTCTAGTTTTTCTATATTTTGGATGGTTCCACCAAGTTCCTCAGCCAACTTCATGAAGTTTCCTTAACACTACTCTAACGTTAGCCTCTTCAGATCCTGTCATTGAGTTTATAAGAAAATAAGCTATTGTTAGTTTCCAGCTTCCATTCAACGGAAGTACTATCAGAGAAGTGCCTCTGTAGCATATTTCAAGGAATCACCTTCAACTCCAGTGCCACAATCTTCATATTCCCAAGTCTTCAAAATTTCTCACTTTGATTTGTTTTTTTCTCATCATTGATAGATTTTTACAAGAAATCTAAACCAGTGTCAGACATCAATTATTTTTGCTCCAAATCCTGCAATACCTCCTTTAAGCTGGTAACTTTCTTTTTCAGACGAACAAGTTTCACTTCCATAGTTGACTTTTTTGAGCCAGAGTTCTTCTAATGTTCTCATGTTTGGGTTTTTCCATAGGATTTGAAGGGAACACACTAAAAACATAAAATATACAATGAAAAACAGTTTTGACAAAAATAAATTGGTGGAATTTATATAAAACCACTTTGAGGGCAATTTTCAATTATAACAATTCAACAATAAGAATTAATTAATTTTGCTAAACAATGTTCATATTTAATATTCACATAAGTACTTAGTTTGGAAATGCAATAAACTTTCATTTCTTGCATGAACAAAATATGTTTGTCTCAGGGTATTTAAAAGGTAATCAATTCCCCACAATATGAAGTGACAGAAATTATTTCTCATTAACAAGCATATTTTATTAGGTTTCAATTGGCCACTGTCACTGTACATCATTTGTGATAAATAAGACTGACTCTAATTTTCAACAACGGACCAATCAGCATTAAATGGTTAAATTAATGATAAACTATGTGCCAACTCACTTATAATTGTGCCTTATCTTTATTTCTCTTCTAGTCCTTTTTATTTGTCCCTTATTACCCTAACTTTCGGTTGATGTGGTCTTTTGAAACTCGTGGGAGAATCCGTGAATGAGGTAACAATACTCGAAGGTGAGCTGAAGTGGAAATGTTATGAAACGCAATAATCCCTAGAGGCTGAGGTGCTTGAATTAGTCAATTTCTTTCTGGACCACAAATGGTCATTCATGCTAGAAGGTAAAATAAATATAAGTTTTGAAAGTTCTTGTTCAAAATCTCAAAACAGTACTTATTTATTGAATACATGAATGGAATGAATTATCATGAAAATTTCCCAATGAAAATATATATGTACAGCTTATCCAGTCAAACTTGGCACGGTAATTGGTTCCACATCCAGTTACACAATAAACTTATGTGAGATTTCAAATGGCAGCTTGTCCCGCACTGTGCACTACATCATAATTTCCATGTCAAGGTGAAATGGACAAGCTGCAGATACGAAATATGAATAAAAATGAAATTAAACCTACCTCTCTGCAATTTCACAGGTAGGAGTACAAGAAACCTTGACATCAACCCCAGAAGAATTTTCTTTGTTATCAACAAAGAGCATTTTCACACTATCATCCATTTCAACACTAAACTGCTGTGGTGATGAAGAGCTTTTGAACTGTGTTTTCAAGATCTTGCACTTCCCGAAGAGTTCTGAAAGTACATTATTCATTTAATGTATATATGCATGTTTCGGAGGTGATAATGTTATCAACATAAACTGAAATGATAGTGTTCATATCTCAACTGTCTCAATGTAGGTTCATGCAAGACAAAAACTTGTATTTAACCCAATTGGTAAAGGTGTAGAATCCGGTGTCCTCACCGATTTTGACGAAATTTTCAGGGAAGGTTAAAAACGCCATAAAATGATTATTGACATTGAAAATTTTCCGCGGAAACGATGGAAAAGTGTTTTTTTCAATAAAATACACTTTCGAGGTTAGAAACACCTAGAATAAAATTGATGAATATAACATAATTTTGGGCGTTTACTTACGTGATTTGGCGATATGATTCATCTAAAAATACTACTGTACAGTTTTTCTGCAAAAATATTTAGCTTGGGTGTCTCAGTCTTGGATATTTTTCATTTTGAAAATTGCTAAAATATCTGTAAATGAAGAATTTCCTTAGCTGACATTTCGCTGTCAAGTGTCAAAAATTGATGTTTAGAATATATGCAATGTTGTCACATTGCAAATTGATACCTAATATTATAAGATCAAAACCCGGGTGTAGAGTTTAGAATAGGTTACATTAGGTTAGTTAGGTTAGGTTACATAAGGTTAGTTAGGTTCGGTTACATTAGGTTAGTTAGGTTCGTTTACATTAGGTATCAATTTGCAATGTGACAACATTGCATATATTCTAAACATCAATTTTTGACACTTGACAGCGAAATGTCAGCTAAGGAAATTCTTCATTTACAGATATTTTAGCAATTTTCAAAATGAAAAATATCCAATACTGAGACACCCAAGCTATATATTTTTGCAGAAAAACTGTACAGTAGTATTTTTAGATGAGTCATATAGCCAAATCACGTAAGTAAACGCCCAAAATTATGTTATATTCATCAATTTTATTCTAGGTGTTTCTAACCTCGAAAGTGTATTTTATTAAAAAAAAACACTTTTCCATCGTTTCCGCGGAAAATTTTCAATGTCAATAATCATTTTATGGCGTTTTTAACCTTCCCTGAAAATTTCGTCAAAATCGGTGAGGACACCGTATTCTACACCTTTTCCACTCAATTTATCTTGGCAATTTATCTAGAAAAAAAGGATTCATGCAACAACTCCTACACTTGAACAGCGAAGATTTTGACACCTGATAAATTTTTCAAGCGGAAAAACGGCAGTAATTACTAATTAAGTTGATAAGTTACACAACTAAATATAACGCATGGAAGCTTCCATCAAATTTCTTGAGTTACTACGTTGAAATATACAAAAGATGAGTTGGCTGGCATGAATCCACCTCATGAATCGTAAATACATTGAAGAATTACCTTTCTTGAAATGTAATTCGATCTTTGGCTAAATTGTACTTTATGGGATACTCACGGATTTTCGAGATTTTTTCTGGGATGATACTACATGGTGCGAGGAATTCAGAACAGTTTTTATTTTTATTCGGTCTCGATTAGTTTTCGAGATATAGCCTGTCAAAGTTTGTAGGATGTCATATTTCACATTTTTTTTAACAGCAATAAACGATTGCAATTCACATAGTTTTCATTCACACATCATTTTTCATAATATCGCACCATTTCCCATCCTTTTTCATTTAATTATCGCCAAGTTTTTTGAAATTATATTGAAATTCCATAATTTTTCAAAGGCTTGGGTTGTAGACACAAATCACTTTTTGTAAATTACATGAAATTTCACTATTGGGATTAGAACATTTTCTATCGATCAAAAATTATGTTTTTCGATAATCACTTGAAAACATTACGTTTTTGAATTTTTCAACTTCCATTTGATTATGACATTTCATAAAACGAATATTGAAATTTTGATTCGCCTATTTGTATTTGCTAAAACTTCGAAGGGATCGCCATCTATATATTTTTTTTGAACTAACCGGACGGTGAACAACAAATATTATTTCTATGGAGCCTTATGAGTGTTGGATTTAAAATTATTATTTTGGAAATATTTATAACTTAATACAGTACAGAAGTGCGAAGAGTGAAATAATTATGAAGTGTTGTTATGGTTTACAATCCAAAATGCAGCGAATTCATTGAAGTATTCCTACAAAATCGAGAAAAATGTGCTCGGTGTCACTGTGCTCATTATATAATACTAGTAGTATTTCACTACATAAACTCCCCATTAACGACAAAAAGCTTTGTCTCAGGAAGAAAAATATATTGAAAACTAGTAAACCAATAACTAAAAATATGTTTGTGAGTAGCCTCCACTTTCTAGAGCGTCTGAAAATAAAGTCTAGTGGACGTTTCAGTTCCCACTTTGAAGTCATTTTCAAGACTATAATATAATATTTATTAATTCATAGTTGAAGCAAAGTATGATAACAATTATGTAAATAAATCATAGCTTTCTAGTCTGTTTTTTATCCTCTCACACTATCCCCCAATTAGTCAGTAGCATAACTGCCAATTGTATCTCCTTGGTTAGACAAATTTTTTTTAAAGCATGATTCATTCATGATTGGTGAGATTTGAACCTTTGGTGTGAGATCAGTTACTCTAACACTTGATATTATCAATTTTCTTCTGGAAATGATAACCTTGTTAAAGAATTGAATAGTTAGTCGAGTGAAATCAGTTCAGCGTTAAGGTTGTTGATCTCCACGTTAGAGAAGTGGAGTACCCAACCTATTTCTTCAGCTTTTTCTTTTGAAGAAACCTTATGTTCTGTAAGTTTTCTTCAAAATACTCAATACTGAATTATACAATGCAAAAGTACAGAAAAAGTTTTGTAGCAAAACAAAAATCAGGTTTTTCTCATGATTTATTTGAATAGTAAAAATAAAACATTTGTTGAAACACTATTCGGTGACATGTTTTGATAAGTCTGATATATTGATCCTTTATTTATCACAAAAAGCTAATTACATGCAAAAATTTCTTGAAAATCAAATAGGTACTTCTATATATTTACGAAATGACATTACCTACTTATTAACAAAAAAATATAAGGGTTGCTATATGTTTGCAGAGCCCAGATAAACCCGCTTTACAGGAACATCGGCATTTCTATCCCTCATCAGCCAGCAATATATTGATTTCATATGGATGCTCTACTAAAGCTAATGTTCGCAAACATAAGCTCCTTATGTGTATGGTTACTTCCACTCCACATGCAATGATATGTCCTACTTTGAACACAGCTTCACCCTCTTTCAACGTTCTAGTTCTGCTTTCCACGTAATCCAGAATATTACGTAGCTCCAATTCTATAAGACATTTTGATCTGGAATGTAGGTTGGTGAAGTAGTTCAAGTTATAACACTCACGAGTAAAATAAGGCAGTAATACTAGCCAAACATGTAACTACCTCAGCACACAAAGCAACTTGAGACGTTTAAACAGTAGTTTGCACTCAACAAGGCCTCAAGAATGCAAAACATGAACTAATAGTACCATTACTTCAAATGGCCAAAATTTGTTGTTCACCGTAAAGTGAAGCCATCTTGGATTTAGCAACGCCATCTATCGGTTGACGATTTTCGCCTATTTGTAGAATGTGGAATTCTTCTTCTTTTTCTTCATATAATTTTGGTTCCAGCTTCTAATAGGTGGCGCTGAAATTCAACAGTTCTATCACCTGGTTGGAATACATTTGTTTATGCCCGTTCACACTATTATTTCATTAGGTTGGATTATGTTTGATTGAGTTGGATCGGGTTATGTTTGAGTTAGGCATTTCAGATATTTGTTAACATCTTGTCAAATGACGAAATGAACCAATACGGAGGCATCTACCCCTCCAAAAGCTTTCCTTTTTTTTTATAGGTACCCTGGAATGCCTAGTAGGTTTGTTCATTTAAGTTGGGATATGTTTGAGAAGGTTTGTTTGTTTGGGTTGGGTTATGTTTAAGTAGGTTTGTTTGGTTGGTTTGAGTAGGTTTGTTTGTTTGGGTTGAGTAGGTTTGTTTGTTTGGGTTGAGTAGGTTTGTTTGTTTGGGTTGGGTTATGTTTGAGAAGGTTTGTTTGGTTGGTTTGAGTAGGTTTGTTTGATTAGGTTGAATAATGTTGGCTGGACATTGTTTGGTTTTACCCACTCAGAGTGGGTTATATTTGGATAGGTTGAGTTTCTTTTGGTATGGTTATTTATAAGTACCCTGGAATGCCTAGTAGGTTTGTTCATTTAGGTTGCGATATGTTTGAAAAGGTTTGTTTGTTTGGGTTGGGTTATGTTGAAGAAGGTTTGCTTGTTTGGGTTGGGTTATGTTTGAGAAGGTTTGTTTGATTGGTTTGAGTAGGTTTGTTTGTTTGGGTTGGGTTATGTTTAAGTAGGTTTATTTGTTTGGCTTGGGTCATGTTTGAGAAGGTTTGTAGTGAGTTATATTTGGATAGGTTGAGTTTCTTTTGGTATGGTTATTTATTAGTACCCTGGAATGCCTAGTAGGTTTGTTCATTTAGGTTGGGATATGTTTGAGAAGGTTTGTTTGGGTTGGGTTATGTTTAAATAGGTTTGTTTGTTTGGGTTGGGTAATGTTAAAGAAGGTTTTTTTGTTTGGGTTGGGTTATGTTTGAGAAGGTTTGTTTGGTTGGTTTGAGTAGGTTTGTTTGATTAGGTTGAATAATGTTGGCTGGACATTGTTTGGTTTTGCCCACTCAGAGTGGGTTATATTTGGATAGGTTGAGTTTCTTTAGGGATGGTTATTTATAAGTACCCTGGAATGCCTAGTAGGTTTGTTCATTTAGGTTGGGATATGTTTGAAAAGGTTTGTTTGTTTGCTTGGGTTATGTTAAAGAAGGTTTGTTTGTTTGGGTTGGGTTATGTTTGAGAAGGTTTGTAGTGAGTTATATTTGGATAGGTTGAGTTTCTTTTGGTATGGTTATTTATTAGTACCCTGGAATGCCTAGTAGGTTTGTTCATTTAGGTTGGGATATGTTTGAGAAGGTTTGTTTGTTTGGGTTGGGTTATGTTTAAGTAGGTTTGTTTGTTTGGGTTGGGTTATGTTTGAGAAGGTTTGTTTGGTTGGTTTGAGTAGGTTTGTTTGTTTGTGTTGGGTTATGTTTAAGAAGGTTTGTTTGTCGGGTTGAGTTATGTTTGAGAAGGTTTGTTTGGTTGGTTTGAGTAGGTTTGTTTGATTAGGTTGAATAATGTTGGCTGGACATTGTTTGGTTTTGCCCACTCAGAGTGGGTTATATTTGGATAGGTTGAGTTTCTTTAGGTATGGTTATTTATAAGTACCCTGGAATGCCTAGTAGGTTTGTTCATTTAGGTTGGGATGTGTTTGAAAAGGTTTGTTTGTTTGGGTTGGGTTATGTTGAAGAAGGTTTGTTTGTTTGGGTTGGGTTATGTTTGAGAAGGTTTGTTTGATTGGTTTGAGTAGGTTTGTTTGTTTGGGTTGGGTTATGTTTAAGTAGGTTTGTTTGTTTGGCTTGGGTTATGTTTGAGAAGGTTTGTTTGGTTGGTTTGAGTAGGTTTGTTTGATTAGGTTGAATAATGTTGGCTGGACATTGTTTGGTTTAGAGTGGGTTATATTTGGATAGGTTGAGTTTCTTTAGGTATGGTTATTTTTAGTCTAAATTTCATGTCATATCTCACCTTAAAATATTATTAACAATAATCGATTGCAATTCACATATTTTTTATTCATACATCATTTTCCATATTATCGCACATTTTCTATTCTTTTTCATTCATTGATTACCAAGTTTCTAGAAACTAATTAAAATTTCATAATTTGTCAGATGCTTTTTGTCAAAATGCATTTCATACACGAATGACAGTTAGCCCTGGTAGCTAAGGCCATTATGAAAAACGAAGAATAGATGGCGACTGTCAGTTTTTCTAAATCTCAACATTCCAAATGTCAATGATGAAAAAAATATAAAAAATGTCATACTTTGACTAGTAATATCTCGAAAACTAATCGAGACCGAATAAAAATAAAGGTAATACTTCGGTCGCTATGAGCACCTTTTTTATGAATTTTTTTTTTGTGGAACTTACGTAACTCGGTCTCCTCTACAAAAAATGTAAATGGAATAATCGGCGGTCACTTATATTTTCGGAGATACAGGGCCTTTTTGGTGTAAAACTTCACAATTTTCCACATCAAATTTCTGTTGTTTGAACAAACAAAATTCCTCCTTCTTCTGATCAAACGTTAGTCAATCTCTTATTCACTCGTTTTCAACATTTTTAAGCAGAAAAAAACATTAGTTTTCCAAAAAATCCAACTTTTTCCAAAAGTCAACATCAATGCATTCAGTTCTTAACAATAACAATGAGAGCGGCAACACTGCAAATACATCACTTTCGACTGTCATTGCACTATGACATCACAACAAATTGGTTATGGTTTGAAAATAATTGCATTTTTTAGAAAACTAATGTTTTTTTCTGCTCAAAAATGTTGAAAACGAGTGAATAAGAGATTGACTAACGTTTGATCAGAAGAAGGAGGAATTTTGTTTGTTCAAACAACAGAAATTTGATGTGGAAAATTGTGAAGTTTTACACCAAAAAGGCCCTGTATCTCCGAAAATATAAGTGACCGCCGATTATTCCATTTACATTTTTTGTAGAGGAGACCGAGTTACGTAAGTTCCACAAAAAAAAATTTCATAAAAAAGGTGCTCATAGCGACCGAAGTATTACCAAAATAAAAACTGTTCTGGATTCTTCGCACCGTGAGTATCCCATAAAGTAAAATTTTACCCCAAAAATAATGGACTCCAAGAACTGTTCCTTTAATTCCACACAACAGTACCAAACAAGTCAACGTATTCACAATGAAACGTTGAAGTCACGAATCCAAAATGTTCTTGACATGAAAACTGAAATATCCATCTGATATCTGATCTGAGAGAAAAAAATCAGAAATGAAATTAAAACCACGAACAACAAAAATTAATTAAAACCACCTCTGGCGACCAAATGTCAAACAATGTTCTCGATAATAATCATGAGCGCTGTTGCACTTGCATTTTGAAATCTGTCAATGATGCCACACAAACAAACGGGTTGTGAGCATGCGCATTTTGATATAAAATTGCAATTGGACAACAGAATCTCGCAGTACGCAGTACAGGGATTGGCAATCTAGGGAAAGTATAGATATCTATGTATGCAGTGCACCCCCGAGGTGCATCAACAAGAGCGTACAAGGATATGTTCCGTATATCGTTTCGGTTAACCGGAGCGGTTCTTTCTCTCACTCTGTGATATTAGCAGGGTCCATCCAAGAGAGAGAGATAGAAACACTCTGGTTAACCGAAACGATATACGGAACATATGCTAAGATATTCTACTGCTTTTGCTCGTGGGTCAGATGAAGACACCTAATTGATTTGACGCATGTCACTTGAAATTTCTCAGTGAAGTGTCCTATTTGTTGAAATACATTGTCAGCTTTCTCAGTGTATTATGAAGATGCCAGCTTTTGATCAACATCAAATATTTTTGGGACAATTGTGTTACCGTTTCGCTTCTATACGTAGTAATTAAGTATTCTGTCATGCTATAAAACATGAAGTACATTGCTTTCTCTCTTTTATTTGTATCACGAACGGCATGAACAATACTACATCACAGAATATATAACAATCAGCACGGACACTCCCTTGGGCGAGAAAAGTACGCGCATGCACTTCGCGTCGCTATGTCAGCCATGTTGAAAAGCAGTGGACCTGTCATATTGTCATTCCTTTATTATGCTGCTTTCGATTTGACAGTTTCCTGCTCTAGGACTCTCGAGCTTCTATAAAACGAAAGCTGCAATTTGTATTTGTTGTGAAGTTCCACGCTTTCAATCAAGTTTTATTTTGGTATCAAATTGTGTTTTGCTTTATTTCGTGAGTGTTTTATTATTATTACGATGGATATCAATATATTATTCATTATGGTGAACAAAATAGCAACAATCAAATGACGAACCTTATTTTATTAGTTGAAGTCATTTGAAAACAAGTTAAATTTCATGAATTATGACAGGATAAAATTTCTAGTACGCCTCTGTTATAGATACCATGTTGCAAGTCTGGCCCTGAGTAATCCGCTTTTCGAGATGGTGTCTTTATACTTTTTGAGATCAAAGGCGGCATCCCAGAGTGTCCGTGCTGATTGTTAGCTATGCTGTGACTACATACTCTACATACTACATACTACTGTCAAATTTTCTGTCATTTTAATGTCAACCATTGATAAATATTAAACATCTATCTTCTATCTTCTATGGCTGACTGCGCCGTACGGAAGCAAATGCCAATAAAGCATAGAGAGAACTATCTGATAATAAAAGTAGCACTGAACACATCGATATAACACAAACTAAAAAATATTAATTTGAAGTGACAGAATAGATTGAAATGCAAGGGGGATCATCCAATTGTTAGCTCCGAGATCACTGAGATGTGCAAATGAAACATTCATTGATGGGACATCAGAATCAAGATGCATATATTCCTGGTGAAATAACTTCTATATCAGTACAATGTCTATGTTTTCGTCAAAAAGGCTAAACCTACGGCTTGCTTGATGATGACATCCAAGGAGTTTCGAATTCTTGAAATTTCTTCACAGATGGCGAGTGGCAACTCTAGACACATGTCATTATGAAGTCTGACGAAATTTCTATTAGCGAATTCTCTAGAAGAACTCGTGCAAAGTCAGTGTATTGTATTACTTTGTTTTTCAATACTCTACATTATAAAGCATAAAGATACACGAGTTCTGTCAAAAATGGTACGAGTTTTTACCTAAGAATTCGCTATATTATTGATGTTTGTTTCTGTTCAGACGTAAACACAGATATGCATCTTGATACATATATTACAATTACAGATAAATGCATTTGCTTTATATTCTCGATATATGTTATGAGAAATTTATATCAAAATTCGTAGAAATTTTTACTATTCGGTGCTGAAAATTTTCAGAAAATTTGATAAGATTCTTCGTAATATCGGTATCGACGTGAGAGTAGTAGATTTGGACTGCATGGAAAAAAAGGTGCGTCGATATAGGGTTTATTGAACATTGTAGTGTTTAATTCGAAATGAATTGGACCGTCCAGATCAACCTGAGTAATTTCGATTCATCAGGAAGAGTGCTGTAGTGCTGGCTATTATGGCGCTGTACAAGAAGACCGTATTCGACTCTCCCGAAAGAACTTTTTTTCTATGATTCAAAATATTTGTTATTGGATCTTTCTACTAGGCATGTAACAATCTGTCACTAATGCTGGAACTTTGAATAAATATGTTAAACTGGGAAGCAATCAGCAAATAACACAAAAATAACTTCTACTAAAGTAAAAACTGAGCAAGATGAACTTTGTTTTTATCAGCGTCAGAATAATCTCGCCTTATGTTGACCAGTTGAAGTTGAGTACATGTGTATTGAATGTTTTGTAACCATCGAAACATGATATGGATCAATAGATGACTGATTATTTCGTCCATAAATAATACAACAGCGTTTGATATCCATTATGAAACACTCAGGGCCATTCACTAAGTAAAGTGGTTATCGCAGTTGCTAACCGTGTGGTAGCAACTCTGATAATAACTTGCCATAATGACTGACGGTGGTAAGCTGTTTTTCCTTAACAAGATATCTAAAGCAGTTGCCTGTGAACCACTACTCACAGCAACTGGTCATTATAGTAGCAATTTAACTTGAAAAGTGAATACCAATTTCGCGCTTAGCAACTGACCTTGAACATAACGACAATTTTTAGTCGCTATTCATAACAACTCTGCTTAGTGAATAGCCCTGACTATTTGAAACAACACTTAAATTAACTATACCAAACGAACGGAAAACAACTAAAGCAACGGCAGATAAACGACAAATAACTAAGAGAACTACGGTAGATAACTAAACTGGAAACGACAAATAGCTGGTTGAAAGTTGAAAGGAACAGTAGAATAATGGGAAACTTCGAGCAAAATTCCAATTAACTCGAATGTAAATGTCATCATATGACAGAATTCGATTCTTGCACCATCTGCTGAAAATCGCAGTGAATTCCGAGGACTTGAAGCCAGATTCTATTCCACAAATTCGATTATCGAATTGTTTAGAATATGCATATATTTCAGTACAGCGCCTGGTACAGGCACAGTCTGAGCTACTCGACAATCGAGTTCGTGAAATAAAATGGCCTATGATTAATCGTGTCGTGTCTAGAGTTTTTGACAAAACAATATCGAATCGGAGATCGCACCAGCAATATATGCATCTTGATCAGAATAGACGTCTATTATATAGCTGATATTGGGGGGCTATCATAGAGACGTTGTTATTCATTCGCAATGTTGGCTAGGCTCTGAAAGATTTGTGAGGAGATGTGTCAAAAAAATATCCCAAAACTATTTTATCAATGGATTCATATAGTTTTCTAGAATCCTTTTGAATCTCACTTCAGAAATCTTTCATGAGAATGAATTTGAAATTTAGCAATTCCCAGTTGGAACAATGTCATTTCCTGAATCGCGATATTTCACTGATATCATGAATGTGAATTCATGTTTACCCATAATTGCCAAGCGACATATCCATGTGACATGGGAATGGAACATCGGCATTTGTAGCGATACCACATAGATGTCTATGTGTTATATAGCAATGCTGCCTGAGAAGTTCAGAGGCAAAAGAGAGAGGGATTGAGATTGAATTAAATTTATAGACAGATAATTTGTAAACGGGACTGGTCTTATTCAGAAAGATCTATATGTTAAAATTCATTAACTGTTTTACACACCCTGAGAAAATTAAGCAGGAATTTGATCTAATGAAAAGTTTTATTCCGTTTTTGATGGAATGTTATTGTCACTAGCCCTTTTGATGTTATTGAAAGTTATTGTTAGGTCGTTATGCTATTTTTATGTCATTGTTTATTGTTGTTGTCAATTTGAAGTTAATTTGTGAAATAGAAAGTCACATTGTCAGTCAGACTTTAATTTCATATATTTGATCAATTAGTCGACAAAAGTAACCAATACTGTTTCCATTATTGGTACTTTGAACTATTGAAGAAGTCCTGTATAAAAGCAGTCCGGAAAAAAAACAATTTTTTTTTCAAAAATATGGACAATGAGTCAAGGAGTAATCGAATTCAAAAAGGTATCAATGAAAGTTTGAATCCTGATTTAAAATGGCCACTAGGTTTTGGAATGTCTTCCGATCCTGGTAAGAATCATGAAATGACGGAACTTGTGACAGAAAAACGACGGAAATAAACATAATATCTTCGTGAGTATCTGAAAATAGTCATAAAAGTAGTTCCAAGCATTCTATATATAGCTTCGGTCACCTCAAGTATTGATATACAGAAGAAAAAACTTACACAAAATGAGGAAAGAAAATCAGTTAGGACAAGGAGTTCTATATCAAGCCATTTCCCGATGATAAAGTAAAAGCCTCTTCAGGAGAATCCGCGCAGTCCAATTAGTCGTCCACGTAATGTCGTTTGGTAATAGCCAGATTGATCGGCGTTGAGGTTTTTTACGAACTGGGCGCAGGTAGGTGAACACGTTGCCCCAAATATCATAACTTGCATTTGATAGACTTCTGGCTCTATGTTACGGTTTCCATTTCTCCACAGAAAACGTGAATCTCGGTCTTCTGGTCGTATCATGACTCTGTGGAACATTTATCTGACGCAACTTTTCGTTCTCTAAATTTAGGTAAAACTGCCGTTATTGGCTGAAGAAGATCAGGTCCCGAAAGAAAGCATGAATTCAATGTTTCAAATAGCTGACCGACCTCGGATTTTTCAAATGAACGTGTTTTATATACGCTTTTGTCTTTCCATTCTTCATTATCCAAAGGTTGCACTTTTTCTACCCAATCGGCCACAAATGACTTGTCACAAGATGATTGAGAAATATTCTCTGGGTTATCAAGTGATATATTCTGATTCTTGTAAGAAGTTGATGGCAATATTTTATCACCGGGAAATGGATTACTATTACCTTGGCTTGATATAGAACTCCATGTCCTAACTGATTTTCTTTCCTCATTTTGTGTAATTTCTGCTTCTCGTACACTTGCTTCCATTTCAATCAATTTTATTTGTTGTGAAAACGAATGAAGATTCATTGCGCTTTGACCTAGGAATTTCAGGAAATTTTCAAGGTGCCAAAAAATTTTTGATGAGAAATGTCCGATCGGTTGAAAACCTCTCATTACCCTATCAAAACATTCGATATGAAGACTGGCAGAAATATTCGTATCTGAATGGACTACCTTTTGATGACATCAACTCTAGGCTGATGATTTTAATAATATATTCGATTAACTTTTCCACGGAGATTGATACAAGGTTCTGAGAATCTTCCTATTGCGACGAAAACATATCAAGGTTGGATTCTACACGTTATTTTGATGAACAGAAACTGAGACATCATCATACTTTCCATATTTGCGACAATATCACAAATGATGATGACCTGCACCAACTTGTGAAAAAGTCTTTCGCCATCGATTCTTTTGGACTTTCAGTAGCAGCGAATCTGAAGAAAGACAAGGAAGAAGAAAGAGCCACAGCAATACTTAATTCTACCATGCAATATTCATCATACGACGATCGGGAAGCTTTCTGAATGGTCTCAATTTAAATTTAGACCAATCAGAAAGCCATTGGATCGTCGTAAAATCAGATTTCGGATCTGTCTGAATTCAGCCCAACTGTGGCGAGGGTAGTGTTCGTTGAACTGTTGAACAAAAATCTTTGGTCGTACCACTTGTATCTGGACTGCCCAACTCGTTTTCGTTGTTTTTTATTTGTGAAACTGAATGGAGGACTTCAATCCAAGTTACCAACCTAAAATATTCAGGAAAATGAAATTTTGTTTGAATTGGTTCGTTTTGATAATCCTTGATTCAAAAATTCTATTCGCTTCTTCGAAACCAGTATTTCTAGAAAATATACATATTCCTTGATGCTGATATCTGATTGAGTGAAAATCAAGGTAAACCCAACAATACAGTAACGAAAAACCTGAACAAAATGTTAGAGCGCATGCGCTAACCAGGACCTGGAGTACTATATCAAAACCCACGTACTTTCAGCCTGGTTTTGAAGAAGCGAGTAGAATTTTTGAGACATATCATGAATGTTTTAGGTTGGCAACTTGAACCGGGGCTCTAGTGAAACTAAGTTCGTTCACTGATGGATGGAGTAGAGCGGGTAGGGACGGAGCTGAGATCATCTAATAACTGAGCATATGAAGCTTAAGATTTAAAAACGAACGGGTTTTGATCATAAACAATACAACTTCTGGATTGATCCTGAGAGAGAAGAGTTCAAGTATAACCTCTGAGCTCAATCCTTCTTCCTAGCAGAGAAATAGGTTATGAAGAAGAGAGTGGTCCATTTTCCTCTCTGGTAAACAAAGGCCACGTTCTCTTTCCAAATCTTGTTACCATTAGCAGTTCCGTTGTACTGGTTACCACAGTGACCACCATCCCGATGAGTTACCAGTCTAGGTAGCCAGACAGGAAAACAGAACACGGCCTCAGGATGGCGTAGTGGTAAGTATGTAGTACAACGGAACAGCTAATGGTAACAATATTTGAAAACGAAACGCGGTCTTGAGTTACCAGTCTGGTGAACCAGACAAGGAAACGGAACAAGACCCTACCTGTCACCACCAAGGTATTCGACGAGAAATCGTCGGTGTGTTGAGTTAACAAGTAGTGATGGTTTCTTTTCAGTAATTCACGTCAATTTTTATACTGTTTGATTCTAATCTCCCCATCTGTCATAATATTTTAAGGAAAAATGGTATAACCTGAACTGTTCTAGATTCATCATGGTCACAGAATACTTAACAATACAGAAGAAAACCCAATGACATATTCGGTAAAAGCTACGCCTTCCCGAGGTTGGGAGCATCTCGTTCTCTCCACATTTCGTAACACCCAAAGTGCGTACGTAACACCCACATTTCGTTATGCCCACACTCTCCGAACACACCCGAATGATGCGCTGTTGCCAAATTCATCCTTCTTTTAGGTTAGGCTAGTTAGGTTAAGTTAGATTGGGTTAACAGAAAATTGCAGAATATCCGGTAAATTTCGCAACAGTGCATCATTCGGGTATGTTCGGAGAGTGTGGGCATAACGAAATGTGGGTGTTATTGTGTTATGCACTGTGGGTGTTACGAAATGTGGGTGTTATGCAGTGCACCCCCGAGGTGCATCAACAAGAGCGTACAAGGATATGTTCCGTATATCGTTTCGGTTAACCGGAGCGGTTCTTTCTCTCACTCTGTGATATTAGCAGGGTCCATCCAAGAGAGAGAGATAGAAACACTCTGGTTAACCGAAACGATATACGGAACATATGCTAAGATATTCTACTGCTTTTGCTCGTGGGTCAGATGAAGACACCTAATTGATTTGACGCATGTCACTTGAAATTTCTCAGTGAAGTGTCCTATTTGTTGAAATACATTGTCAGCTTTCTCAGTGTATTATGAAGATGCCAGCTTTTGATCAACATCAAATATTTTTGGGACAATTGTGTTACCGTTTCGCTTCTATACGTAGTAATTAAGTATTCTGTCATGCTATAAAACATGAAGTACATTGCTTTCTCTCTTTTATTTGTATCACGAACGGCATGAACAATACTACATCACAGAATATATAACAATCAGCACGGACACTCCCTTGGGCGAGAAAAGTACGCGCATGCACTTCGCGTCGCTATGTCAGCCATGTTGAAAAGCAGTGGACCTGTCATATTGTCATTCCTTTATTATGCTGCTTTCGATTTGACAGTTTCCTGCTCTAGGACTCTCGAGCTTCTATAAAACGAAAGCTGCAATTTGTATTTGTTGTGAAGTTCCACGCTTTCAATCAAGTTTTATTTTGGTATCAAATTGTGTTTTGCTTTATTTCGTGAGTGTTTTATTATTATTACGATGGATATCAATATATTATTCATTATGGTGAACAAAATAGCAACAATCAAATGACGAACCTTATTTTATTAGTTGAAGTCATTTGAAAACAAGTTAAATTTCATGAATTATGACAGGATAAAATTTCTAGTACGCCTCTGTTATAGATACCATGTTGCAAGTCTGGCCCTGAGTAATCCGCTTTTCGAGATGGTGTCTTTATACTTTTTGAGATCAAAGGCGGCATCCCAGAGTGTCCGTGCTGATTGTTAGCTATGCTGTGACTACATACTCTACATACTACATACTACTGTCAAATTTTCTGTCATTTTAATGTCAACCATTGATAAATATTAAACATCTATCTTCTATCTTCTATGGCTGACTGCGCCGTACGGAAGCAAATGCCAATAAAGCATAGAGAGAACTATCTGATAATAAAAGTAGCACTGAACACATCGATATAACACAAACTAAAAAATATTAATTTGAAGTGACAGAATAGATTGAAATGCAAGGGGGATCATCCAATTGTTAGCTCCGAGATCACTGAGATGTGCAAATGAAACATTCATTGATGGGACATCAGAATCAAGATGCATATATTCCTGGTGAAATAACTTCTATATCAGTACAATGTCTATGTTTTCGTCAAAAAGGCTAAACCTACGGCTCGCTTGATGATGACATCCAAGGAGTTTCGAATTCTTGAAATTTCTTCACAGATGGCGAGTGGCAACTCTAGACACATGTCATTATGAAGTCTGACGAAATTTCTATTAGCGAATTCTCTAGAAGAACTCGTGCAAAGTCAGTGTATTGTATTACTTTGTTTTTCAATACTCTACATTATAAAGCATAAAGATACACGAGTTCTGTCAAAAATGGTACGAGTTTTTACCTAAGAATTCGCTATATTATTGATGTTTGTTTCTGTTCAGACGTAAACACAGATATGCATCTTGATACATATATTACAATTACAGATAAATGCATTTGCTTTATATTCTCGATATATGTTATGAGAAATTTATATCAAAATTCGTAGAAATTTTTACTATTCGGTGCTGAAAATTTTCAGAAAATTTGATAAGATTCTTCGTAATATCGGTATCGACGTGAGAGTAGTAGATTTGGACTGCATGGAAAAAAAGGTGCGTCGATATAGGGTTTATTGAACATTGTAGTGTTTAATTCGAAATGAATTGGACCGTCCAGATCAACCTGAGTAATTTCGATTCATCAGGAAGAGTGCTGTAGTGCTGGCTATTATGGCGCTGTACAAGAAGACCGTATTCGACTCTCCCGAAAGAACTTTTTTTCTATGATTCAAAATATTTGTTATTGGATCTTTCTACTAGGCATGTAACAATCTGTCACTAATGCTGGAACTTTGAATAAATATGTTAAACTGGGAAGCAATCAGCAAATAACACAAAAATAACTTCTACTAAAGTAAAAACTGAGCAAGATGAACTTTGTTTTTATCAGCGTCAGAATAATCTCGCCTTATGTTGACCAGTTGAAGTTGAGTACATGTGTATTGAATGTTTTGTAACCATCGAAACATGATATGGATCAATAGATGACTGATTATTTCGTCCATAAATAATACAACAGCGTTTGATATCCATTATGAAACACTCAGGGCCATTCACTAAGTAAAGTGGTTATCGCAGTTGCTAACCGTGTGGTAGCAACTCTGATAATAACTTGCCATAATGACTGACGGTGGTAAGCTGTTTTTCCTTAACAAGATATCTAAAGCAGTTGCCTGTGAACCACTACTCACAGCAACTGGTCATTATAGTAGCAATTTAACTTGAAAAGTGAATACCAATTTCGCGCTTAGCAACTGACCTTGAACATAACGACAATTTTTAGTCGCTATTCATAACAACTCTGCTTAGTGAATAGCCCTGACTATTTGAAACAACACTTAAATTAACTATACCAAACGAACGGAAAACAACTAAAGCAACGGCAGATAAACGACAAATAACTAAGAGAACTACGGTAGATAACTAAACTGGAAACGACAAATAGCTGGTTGAAAGTTGAAAGGAACAGTAGAATAATGGGAAACTTCGAGCAAAATTCCAATTAACTCGAATGTAAATGTCATCATATGACAGAATTCGATTCTTGCACCATCTGCTGAAAATCGCAGTGAATTCCGAGGACTTGAAGCCAGATTCTATTCCACAAATTCGATTATCGAATTGTTTAGAATATGCATATATTTCAGTACAGCGCCTGGTACAGGCACAGTCTGAGCTACTCGACAATCGAGTTCGTGAAATAGAATGGCCTATGATTAATCGTGTCGTGTCTAGAGTTTTTGACAAAACAATATCGAATCGGAGATCGCACCAGCAATATATGCATCTTGATCAGAATAGACGTCTATTATATAGCTGATATTGGGGGGCTATCATAGAGACGTTGTTATTCATTCGCAATGTTGGCTAGGCTCTGAAAGATTTGTGAGGAGATGTGTCAAAAAAATATCCCAAAACTATTTTATCAATGGATTCATATAGTTTTCTAGAATCCTTTTGAATCTCACTTCAGAAATCTTTCATGAGAATGAATTTGAAATTTAGCAATTCCCAGTTGGAACAATGTCATTTCCTGAATCGCGATATTTCACTGATATCATGAATGTGAATTCATGTTTACCCATAATTGCCAAGCGACATATCCATGTGACATGGGAATGGAACATCGGCATTTGTAGCGATACCACATAGATGTCTATGTGTTATATAGCAATGCTGCCTGAGAAGTTCAGAGGCAAAAGAGAGAGGGATTGAGATTGAATTAAATTTATAGACAGATAATTTGTAAACGGGACTGGTCTTATTCAGAAAGATCTATATGTTAAAATTCATTAACTGTTTTACACACCCTGAGAAAATTAAGCAGGAATTTGATCTAATGAAAAGTTTTATTCCGTTTTTGATGGAATGTTATTGTCACTAGCCCTTTTGATGTTATTGAAAGTTATTGTTAGGTCGTTATGCTATTTTTATGTCATTGTTTATTGTTGTTGTCAATTTGAAGTTAATTTGTGAAATAGAAAGTCACATTGTCAGTCAGACTTTAATTTCATATATTTGATCAATTAGTCGACAAAAGTAACCAATACTGTTTCCATTATTGGTACTTTGAACTATTGAAGAAGTCCTGTATAAAAGCAGTCCGGAAAAAAAACAATTTTTTTTTCAAAAATATGGACAATGAGTCAAGGAGTAATCGAATTCAAAAAGGTATCAATGAAAGTTTGAATCCTGATTTAAAATGGCCACTAGGTTTTGGAATGTCTTCCGATCCTGGTAAGAATCATGAAATGACGGAACTTGTGACAGAAAAACGACGGAAATAAACATAATATCTTCGTGAGTATCTGAAAATAGTCATAAAAGTAGTTCCAAGCATTCTATATATAGCTTCGGTCACCTCAAGTATTGATATACAGAAGAAAAAACTTACACAAAATGAGGAAAGAAAATCAGTTAGGACAAGGAGTTCTATATCAAGCCATTTCCCGATGATAAAGTAAAAGCCTCTTCAGGAGAATCCGCGCAGTCCAATTAGTCGTCCACGTAATGTCGTTTGGTAATAGCCAGATTGATCGGCGTTGAGGTTTTTTACGAACTGGGCGCAGGTAGGTGAACACGTTGCCCCAAATATCATAACTTGCATTTGATAGACTTCTGGCTCTATGTTACGGTTTCCATTTCTCCACAGAAAACGTGAATCTCGGTCTTCTGGTCGTATCATGACTCTGTGGAACATTTATCTGACGCAACTTTTCGTTCTCTAAATTTAGGTAAAACTGCCGTTATTGGCTGAAGAAGATCAGGTCCCGAAAGAAAGCATGAATTCAATGTTTCAAATAGCTGACCGACCTCGGATTTTTCAAATGAACGTGTTTTATATACGCTTTTGTCTTTCCATTCTTCATTATCCAAAGGTTGCACTTTTTCTACCCAATCGGCCACAAATGACTTGTCACAAGATGATTGAGAAATATTCTCTGGGTTATCAAGTGATATATTCTGATTCTTGTAAGAAGTTGATGGCAATATTTTATCACCGGGAAATGGATTACTATTACCTTGGCTTGATATAGAACTCCATGTCCTAACTGATTTTCTTTCCTCATTTTGTGTAATTTCTGCTTCTCGTACACTTGCTTCCATTTCAATCAATTTTATTTGTTGTGAAAACGAATGAAGATTCATTGCGCTTTGACCTAGGAATTTCAGGAAATTTTCAAGGTGCCAAAAAATTTTTGATGAGAAATGTCCGATCGGTTGAAAACCTCTCATTACCCTATCAAAACATTCGATATGAAGACTGGCAGAAATATTCGTATCTGAATGGACTACCTTTTGATGACATCAACTCTAGGCTGATGATTTTAATAATATATTCGATTAACTTTTCCACGGAGATTGATACAAGGTTCTGAGAATCTTCCTATTGCGACGAAAACATATCAAGGTTGGATTCTACACGTTATTTTGATGAACAGAAACTGAGACATCATCATACTTTCCATATTTGCGACAATATCACAAATGATGATGACCTGCACCAACTTGTGAAAAAGTCTTTCGCCATCGATTCTTTTGGACTTTCAGTAGCAGCGAATCTGAAGAAAGACAAGGAAGAAGAAAGAGCCACAGCAATACTTAATTCTACCATGCAATATTCATCATACGACGATCGGGAAGCTTTCTGAATGGTCTCAATTTAAATTTAGACCAATCAGAAAGCCATTGGATCGTCGTAAAATCAGATTTCGGATCTGTCTGAATTCAGCCCAACTGTGGCGAGGGTAGTGTTCGTTGAACTGTTGAACAAAAATCTTTGGTCGTACCACTTGTATCTGGACTGCCCAACTCGTTTTCGTTGTTTTTTATTTGTGAAACTGAATGGAGGACTTCAATCCAAGTTACCAACCTAAAATATTCAGGAAAATGAAATTTTGTTTGAATTGGTTCGTTTTGATAATCCTTGATTCAAAAATTCTATTCGCTTCTTCGAAACCAGTATTTCTAGAAAATATACATATTCCTTGATGCTGATATCTGATTGAGTGAAAATCAAGGTAAACCCAACAATACAGTAACGAAAAACCTGAACAAAATGTTAGAGCGCATGCGCTAACCAGGACCTGGAGTACTATATCAAAACCCACGTACTTTCAGCCTGGTTTTGAAGAAGCGAGTAGAATTTTTGAGACATATCATGAATGTTTTAGGTTGGCAACTTGAACCGGGGCTCTAGTGAAACTAAGTTCGTTCACTGATGGATGGAGTAGAGCGGGTAGGGACGGAGCTGAGATCATCTAATAACTGAGCATATGAAGCTTAAGATTTAAAAACGAACGGGTTTTGATCATAAACAATACAACTTCTGGATTGATCCTGAGAGAGAAGAGTTCAAGTATAACCTCTGAGCTCAATCCTTCTTCCTAGCAGAGAAATAGGTTATGAAGAAGAGAGTGGTCCATTTTCCTCTCTGGTAAACAAAGGCCACGTTCTCTTTCCAAATCTTGTTACCATTAGCAGTTCCGTTGTACTGGTTACCACAGTGACCACCATCCCGATGAGTTACCAGTCTAGGTAGCCAGACAGGAAAACAGAACACGGCCTCAGGATGGCGTAGTGGTAAGTATGTAGTACAACGGAACAGCTAATGGTAACAATATTTGAAAACGAAACGCGGTCTTGAGTTACCAGTCTGGTGAACCAGACAAGGAAACGGAACAAGACCCTACCTGTCACCACCAAGGTATTCGACGAGAAATCGTCGGTGTGTTGAGTTAACAAGTAGTGATGGTTTCTTTTCAGTAATTCACGTCAATTTTTATACTGTTTGATTCTAATCTCCCCATCTGTCATAATATTTTAAGGAAAAATGGTATAACCTGAACTGTTCTAGATTCATCATGGTCACAGAATACTTAACAATACAGAAGAAAACCCAATGACATATTCGGTAAAAGCTACGCCTTCCCGAGGTTGGGAGCATCTCGTTCTCTCCACATTTCGTAACACCCAAAGTGCGTACGTAACACCCACATTTCGTTATGCCCACACTCTCCGAACACACCCGAATGATGCGCTGTTGCCAAATTCATCCTTCTTTTAGGTTAGGCTAGTTAGGTTAAGTTAGATTGGGTTAACAGAAAATTGCAGAATATCCGGTAAATTTCGCAACAGTGCATCATTCGGGTATGTTCGGAGAGTGTGGGCATAACGAAATGTGGGTGTTATTGTGTTATGCACTGTGGGTGTTACGAAATGTGGGTGTTATGCAGTGCACCCCCGAGGTGCATCAACAAGAGCGTACAAGGATATGTTCCGTATATCGTTTCGGTTAACCGGAGCGGTTCTTTCTCTCACTCTGTGATATTAGCAGGGTCCATCCAAGAGAGAGAGATAGAAACACTCTGGTTAACCGAAACGATATACGGAACATATGCTAAGATATTCTACTGCTTTTGCTCGTGGGTCAGATGAAGACACCTAATTGATTTGACGCATGTCACTTGAAATTTCTCAGTGAAGTGTCCTATTTGTTGAAATACATTGTCAGCTTTCTCAGTGTATTATGAAGATGCCAGCTTTTGATCAACATCAAATATTTTTGGGACAATTGTGTTACCGTTTCGCTTCTATACGTAGTAATTAAGTATTCTGTCATGCTATAAAACATGAAGTACATTGCTTTCTCTCTTTTATTTGTATCACGAACGGCATGAACAATACTACATCACAGAATATATAACAATCAGCACGGACACTCCCTTGGGCGAGAAAAGTACGCGCATGCACTTCGCGTCGCTATGTCAGCCATGTTGAAAAGCAGTGGACCTGTCATATTGTCATTCCTTTATTATGCTGCTTTCGATTTGACAGTTTCCTGCTCTAGGACTCTCGAGCTTCTATAAAACGAAAGCTGCAATTTGTATTTGTTGTGAAGTTCCACGCTTTCAATCAAGTTTTATTTTGGTATCAAATTGTGTTTTGCTTTATTTCGTGAGTGTTTTATTATTATTACGATGGATATCAATATATTATTCATTATGGTGAACAAAATAGCAACAATCAAATGACGAACCTTATTTTATTAGTTGAAGTCATTTGAAAACAAGTTAAATTTCATGAATTATGACAGGATAAAATTTCTAGTACGCCTCTGTTATAGATACCATGTTGCAAGTCTGGCCCTGAGTAATCCGCTTTTCGAGATGGTGTCTTTATACTTTTTGAGATCAAAGGCGGCATCCCAGAGTGTCCGTGCTGATTGTTAGCTATGCTGTGACTACATACTACATACTACTGTCAAATTTTCTGTCATTTTAATGTCAACCATTGATAAATATTAAACATCTATCTTCTATCTTCTATGGCTGACTGCGCCGTACGGAAGCAAATGCCAATAAAGCATAGAGAGAACTATCTGATAATAAAAGTAGCACTGAACACATCGATATAACACAAACTAAAAAATATTAATTTGAAGTGACAGAATAGATTGAAATGCAAGGGGGATCATCCAATTGTTAGCTCCGAGATCACTGAGATGTGCAAATGAAACATTCATTGATGGGACATCAGAATCAAGATGCATATATTCCTGGTGAAATAACTTCTATATCAGTACAATGTCTATGTTTTCGTCAAAAAGGCTAAACCTACGGCTCGCTTGATGATGACATCCAAGGAGTTTCGAATTCTTGAAATTTCTTCACAGATGGCGAGTGGCAACTCTAGACACATGTCATTATGAAGTCTGACGAAATTTCTATTAGCGAATTCTCTAGAAGAACTCGTGCAAAGTCAGTGTATTGTATTACTTTGTTTTTCAATACTCTACATTATAAAGCATAAAGATACACGAGTTCTGTCAAAAATGGTACGAGTTTTTACCTAAGAATTCGCTATATTATTGATGTTTGTTTCTGTTCAGACGTAAACACAGATATGCATCTTGATACATATATTACAATTACAGATAAATGCATTTGCTTTATATTCTCGATATATGTTATGAGAAATTTATATCAAAATTCGTAGAAATTTTTACTATTCGGTGCTGAAAATTTTCAGAAAATTTGATAAGATTCTTCGTAATATCGGTATCGACGTGAGAGTAGTAGATTTGGACTGCATGGAAAAAAAGGTGCGTCGATATAGGGTTTATTGAACATTGTAGTGTTTAATTCGAAATGAATTGGACCGTCCAGATCAACCTGAGTAATTTCGATTCATCAGGAAGAGTGCTGTAGTGCTGGCTATTATGGCGCTGTACAAGAAGACCGTATTCGACTCTCCCGAAAGAACTTTTTTTCTATGATTCAAAATATTTGTTATTGGATCTTTCTACTAGGCATGTAACAATCTGTCACTAATGCTGGAACTTTGAATAAATATGTTAAACTGGGAAGCAATCAGCAAATAACACAAAAATAACTTCTACTAAAGTAAAAACTGAGCAAGATGAACTTTGTTTTTATCAGCGTCAGAATAATCTCGCCTTATGTTGACCAGTTGAAGTTGAGTACATGTGTATTGAATGTTTTGTAACCATCGAAACATGATATGGATCAATAGATGACTGATTATTTCGTCCATAAATAATACAACAGCGTTTGATATCCATTATGAAACACTCAGGGCCATTCACTAAGTAAAGTGGTTATCGCAGTTGCTAACCGTGTGGTAGCAACTCTGATAATAACTTGCCATAATGACTGACGGTGGTAAGCTGTTTTTCCTTAACAAGATATCTAAAGCAGTTGCCTGTGAACCACTACTCACAGCAACTGGTCATTATAGTAGCAATTTAACTTGAAAAGTGAATACCAATTTCGCGCTTAGCAACTGACCTTGAACATAACGACAATTTTTAGTCGCTATTCATAACAACTCTGCTTAGTGAATAGCCCTGACTATTTGAAACAACACTTAAATTAACTATACCAAACGAACGGAAAACAACTAAAGCAACGGCAGATAAACGACAAATAACTAAGAGAACTACGGTAGATAACTAAACTGGAAACGACAAATAGCTGGTTGAAAGTTGAAAGGAACAGTAGAATAATGGGAAACTTCGAGCAAAATTCCAATTAACTCGAATGTAAATGTCATCATATGACAGAATTCGATTCTTGCACCATCTGCTGAAAATCGCAGTGAATTCCGAGGACTTGAAGCCAGATTCTATTCCACAAATTCGATTATCGAATTGTTTAGAATATGCATATATTTCAGTACAGCGCCTGGTACAGGCACAGTCTGAGCTACTCGACAATCGAGTTCGTGAAATAGAATGGCCTATGATTAATCGTGTCGTGTCTAGAGTTTTTGACAAAACAATATCGAATCGGAGATCGCACCAGCAATATATGCATCTTGATCAGAATAGACGTCTATTATATAGCTGATATTGGGGGGCTATCATAGAGACGTTGTTATTCATTCGCAATGTTGGCTAGGCTCTGAAAGATTTGTGAGGAGATGTGTCAAAAAAATATCCCAAAACTATTTTATCAATGGATTCATATAGTTTTCTAGAATCCTTTTGAATCTCACTTCAGAAATCTTTCATGAGAATGAATTTGAAATTTAGCAATTCCCAGTTGGAACAATGTCATTTCCTGAATCGCGATATTTCACTGATATCATGAATGTGAATTCATGTTTACCCATAATTGCCAAGCGACATATCCATGTGACATGGGAATGGAACATCGGCATTTGTAGCGATACCACATAGATGTCTATGTGTTATATAGCAATGCTGCCTGAGAAGTTCAGAGGCAAAAGAGAGAGGGATTGAGATTGAATTAAATTTATAGACAGATAATTTGTAAACGGGACTGGTCTTATTCAGAAAGATCTATATGTTAAAATTCATTAACTGTTTTACACACCCTGAGAAAATTAAGCAGGAATTTGATCTAATGAAAAGTTTTATTCCGTTTTTGATGGAATGTTATTGTCACTAGCCCTTTTGATGTTATTGAAAGTTATTGTTAGGTCGTTATGCTATTTTTATGTCATTGTTTATTGTTGTTGTCAATTTGAAGTTAATTTGTGAAATAGAAAGTCACATTGTCAGTCAGACTTTAATTTCATATATTTGATCAATTAGTCGACAAAAGTAACCAATACTGTTTCCATTATTGGTACTTTGAACTATTGAAGAAGTCCTGTATAAAAGCAGTCCGGAAAAAAAACAATTTTTTTTTCAAAAATATGGACAATGAGTCAAGGAGTAATCGAATTCAAAAAGGTATCAATGAAAGTTTGAATCCTGATTTAAAATGGCCACTAGGTTTTGGAATGTCTTCCGATCCTGGTAAGAATCATGAAATGACGGAACTTGTGACAGAAAAACGACGGAAATAAACATAATATCTTCGTGAGTATCTGAAAATAGTCATAAAAGTAGTTCCAAGCATTCTATATATAGCTTCGGTCACCTCAAGTATTGATATACAGAAGAAAAAACTTACACAAAATGAGGAAAGAAAATCAGTTAGGACAAGGAGTTCTATATCAAGCCATTTCCCGATGATAAAGTAAAAGCCTCTTCAGGAGAATCCGCGCAGTCCAATTAGTCGTCCACGTAATGTCGTTTGGTAATAGCCAGATTGATCGGCGTTGAGGTTTTTTACGAACTGGGCGCAGGTAGGTGAACACGTTGCCCCAAATATCATAACTTGCATTTGATAGACTTCTGGCTCTATGTTACGGTTTCCATTTCTCCACAGAAAACGTGAATCTCGGTCTTCTGGTCGTATCATGACTCTGTGGAACATTTATCTGACGCAACTTTTCGTTCTCTAAATTTAGGTAAAACTGCCGTTATTGGCTGAAGAAGATCAGGTCCCGAAAGAAAGCATGAATTCAATGTTTCAAATAGCTGACCGACCTCGGATTTTTCAAATGAACGTGTTTTATATACGCTTTTGTCTTTCCATTCTTCATTATCCAAAGGTTGCACTTTTTCTACCCAATCGGCCACAAATGACTTGTCACAAGATGATTGAGAAATATTCTCTGGGTTATCAAGTGATATATTCTGATTCTTGTAAGAAGTTGATGGCAATATTTTATCACCGGGAAATGGATTACTATTACCTTGGCTTGATATAGAACTCCATGTCCTAACTGATTTTCTTTCCTCATTTTGTGTAATTTCTGCTTCTCGTACACTTGCTTCCATTTCAATCAATTTTATTTGTTGTGAAAACGAATGAAGATTCATTGCGCTTTGACCTAGGAATTTCAGGAAATTTTCAAGGTGCCAAAAAATTTTTGATGAGAAATGTCCGATCGGTTGAAAACCTCTCATTACCCTATCAAAACATTCGATATGAAGACTGGCAGAAATATTCGTATCTGAATGGACTACCTTTTGATGACATCAACTCTAGGCTGATGATTTTAATAATATATTCGATTAACTTTTCCACGGAGATTGATACAAGGTTCTGAGAATCTTCCTATTGCGACGAAAACATATCAAGGTTGGATTCTACACGTTATTTTGATGAACAGAAACTGAGACATCATCATACTTTCCATATTTGCGACAATATCACAAATGATGATGACCTGCACCAACTTGTGAAAAAGTCTTTCGCCATCGATTCTTTTGGACTTTCAGTAGCAGCGAATCTGAAGAAAGACAAGGAAGAAGAAAGAGCCACAGCAATACTTAATTCTACCATGCAATATTCATCATACGACGATCGGGAAGCTTTCTGAATGGTCTCAATTTAAATTTAGACCAATCAGAAAGCCATTAGATCGTCGTAAAATCAGATTTCGGATCTGTCTGAATTCAGCCCAACTGTGGCGAGGGTAGTGTTCGTTGAACTGTTGAACAAAAATCTTTGGTCGTACCACTTGTATCTGGACTGCCCAACTCGTTTTCGTTGTTTTTTATTTGTGAAACTGAATGGAGGACTTCAATCCAAGTTACCAACCTAAAATATTCAGGAAAATGAAATTTTGTTTGAATTGGTTCGTTTTGATAATCCTTGATTCAAAAATTCTATTCGCTTCTTCGAAACCAGTATTTCTAGAAAATATACATATTCCTTGATGCTGATATCTGATTGAGTGAAAATCAAGGTAAACCCAACAATACAGTAACGAAAAACCTGAACAAAATGTTAGAGCGCATGCGCTAACCAGGACCTGGAGTACTATATCAAAACCCACGTACTTTCAGCCTGGTTTTGAAGAAGCGAGTAGAATTTTTGAGACATATCATGAATGTTTTAGGTTGGCAACTTGAACCGGGGCTCTAGTGAAACTAAGTTCGTTCACTGATGGATGGAGTAGAGCGGGTAGGGACGGAGCTGAGATCATCTAATAACTGAGCATATGAAGCTTAAGATTTAAAAACGAACGGGTTTTGATCATAAACAATACAACTTCTGGATTGATCCTGAGAGAGAAGAGTTCAAGTATAACCTCTGAGCTCAATCCTTCTTCCTAGCAGAGAAATAGGTTATGAAGAAGAGAGTGGTCCATTTTCCTCTCTGGTAAACAAAGGCCACGTTCTCTTTCCAAATCTTGTTACCATTAGCAGTTCCGTTGTACTGGTTACCACAGTGACCACCATCCCGATGAGTTACCAGTCTAGGTAGCCAGACAGGAAAACAGAACACGGCCTCAGGATGGCGTAGTGGTAAGTATGTAGTACAACGGAACAGCTAATGGTAACAATATTTGAAAACGAAACGCGGTCTTGAGTTACCAGTCTGGTGAACCAGACAAGGAAACGGAACAAGACCCTACCTGTCACCACCAAGGTATTCGACGAGAAATCGTCGGTGTGTTGAGTTAACAAGTAGTGATGGTTTCTTTTCAGTAATTCACGTCAATTTTTATACTGTTTGATTCTAATCTCCCCATCTGTCATAATATTTTAAGGAAAAATGGTATAACCTGAACTGTTCTAGATTCATCATGGTCACAGAATACTTAACAATACAGAAGAAAACCCAATGACATATTCGGTAAAAGCTACGCCTTCCCGAGGTTGGGAGCATCTCGTTCTCTCCACATTTCGTAACACCCAAAGTGCGTACGTAACACCCACATTTCGTTATGCCCACACTCTCCGAACACACCCGAATGATGCGCTGTTGCCAAATTCATCCTTCTTTTAGGTTAGGCTAGTTAGGTTAAGTTAGATTGGGTTAACAGAAAATTGCAGAATATCCGGTAAATTTCGCAACAGTGCATCATTCGGGTATGTTCGGAGAGTGTGGGCATAACGAAATGTGGGTGTTATTGTGTTATGCACTGTGGGTGTTACGAAATGTGGGTGTTATGCAGTGCACCCCCGAGGTGCATCAACAAGAGCGTACAAGGATATGTTCCGTATATCGTTTCGGTTAACCGGAGCGGTTCTTTCTCTCACTCTGTGATATTAGCAGGGTCCATCCAAGAGAGAGAGATAGAAACACTCTGGTTAACCGAAACGATATACGGAACATATGCTAAGATATTCTACTGCTTTTGCTCGTGGGTCAGATGAAGACACCTAATTGATTTGACGCATGTCACTTGAAATTTCTCAGTGAAGTGTCCTATTTGTTGAAATACATTGTCAGCTTTCTCAGTGTATTATGAAGATGCCAGCTTTTGATCAACATCAAATATTTTTGGGACAATTGTGTTACCGTTTCGCTTCTATACGTAGTAATTAAGTATTCTGTCATGCTATAAAACATGAAGTACATTGCTTTCTCTCTTTTATTTGTATCACGAACGGCATGAACAATACTACATCACAGAATATATAACAATCAGCACGGACACTCCCTTGGGCGAGAAAAGTACGCGCATGCACTTCGCGTCGCTATGTCAGCCATGTTGAAAAGCAGTGGACCTGTCATATTGTCATTCCTTTATTATGCTGCTTTCGATTTGACAGTTTCCTGCTCTAGGACTCTCGAGCTTCTATAAAACGAAAGCTGCAATTTGTATTTGTTGTGAAGTTCCACGCTTTCAATCAAGTTTTATTTTGGTATCAAATTGTGTTTTGCTTTATTTCGTGAGTGTTTTATTATTATTACGATGGATATCAATATATTATTCATTATGGTGAACAAAATAGCAACAATCAAATGACGAACCTTATTTTATTAGTTGAAGTCATTTGAAAACAAGTTAAATTTCATGAATTATGACAGGATAAAATTTCTAGTACGCCTCTGTTATAGATACCATGTTGCAAGTCTGGCCCTGAGTAATCCGCTTTTCGAGATGGTGTCTTTATACTTTTTGAGATCAAAGGCGGCATCCCAGAGTGTCCGTGCTGATTGTTAGCTATGCTGTGACTACATACTACATACTACTGTCAAATTTTCTGTCATTTTAATGTCAACCATTGATAAATATTAAACATCTATCTTCTATCTTCTATGGCTGACTGCGCCGTACGGAAGCAAATGCCAATAAAGCATAGAGAGAACTATCTGATAATAAAAGTAGCACTGAACACATCGATATAACACAAACTAAAAAATATTAATTTGAAGTGACAGAATAGATTGAAATGCAAGGGGGATCATCCAATTGTTAGCTCCGAGATCACTGAGATGTGCAAATGAAACATTCATTGATGGGACATCAGAATCAAGATGCATATATTCCTGGTGAAATAACTTCTATATCAGTACAATGTCTATGTTTTCGTCAAAAAGGCTAAACCTACGGCTCGCTTGATGATGACATCCAAGGAGTTTCGAATTCTTGAAATTTCTTCACAGATGGCGAGTGGCAACTCTAGACACATGTCATTATGAAGTCTGACGAAATTTCTATTAGCGAATTCTCTAGAAGAACTCGTGCAAAGTCAGTGTATTGTATTACTTTGTTTTTCAATACTCTACATTATAAAGCATAAAGATACACGAGTTCTGTCAAAAATGGTACGAGTTTTTACCTAAGAATTCGCTATATTATTGATGTTTGTTTCTGTTCAGACGTAAACACAGATATGCATCTTGATACATATATTACAATTACAGATAAATGCATTTGCTTTATATTCTCGATATATGTTATGAGAAATTTATATCAAAATTCGTAGAAATTTTTACTATTCGGTGCTGAAAATTTTCAGAAAATTTGATAAGATTCTTCGTAATATCGGTATCGACGTGAGAGTAGTAGATTTGGACTGCATGGAAAAAAAGGTGCGTCGATATAGGGTTTATTGAACATTGTAGTGTTTAATTCGAAATGAATTGGACCGTCCAGATCAACCTGAGTAATTTCGATTCATCAGGAAGAGTGCTGTAGTGCTGGCTATTATGGCGCTGTACAAGAAGACCGTATTCGACTCTCCCGAAAGAACTTTTTTTCTATGATTCAAAATATTTGTTATTGGATCTTTCTACTAGGCATGTAACAATCTGTCACTAATGCTGGAACTTTGAATAAATATGTTAAACTGGGAAGCAATCAGCAAATAACACAAAAATAACTTCTACTAAAGTAAAAACTGAGCAAGATGAACTTTGTTTTTATCAGCGTAAGAATAATCTCGCCTTATGTTGACCAGTTGAAGTTGAGTACATGTGTATTGAATGTTTTGTAACCATCGAAACATGATATGGATCAATAGATGACTGATTATTTCGTCCATAAATAATACAACAGCGTTTGATATCCATTATGAAACACTCAGGGCCATTCACTAAGTAAAGTGGTTATCGCAGTTGCTAACCGTGTGGTAGCAACTCTGATAATAACTTGCCATAATGACTGACGGTGGTAAGCTGTTTTTCCTTAACAAGATATCTAAAGCAGTTGCATGTGAACCACTACTCACAGCAACTGGTCATTATAGTAGCAATTTAACTTGAAAAGTGAATACCAATTTCGCGCTTAGCAACTGACCTTGAACATAACGACAATTTTTAGTCGCTATTCATAACAACTCTGCTTAGTGAATAGCCCTGACTATTTGAAACAACACTTAAATTAACTATACCAAACGAACGGAAAACAACTAAAGCAACGGCAGATAAACGACAAATAACTATGAGAACTACGGTAGATAACTAAACTGGAAACGACAAATAGCTGGTTGAAAGTTGAAAGGAACAGTAGAATAATGGGAAACTTCGAGCAAAATTCCAATTAACTCGAATGTAAATGTCATCATATGACAGAATTCGATTCTTGCACCATCTGCTGAAAATCGCAGTGAATTCCGAGGACTTGAAGCCAGATTCTATTCCACAAATTCGATTATCGAATTGTTTAGAATATGCATATATTTCAGTACAGCGCCTGGTACAGGCACAGTCTGAGCTACTCGACAATCGAGTTCGTGAAATAGAATGGCCTATGATTAATCGTGTCGTGTCTAGAGTTTTTGACAAAACAATATCGAATCGGAGATCGCACCAGCAATATATGCATCTTGATCAGAATAGACGTCTATTATATAGCTGATATTGGGGGGCTATCATAGAGACGTTGTTATTCATTCGCAATGTTGGCTAGGCTCTGAAAGATTTGTGAGGAGATGTGTCAAAAAAATATCCCAAAACTATTTTATCAATGGATTCATATAGTTTTCTAGAATCCTTTTGAATCTCACTTCAGAAATCTTTCATGAGAATGAATTTGAAATTTAGCAATTCCCAGTTGGAACAATGTCATTTCCTGAATCGCGATATTTCACTGATATCATGAATGTGAATTCATGTTTACCCATAATTGCCAAGCGACATATCCATGTGACATGGGAATGGAACATCGGCATTTGTAGCGATACCACATAGATGTCTATGTGTTATATAGCAATGCTGCCTGAGAAGTTCAGAGGCAAAAGAGAGAGGGATTGAGATTGAATTAAATTTATAGACAGATAATTTGTAAACGGGACTGGTCTTATTCAGAAAGATCTATATGTTAAAATTCATTAACTGTTTTACACACCCTGAGAAAATTAAGCAGGAATTTGATCTAATGAAAAGTTTTATTCCGTTTTTGATGGAATGTTATTGTCACTAGCCCTTTTGATGTTATTGAAAGTTATTGTTAGGTCGTTATGCTATTTTTATGTCATTGTTTATTGTTGTTGTCAATTTGAAGTTAATTTGTGAAATAGAAAGTCACATTGTCAGTCAGACTTTAATTTCATATATTTGATCAATTAGTCGACAAAAGTAACCAATACTGTTTCCATTATTGGTACTTTGAACTATTGAAGAAGTCCTGTATAAAAGCAGTCCGGAAAAAAAACAATTTTTTTTTCAAAAATATGGACAATGAGTCAAGGAGTAATCGAATTCAAAAAGGTACCAATGAAAGTTTGAATCCTGATTTAAAATGGCCACTAGGTTTTGGAATGTCTTCCGATCCTGGTAAGAATCATGAAATGACGGAACTTGTGACAGAAAAACGACGGAAATAAACATAATATCTTCGTGAGTATCTGAAAATAGTCATAAAAGTAGTTCCAAGCATTCTATATATAGCTTCGGTCACCTCAAGTATTGATATACAGAAGAAAAAACTTACACAAAATGAGGAAAGAAAATCAGTTAGGACAAGGAGTTCTATATCAAGCCATTTCCCGATGATAAAGTAAAAGCCTCTTCAGGAGAATCCGCGCAGTCCAATTAGTCGTCCACGTAATGTCGTTTGGTAATAGCCAGATTGATCGGCGTTGAGGTTTTTTACGAACTGGGCGCAGGTAGGTGAACACGTTGCCCCAAATATCATAACTTGCATTTGATAGACTTCTGGCTCTATGTTACGGTTTCCATTTCTCCACAGAAAACGTGAATCTCGGTCTTCTGGTCGTATCATGACTCTGTGGAACATTTATCTGACGCAACTTTTCGTTCTCTAAATTTAGGTAAAACTGCCGTTATTGGCTGAAGAAGATCAGGTCCCGAAAGAAAGCATGAATTCAATGTTTCAAATAGCTGACCGACCTCGGATTTTTCAAATGAACGTGTTTTATATACGCTTTTGTCTTTCCATTCTTCATTATCCAAAGGTTGCACTTTTTCTACCCAATCGGCCACAAATGACTTGTCACAAGATGATTGAGAAATATTCTCTGGGTTATCAAGTGATATATTCTGATTCTTGTAAGAAGTTGATGGCAATATTTTATCACCGGGAAATGGATTACTATTACCTTGGCTTGATATAGAACTCCATGTCCTAACTGATTTTCTTTCCTCATTTTGTGTAATTTCTGCTTCTCGTACACTTGCTTCCATTTCAATCAATTTTATTTGTTGTGAAAACGAATGAAGATTCATTGCGCTTTGACCTAGGAATTTCAGGAAATTTTCAAGGTGCCAAAAAATTTTTGATGAGAAATGTCCGATCGGTTGAAAACCTCTCATTACCCTATCAAAACATTCGATATGAAGACTGGCAGAAATATTCGTATCTGAATGGACTACCTTTTGATGACATCAACTCTAGGCTGATGATTTTAATAATATATTCGATTAACTTTTCCACGGAGATTGATACAAGGTTCTGAGAATCTTCCTATTGCGACGAAAACATATCAAGGTTGGATTCTACACGTTATTTTGATGAACAGAAACTGAGACATCATCATACTTTCCATATTTGCGACAATATCACAAATGATGATGACCTGCACCAACTTGTGAAAAAGTCTTTCGCCATCGATTCTTTTGGACTTTCAGTAGCAGCGAATCTGAAGAAAGACAAGGAAGAAGAAAGAGCCACAGCAATACTTAATTCTACCATGCAATATTTAGGAAATAGATATCAAATAGGATTCCTTTGGAAGGAAGACGTAGTGCCCCTCCCCGAAAGTAAATCCAATGCTTTGCGACGGCTGTACTGCTTAGAAAAACAAATGGAAAAAAACTGTACTAACAAAAAAAAATACATCGATAATATTCGAAAATATGTAGAAAAGGGTTATGCTAAGAAACTGAGTAGAGAAGAGGCAGCGATTCACGGACCGAGAACGTGGTATTTGCCACACTTTGGAGTCATATCAATCCTAACAAACCAGACAAGCTCAGATTCGTTTTTGATGCTGCCGCAAAATCGCATGGTGTTAGTTTGAATTCATGCCTTCTTTCGAGACCTGATCTTCTTCAACCAATAACGGCAATTTTACCTAAATGTAGAGAACGAGAAATTTCATTTTCAAGTGACGTCAGAGAACGACATTACGTGGACGACTATTTGGACTGCGCGGATTCTCCTGTAGAGGCTTTTCAATTGATTTGTCGCGTCAGACAAGTACAGCTGACAGCTGGTTTTGAACTTGTCAAATGGACAACCAATTCGAATGATCTACGAAAACGTATGTCACTTGATGATGATTCAAAAAAAGATTTGAATCTCGATTCCGATTCCTCGCTACAATGGGTGTTGGGACTTTTCTGGGACCCGACTGAAGACAATTTTGTTTTCGAGGCAAAAATTGATCAATATGATTTGCAAACGCCAACCAAAAGAAATATCCTCAAAATCGTCATGTCTGTTTTCGATCCTTTGGGTTTAATAGTCAATTTCCGGTTCGAGGTCGTATTTTAGTTCAGGAAATTTGGAGAATAGGGATTGGTTGGGATGACCACATTGATTTGATCATGATACCTTCAAAACTTGGACGGCATGGCTAGGTGATCTAAGAAGTATTGATCGAATGACTATCCCGAGATGTTATTCATCAAGAATTCCCAATGCTTCTAGAATAGAACTCCATACGTTCTCCGACAGCAGTAAAAAAGCTTTTGCCGCTGTAGTCTATGTTAGAGTCATCGAGGAGGACGATATAGACTCGGATATAGATGTAGCACTAGTTTCTGCCAAAGCTAGAGTATCGCCAAATAAACCATTGTCCATTTCACGACTCGAACTTCAGGCTGCATTTATGGGTAGTAGGTTAACAAAAACAGTGAAAGAAGAACTTTACCTGAAAATCGATGAAATTTATTACTGGACCGATTCAACCATAATATTATACTGGATTCAGGGAGACGGAAAGAAACTGGGACAATTTGAACGCCATCGAGTGGGAGAGATTCAAGAACTCACAGAAACTTCTTAATGGCATTGGATTCGTCTAAATGCAATGCGGCTGATAAAGCGACAAGAACATATATAATGAAGACGGAAGTAACGCAACAAATTTTGAGGAATGGTTTGACAGGCCCACATTTCTGCAAGAACTTGATGAAACAACTTGGCCAACAAAAAATATATTAGAAACAGACAAAAATTCGGAAAAAGATTTTGAAATTATCGAAAGTGTTAACATCACCACGTACATAAAAGAGACAAGTTTTCCTGACATTGAAAAATTTTCTGATTGGAACAAATTACTGAGGGTAACAGCTTGGATAATAAAACAATGAAAGTGTGGATTTCAAAAACACGACAGGAAAACTTTTCCAGAAGACTGAGTATGGAAGACATAAATGAGACTGAAACTACATGGATACAGAAATGCCAGCAAGACAGTTTTCCGAGAGAGCTGAATGAGCTCAGAAGACAAAAAGCAGTTAGTAGACAGCCGTCTGAGAACTTTGACACCGATGCTGAATGAAAGGAATATAATAGTACTAGGACGAACAGATTTGGCTCTTACCATGGAGGAATCAACGAAACGACCGCCAATACTACCGAAAAGACATCGTTTCACAATACTTTTTGTGAAACATTTTCATGAGGAATTTGGACATCAGGGAATCGAAACGGTTCTCAATGAATCCAGACAAAAATATTGGATAATCGATGGCAGGTCTGCGATAAAATCAGTTTTTTCCAATTGCCAATATTGTAAATTGAAAAATCCGAAACCTATGATTCCTTCAATGGGACAAATGCCAGCTGAAGGACTTACGCCGAACTTAAACCCTTTACATTTACTGGAATGGATTTTTTTGGTCCATTTTCAGTTTCTGTAGGCCGAAGGAAGAAAAAAGATGGGGCGTTATATTTACGTGTTTTTCAATAAGGCAGTCCACTTGGAAGTATCGCATAATATGACAACGGATTCAGCTATTATGGCAGTCAGGAGGATGATAGCAAGAAGAGGTAAACCACATAAAATATTTGCAGATAATGGAACAAATATACGGGGTGCTTCAGAAGAAGTAAGAAAGCCATGGATGAAATGGATCATAAACAAATAGAGGATGATATGCTGAACCGAGGAATCGAGTGGAAGTTCATTCCACCTGCGAGCCCACACATGGGGGGAGCATGGGAGCGGCTCATACGTTCCATAAAGAAAACATTTCATACAATTCTCAGAGAACAACAATTCGAAGACAAACTTATGCTCACCTTATTCGCGGAAGTGGAAAATATGCTGAATACGAGACCTATCACGAAGATTTCCACAGATCCTGATGACTTGGAAGCGTTAAAAATTTTCTCAACGGATCTCCAAATGATATGGAACAACTCGGAGCAAATTACTATTTGCGGAAGGAATGGAGGAAAGTTCAGAACCTTACTAATGAGTACTGGAGGAGATGGGTGAAAGAGTACCTACCAACATTCACAAAGAGAAATCGTTGGTCTCTAGACAATGAGCCTGTCAAGGAGAATGATGTGGTTATCGTAATGGGAGACAACATGGAAGCTCATGGAAGTTAGGTAGAATCGTGAAAGTGTTTCCTGATCCTGATGGGAGAATACGTGTCGTTGAAGTTTAAACGAAAAATGGAATTTTCAAGAGGCCAGTTTCTAAATTGGGAAGAGTTGCAGAATAGTTTGGAGGGGGAAGAAATGTTAAGTCGTTATGCTATTTTTATGTCATTGTTTATTGTTGTTGTCAATTTGAAGTTAATTTGTGAAATAGAAAGTCACATTGTCAGTCAGACTTTAATTTCATATATTTAATCAATTAGTCGACAAATACTGTTTACAGTTTTGATATTATTTGTATTTACGTGCGTTCACCATAATGGATTCTTGAAGGTGTAACTATTGTGGGGGTTCCTTCCAAAATGGAAATGATGAGATGGTGATGAAATTTACTGCTATACAACATTGCATCACGTACATTGAAAAATACATGAATTTCTCAAATTTTCATACCGTTATTCCTGTTTTATCGGTAATAATGGTATTTTACTATTATCATTTGTCGTCTAAACAAGTCTAGTCAGGTCCTTACTCCCCAGTGCTCCGACCCAGTGGGCGGACGCGCTAGTATAGTTAACCAATGACCACTCCCCGCACCGGGGTAAGTGGTCACTGGCTACGAGAATCGTGAGTTATTATTATTATTATAGTATAGATATTTCGGAGTGTTATGGAATATCCTTCACTTATGTATTATATATTACATTGTACATCTATTTATCTCAATGTACAGTCAGTCACTGTAGTCGTTATTACCTATGTATCTCGTTTTTTGACCCGAGATGGAATGCTTTCTCATTTTTCCCTCTTCCCATATTCTCACAATCTTCAGGTGAGAATATGATTCAGATTATGAGTGATATTTTGAAATTTTAAAAGGTATCAATAAAAAAATAGAAACAATGTTTCCTCACAATCACAATAAACACTTAATTTTGATGAAAAAATGTTTATTCTATGAATTATTTACCTTGAAGGGAAAAAGTACTTCATGCACTTCTGTAGAAGATTAATTTTTTTAAAGCACATGTTGCAATCACGATTATCAATAGAGAAAACACTCTATATCTTTTTGTTGGCAAATTTGTGTATGTATAATGTATAAAATCTTCATTTGAACGGTTTTCATGTTGTGAAATTGAATTTTATTATTCTGGCCTCGGATTCTTTATGAGCGACCTCGGAAACCTTCCGAGAAACGATTTCTGAGGCAAAATGAATTATTTAATATTTTTTGTAACTAGTGATGGTTTTTTAGTACACTAACAGACCAAATAGTGAAATTTACTGCAATCATGGGGATGAATTGGGGGTGGTGAAACCACCCCACTTAATTCATTTTGTGAGATAATGAAATTGGTGTTGAATGTTCCGAAAGGTCTAAGGAACAAGTACCTTCAAGAATTTTTGCAATCGGTGCTGTTTCCCAATCTTTCCATATTTTATAGCATTTTTCAGCTTTTCTACTCGACTATTCAACACAACACTGATGAGAGAGGTAGGACAAGAAGTGAGTTTTTGAGTATCGAATATGGCGTTCCACGAGGCCCAGTGTTTTTAAATATATCTTCAGATGATTTGATCTCCATAAGAACACCAGGGAAAAATTTCACTCATGCTGATGATACGGCACTTCTTCATAAAGATTCATTATGAACATTTCTGAAATCAAAAGTAGAAAAAGATATTTTGAATGTCAAAAATGATTCGACTATAAACTTATTCTATCAATCAATCAATTATAAAACGTAAAATAAGGTAATACCTACCAAAATTCACAAACAATCGCCAGCCACCATCTTTTACATTCCTAAATACACCCGACTTCTTTGATATCACTCCTGTTCAATATATCAAATATTCAGATGTTTTACTGGATCAGCACCTGAAATGGGAATTTTTCAATTATGAATACACATATTCTAGATATTACCCGATATACTCTATCCTGAATATATGAAAACACTCAGAAGACTTTTGAAGATCATTTATGGGAACCACAGAACTCATTTATCAGAACCATTCACCAGGAGAATTGTATTTTTGATCCAGTCGAGTTTTATATTGTAAAAAAAAAGATATAAGTTCAAAGCGAAACATAACTAAGAAGTTATATAGGTGAGTGATAAATTATTCTACACCCTCCCATCTGAAATGAACACATCAAGAAATATCGTGTCCAAAAAAAAGAACACATTATCCTATCGTACACTCGATAACATCATCTCCATCGACTGGTACAGAAAACTCATGGGTTCGAGTAGATACATGAATTATACTTGTATCACAATGAGTCCAATGGAGTGATTTTAGTCAATCAGATGAAACACCGAGTGCTCAGCATCTCTGATAGTGTCCTGTACAACCTATTTCGAGATAGTTCATATCCAAATACTTTCAATAACAATGGCAGTGCTCTGGATGCTGCAAGTGCAGATGTTCCAGTTCAAATCATCAAAACCTTTTTCACAGCCCTTTCATATATCAATATGATATCACTCATAAAATTTCAAATTTCAATCAATTTACCTTTTGCCAAAGTCAAAGATAAATTTTCCTCAAATTATGATGTAGTTTACTGTGTCCCATGCTCTTGTTGTAGCAGTGAGTATATTGGCCAAACAAACAGACTTCTCAAAGACATAATTTGTTCTCACAGGTCTAACTGCGGTTTAAACCTAGATGTGCCCTCAGTGAATATGTGCGCAAGGAAGGTCACACGATAGATTTTGGCTCTACCAAAATTCTTGCTGATGAATTAAAGGCCTTTTCTGGCGCCCACGTATTCAAAACTAATTCGTCTGCCTTCTTCTCTCTCACTTACGGCCAGCCAGATAGTGAAATGGAGAGACGTTTTGAATACGAGAGCGCTCGAAAACTAACCAAAATAAATACAAAAGACTCTTTCTGGAAATGTCCTTCATCTCACAGTCGCTTTCATGCATACACAAAAGATCAGATTGAACATTGAATTCAAATCTTACCGCACTCAGCTGTCATTAACAGCAAGGTATATTCTGTGATTCTTTTTTGATTCGAAATTTCGCATGCACAACTGATATTGCCTCTCCCTCAGACATTGTTTAGTACCGTAAATCTATGCAGTTTGGAACTTTCACATAACAAATTCATCATTGAACATTGTCGAAATATTGGATTTCTAGTTATAAGAGTATATTTCCTGCATGCTGCTACCCTACCATTCTTCCTGTTTGTGTATATATTTATGAAAATCAAACCATATTCATTCACGAGAAACAATTATCGATTTATGGTGGAAAACATGATTTCAACAAATACCTACAGCGATTAATAACAATTGTATTTTACGTAACGAGGGGAATAAGTGCCAATTACGCACAAGCGAAAAATTGTGAGCACGGGTGCACGTAATTGGCCTAATCCCTGAGTCGCTAACTGAATTTTTTGTACTCCCACCATCCTGACAGTTGTAACGTTATGGCTCACTGACAATACACTTGTATTGTAAATTGATAGACGTCGCCAATGGGAGTGGAAAAAGGTTTGTTAATGAACATGCAACAAGAAAACACCTACAATGTACCGGCAAGGAACAAATTGAAAAATTTGATTCATTTCGAAAAATAACAAAATCTTATTAAAATAGATAAATGAATAGAATCATTTATGCATTTATCATACATGAATAACTATTCATTCAATATCCCAATCCGTAAATACAGGGTGAGTCAACAACATTTCCTTGGTCCATTGCTATCAGGGAAAACCATTTTTTGCAGTGCTCATGTTTTTTTTGCAGTCACATCAATAAATACTATCATTTTGAATTATTTTCTTGTATACTTGGTTATTCAGCCGGGCGTGGCTAGCCAAATCTATATTTTTTTAAATGGACCATCCAGTATATGAATATATCACTCGATTCCATATCTTAGGAATAGTTAGTCAACATCATGATAATTTCTACAATCTCAACTTTCGGTGCTCGGTTAAACCGGTCAAGTTTCATTCATTTTTGAACAGACATAATTTAACTTTCTCAAATGTATTTTTTCATTTGTTTGAAATGTTCCAACATTTCACTATATTTTGTATCGGAGGTAACCCAAACAAAAAACTGATATTTTATAAATTATATCCAGTTTTGGTAATTGTTGTAATCAGAAAAAAAAAATCGAATATGCGAACTAATCGCTAGTACATTAGCATTTTTCATACCATCTAGTGGTATAAACGATGGGATAGGAAACTATGGTGTAGGAATTGAAACTTTTTCTAGAGATCAATTATGATAATACCAAACTGACATTTTTGCACTCGACGCGTGTTTCGCTAACAAGGTTAGCATCTTCAGGAGAGGAAAGTTGATACTAATCTAAGGACCAGGGTTAGTTGTTTATACACCTATAGTTTTCCGGTCCGATATGGACTTTATTACTGCTATTTATTCTAATTAATTCCTCGGTAATGAACAACCTTTCCGTATTTCGTGTGTGCAAAATTCTCTTTGAAACGGGTTTTAATAGCTCGTCAGCTCTGGCCGATGTATTTGTTGTTGCAATCTTGACAACTGATTTCGTGAATTCCTGACTTCTCTGTGAGTTTTCTAATTTATCTTTTGGGTTACCTCGAATCTGTTGTAAAAATGGTTAAGGCTTTCGCGGCCGAGGTTTGCAGTATCACTACTATGGTTCAGGTTTGGAGGCCGTCGTTTTTTGGAATTTCTTCCTGAGGGTTTCGCTTCTTGAAGAAGCCAACATACTCGAACCATAGTAGTGATACTGCAAGCTGTTGTAATTTGTAAGAAGTTTAATAAGCAACTTTCATATTCACTTGAAGTCCTCTAGTGTATTGAGGTTCATATGAGATTACTATAAACTCTTTATTTCTCTCATCTTTTCGAAAAGTCGAAGATTTACGAAGTGTTTCCCTAGAATCACATATTCTATTATCAACTATCTCTGGTTGAAACCGTTCACTTCAGCTACGTACCTAATCACTCTCCTTTCATTGTCGTACTTATCTTTTTTAAAGGAAAAGTTATGAACCTTTGGACAATAGACAATACATCTGAAAATGTCTACTTTTTTCTTCTTCAAAGGTGAATTTTATACTCTTACCTATACTGTTTAGTGCTGAAAGGATATTTTGTTAATACTTGTATCCACCACAGCGAATGTCATCAACATATCTGATCCGGACCCTAGGGAAGTACAGCTTATCCAATCCATCTTGGCACACAACTAATAACGTATATGCCCAGTAATTTCTGTGAAGTATAGTAAGATGAAAAAATACTCATTATATGTGTTCACTGCGATGAAATTCATTCCTAGAAGGTGTTTTTCATTTTGTCATGGTCTACACTACCAGTGTGCAACTGGAAATAACATTTGAGTTTGTGCCAAGATGGATTGGATAAGCTGTAACTGAGTTCTTCCGTAACATCCGAATCAAACCTACCCACGAACAGGTTCGCTACAAATGGAGAAAATGGCTTACCCATGGCTGTTTTTGCACTGGTTCAAAATCTAGAAATTAATTAGAATAAATAGCAGTAACAAACAATGTCTATATCGGACCGGAAAACTTTAGGCATACAAGCAACTAACCCCAGTCTTTAGATTAAAACCAGATGGAGGGGCATTTCAGGCTCTTATCAAACTCATTCAACATCTATAGAAGACATGAAACGAAGAATCACTAGAGCTTTCAGAGGAATCCTAGAGGAAATGCTGGAACGTGTAGGGTGTAGAAAATTCGTTTAAAAAAAAACGACAATATGTGTTGCAGAAAATGATCGTCATTTTGAACATATTTTTGACTCCCCTATTCAATGAAAACTTCATGCGTTATTGTTCAGGTTGAGAAAATTTCGAGTAGGTGAACTTAAGAAAATGCATTTTCTTGTGGATACAAGAATGAAAAAAAAATGGATATCATTTGTAAAATATCACTTTTTCGTATAGTATACCTTTGATGAGAAATGTAGTGAAAAGTTGAGACATTTCATGCAAATGAAAACATACTGGGTATTCCTTCTGAATACCAATTCCTTCCTTCCACTTTCCCCCTGAAATTGGATTCATTCATTAGTGCAGGAATGGTTTTCTCCTTTTTGAATAGTTCATACCGCATAAAGATCTGATACAGGTTCTCAATAATTTAGCAGACATTGTAATGAAATATTGTTATCCATTATTGATGTTGTTGACAAATTACACATATAAAATTATAATACGTGACGTTACCCACATCGATAATAGACCAAATTTTGTTATTCTCCTCTACAAACTCAGAAAACACCTATGGATGAATCCCACATTTAATGTGGTAGAAAGAATACCTTGGTACAACTCGTTCTTCTGATGACGCCGTTGGCGAGATGTAATTTGTCTGCCAATTCTCGAATTCTCCTCATGTCAAATTCTTCCTACGTCGAATTCTCCCTAAGGCGAATTCTACCTACGTCGAATTCTTTTTATGGAGAATTCTTCACTATAGGGTATATGGTCCATCACGTTAGTGCTTTGATGACGTCAGTGTAGAGGTTGACATTCGCCGTAAGGAGAATTCGACGTATGAAGATGCACTCGTAACTTTCATTACCAAAAAGGATGATGTCTCTGAAATAAGCATTCCTGTGTCTGTATTGAAAAACAGGCGTTGATTTTGTTTTACCCCAATTTTTATACAAAGAACACGAAAATTTGATGGAATAGATATAATTTTTACGATTTTTTTGAACAACAAAGGAAAATGGAGAGTACTTTGTATTAAAGTTTCACTCGCTATTCTACGAGAAAAGTTTTCATCGAACTTCTCAGTGGGCATATGGAAGAGATAATAATAAATAAATTGAGCAAGAGAAATGACTTCTTAATAAATCAACGCCCATCTCGCCATAAAGTGGAACTTTAAACTGAATAGTTTAAAGTTCCTGCTTGAGGAAGCTATTGTATAGCGAAACACATGTCGCGATTTGGTAAACCACTTATGTGTGAAAATCTCACAGGCAACTATAAATTATTTGTTTAATATGGATTTTCATCCAGTAACGGCCACTTCCATTCAACACATAAAGTGTTTGCTGATATGTTGATGTTATTTTTGATTTCTTCCTTATGATTCGAAAAATGAATGAAAGCCAGAAATATTGCTCAAAACTTCATTCCTCTCTATAAAACTATAATGATTCAGAGTAAAGGTATGAGTTATTGACCGAAATAGTAATTTATGATATAAGTGCTAAAAGTGACATTTTATTTTGTGAGAAGGGAAGTTTGGGACACGACGCCGAATTATTTGAAAAATTGCCACTCTCACGTTTATAATGCTATTTGTGTGCCCCCTCGAGCTTACTCGTGGAGGGGCCACGAATTAGGCCAAACGAGGAATAGACAGAAACGCGAACGCGAGGCGCAAAACAGCATCCCTGTAAGGACTTATTGATCAGAAAGCGTATTCTTCTCTCCACACCCGCGTTATCCGTATCGCAAAATGCCACCGACCGCTTTTCCGCACACAAAAATATACGAAAAACCGACGTAACAGTAAAACCATAGAATGTGATGAAAAAAATGGCAACATCCAGTGATGGTGCGGGAAATTGCGGTGCCATGGGACTTAGGAAGAGGTTCAAATGGTGGAAGTTTTATCTTCACTTAGACTTTTATAAATTAAGAATCGGCGTGTTGTGTACCTGATCACATCGTTGCTGATGCTTATCAATTGTTTGTTGTATTTTCTTTAGTTGACGGTCGTTTGTTCTAATTTTTTCTTTGATAACATACGCACAAACTCAACACCGTATCCTGATATCGTGAAACTCCATTTTATGTGATATAGTGACTGATTCCATTGATCAGAAACGTTCATTCGAAATCGTAAGTAAATTGATTACATTTGTGCTACAATTTCGTGAGGCATGTATATCTTCTCCTACACGCCTAAAACAGATGATCTTGGCCTACATTACGGCCTATGTCAACCTGTCAGGAACTTCCCTAGGGTGCCTAGTAACTGACTGCCTAGTTACCCAATAGCTTCTGTTTTCCACCTACGTATTGAAACATAATCTCAAGTTTATATCAGATAAATTTACACTCAAAGAACTGAAATACCAAATTAATGCTATTTTTTCAACCTGATATCTAATGAGGTTTGAATATTGGAATACTTTATTACCAAAAATTAAGCAATATTTATGAGGATTCCTTAATATAAATTACAATGGAAGTTTTGTGAATATATACAAATTTTAAATTATTCAAAGAATTGTACAGAGTGTTATGTAGTGTCCGATATTTCATAGGACGATTCCTCAGTTATTTATAAGGTAAAAAGATCATATAGGCTTGAGTCCGTAAGGCCATCATTTTTGTGATACAAGGTTTTGAGAATTCATTTTTTTTTTTCGTGAATACATTTCAAAATAATATCTATATCCGGACAAAAATTGGTATCAAGAGACTTCAATATGAGAAATTCAAATTTGGTTTCAGTTTGGGACTCAATTGCAAGGGGTTCCACCAACAGATCTTGGTCTCTTTTAGGGAGTCACAACTTTGTCGTTCCTCTGTTACTTTTACGTGAAAAATTTATGCTTATCAAAATACGCTACAAGCAGCCGTTTTCGAAATATTTTCATTTCAATTAATCCATCCAATCGGTCGAACTCTCCGAAAATGAAAGTATCAAGTAGATCAGAAAGTTTATTCCAATATTTGTTTTTTGTGCTGTCATGTCAGATATAATATCTTGACGCATAGTTCAATAGTTTTATTTGTTATTTGTGTGATATTCACGAAAAACCAGAATAGAAATGAATTTTCAACACCCTGTATCCAAAAAATGAAGGCCTTGCAGACCCATGCTTACATGACCTTTTTACCTTATAAATAAGTGAGAAATCGGCATGTACAATATCGGTCTCTTTTGGGGAGTCACAACTTTGTCGTTCCTCTGGTATTTTTACGTTAAACAGTTATGCTTGTTAAAAGACGCTACGTTTTCGAAATATTTTCATTTCAATTAATTCATCCAATCGGTCGAACTCTCTGAAAATAAAAGTATCAAGTAGGTCAGTAAGTTTATTCCAATATTTGTTTTTTGTGCTGTCATGTCAGACATAATATCTTGAAGAATAGTTGAATAGTTTTATTTGTTATTAGTGTGATATTCACAAAAAACCAGAATAAAAATAAATTTTCACCACCCTGTATCCAAAAAATGAAGGCCTTGCGGACCCATGCTTATGAGACCTTTTTACCTTATAAATAACTGAGGAGTCGGCCTGTACAATATCGGTCTCTTATGGGGAGTCACAACTTTGTCGTTCCTCTGGTATTTTTACGTTAAAAAGTTATGATTGTTAAAAGACGCTACGTTTTCGAAATATTTTAATTTCAATTAATTAATCCAATCGGTCGAACTCTCTGAAAATAAAAGTATCAAGTAGGACAGTAAGTTTATTCCAATATTTGTTTTTTGTGCTGTCATGTCAGACATAATATCTCAACGCATACTAGAATAGTTTTATTTGTTATTAGTGTGATATTCACAAAAAACCAGAATAAAAATAAATTTTCACCACCCTGTATCCAAAAAATGAAGGCCTTGCGGACCCATGCTTATATGACCTTTTTACCTTATAAATAACTGAGGAGTCGGCCTGTACAATATCGGTCTCTTATGGGGAGTCACAACTTTGTCGTTCCTCTGGTATTTTTACGTTAAAAAGTTATGATTGTTAAAAGACGCTACGTTTTCGAAATATTTTAATTTCAATTAATTAATCCAATCGGTCGAACTCTCTGAAAATAAAAGTATCAAGTAGGTCAGTAAGTTTATTCCAATATTTGTTTTTTGTGCTGTCATGTCAGACATAATATCTCAACGCATACTAGAATAGTTTTATTTGTTATTAGTGTGATATTCACAAAAAACCAGAATAAAAATAAATTTTCACCACCCTGTATCCAAAAAATGAAGGCCTTGCGGACCCATGCTTATATGACCTTTTTACCTTATAAATAACTGAGGAGTCGGCCTGTACAATATCGGTCTCTTATGGGGAGTCACAACTTTGTCGTTCCTCTGGTATTTTTACGTTAAAAAGTTATGATTGTTAAAAGACGCTACGTTTTCGAAATATTTTAATTTCAATTAATTAATCCAATCGGTCGAACTCTCTGAAAATAAAAGTATCAAGTAGGACAGTAAGTTTATTCCAATATTTGTTTTTTGTGCTGTCATGTCAGACATAATATCTCAACGCATACTAGAATAGTTTTATTTGTTATTAGTGTGATATTCACAAAAAACCAGAATAAAAATAAATTTTCACCACCCTGTATCCAAAAAATGAAGGCCTTGCGGACCCATGGTTATATGACCTTTTTACCTTATAAATAACTGAGGAGTCGGCCTGTACAATATCGGTCTCTTAAACTCTCTTATGGGGAGTCACAACTTTGTCGTTCCTCTGGTAATTTTACGTTAAAAAGTTATGATTGTTAGAAGACGCTACGTTTTCGAAATATTTTAATTTCAATTAATTAATCCAATCGGTCGAACTCTCTGAAAATAAAAGTATCAAGTAGGACAGTAAGTTTATTCCAATATTTGTTTTTTGTGCTGTCATGTCAGACATAATATCTTGAAGAATAGTTGAATAGTTTTATTTGTTATTAGTGTGATATTCACAAAAAACCAGAATAAAAATAAATTTTCAACACCCTGTATCCAAAAAATGAAGGCCTTGCGGACCCATGCTTATATGACCTTTTTACCTTATAAATAACTGAGGAGTCGGCCTGTACAATATCGGTCTCTTATGGGGAGTCACAACTTTGTCGTTCCTCTGGTATTTTTACGTTAAAAAGTTATGATTGTTAAAAGACGCTACGTTTTCGAAATATTTTAATTTCAATTAATTAATCCAATCGGTCGAACTCTCTGAAAATAAAAGTATCAAGTAGGTCAGTAAGTTTATTCCAATATTTGTTTTTTGTGCTGTCATGTCAGACATAATATCTCAACGCATACTAGAATAGTTTTATTTGTTATTAGTGTGATATTCACAAAAAACCAGAATAAAAATAAATTTTCACCACCCTGTATCCAAAAAATGAAGGCCTTGCGGACCCATGCTTATATGACCTTTTTACCTTATAAATAACTGAGGAGTCGGCCTGTACAATATCGGTCTCTTATGGGGAGTCACAACTTTGTCGTTCCTCTGGTATTTTTACGTTAAAAAGTTATGATTGTTAAAAGACGCTACGTTTTCGAAATATTTTAATTTCAATTAATTAATCCAATCGGTCGAACTCTCTGAAAATAAAAGTATCAAGTAGGACAGTAAGTTTATTCCAATATTTGTTTTTTGTGCTGTCATGTCAGACATAATATCTCAACGCATACTAGAATAGTTTTATTTGTTATTAGTGTGATATTCACAAAAAACCAGAATAAAAATAAATTTTCACCACCCTGTATCCAAAAAATGAAGGCCTTGCGGACCCATGGTTATATGACCTTTTTACCTTATAAATAACTGAGGAGTCGGCCTGTACAATATCGGTCTCTTATGGGGAGTCACAACTTTGTCGTTCCTCTGGTATTTTTACGTTAAAAAGTTATGATTGTTAAAAAACGCTACGTTTTCGAAATATTTTAATTTCAATTAATTAATCCAATCGGTCGAACTCTCTGAAAATAAAAGTATCAAGTAGGTCAGTAAGTTTATTCCAATATTTGTTTTTTGTGATATCATGTCAGACATAATATCTTAACGCATACTAGAATAGTTTCATTTGTTATTAGTGTGATATTCACAAAAAACCAGAATAAAAATAAATTTTCACCACCCTGTACCAAAAAAATGAAGGCCTTGCGGACCCATGCTTATATGACCTTTTTATCTTATAAATAACTGAGGAGTCGGCATGTACAATATCGGTCTCTTTTGGGGAGTCACAACTTTGTCGTTCCTCTGGTATTTTTACGTTAAACAGTTATGCTTGTGAAAAGACGCTATTACGTTTTCGAAATATTTTCATTTCAATTAATTAATCCAATCGGTCGAACTCTCTGAAAATAAAAGTATCAAGTAGGTCAGTAAGTTTATTCCAATATTTGTTTTTTGTGCTATCATGTCAGACATAATATCTTAACGCATACTAGAATAGTTTTATTTGTTATTAGTGTGATATTCACAAAAAACCAGAATAAAAATAAATTTTCACCACCCTGTATCAAAAAAATGAAGGCCTTGCGGACCCATGCTTATATGACGTTTTTATCTTATAAATAACTGAGGAGTCGGCATGTACAATATCGGTCTCTTATGGGGAGTCACAACTTTGTCGTTCCTCTGGTATTTTTACGTTAAAAAGTTATGATTGTTAAAAGACGCTACGTTTTCGAAATATTTTAATTTCAATTAATTAATCCAATCGGTCGAACTCTCTGAAAATAAAAGTATCAAGTAGGACAGTAAGTTTATTCCAATATTTGTTTTTTGTGCTGTCATGTCAGACATAATATCTCAACGCATACTAGAATAGTTTTATTTGTTATTAGTGTGATATTCACAAAAAACCAGAATAAAAATAAATTTTCACCACCCTGTATCCAAAAAATGAAGGCCTTGCGGACCCATGGTTATATGACCTTTTTACCTTATAAATAACTGAGGAGTCGGCCTGTACAATATCGGTCTCTTAAACTCTCTTATGGGGAGTCACAACTTTGTCGTTCCTCTGGTAATTTTACGTTAAAAAGTTATGATTGTTAGAAGACGCTACGTTTTCGAAATATTTTAATTTCAATTAATTAATCCAATCGGTCGAACTCTCTGAAAATAAAAGTATCAAGTAGGACAGTAAGTTTATTCCAATATTTGTTTTTTGTGCTGTCATGTCAGACATAATATCTTGAAGAATAGTTGAATAGTTTTATTTGTTATTAGTGTGATATTCACAAAAAACCAGAATAAAAATAAATTTTCAACACCCTGTATCCAAAAAATGAAGGCCTTGCGGACCCATGCTTATATGACCTTTTTACCTTATAAATAACTGAGGAGTCGGCCTGTACAATATCGGTCTCTTATGGGGAGTCACAACTTTGTCGTTCCTCTGGTATTTTTACGTTAAAAAGTTATGATTGTTAAAAGACGCTACGTTTTCGAAATATTTTAATTTCAATTAATTAATCCAATCGGTCGAACTCTCTGAAAATAAAAGTATCAAGTAGGTCAGTAAGTTTATTCCAATATTTGTTTTTTGTGCTGTCATGTCAGACATAATATCTCAACGCATACTAGAATAGTTTTATTTGTTATTAGTGTGATATTCACAAAAAACCAGAATAAAAATAAATTTTCACCACCCTGTATCCAAAAAATGAAGGCCTTGCGGACCCATGCTTATATGACCTTTTTACCTTATAAATAACTGAGGAGTCGGCCTGTACAATATCGGTCTCTTATGGGGAGTCACAACTTTGTCGTTCCTCTGGTATTTTTACGTTAAAAAGTTATGATTGTTAAAAGACGCTACGTTTTCGAAATATTTTAATTTCAATTAATTAATCCAATCGGTCGAACTCTCTGAAAATAAAAGTATCAAGTAGGACAGTAAGTTTATTCCAATATTTGTTTTTTGTGCTGTCATGTCAGACATAATATCTCAACGCATACTAGAATAGTTTTATTTGTTATTAGTGTGATATTCACAAAAAACCAGAATAAAAATAAATTTTCACCACCCTGTATCCAAAAAATGAAGGCCTTGCGGACCCATGGTTATATGACCTTTTTACCTTATAAATAACTGAGGAGTCGGCCTGTACAATATCGGTCTCTTATGGGGAGTCACAACTTTGTCGTTCCTCTGGTATTTTTACGTTAAAAAGTTATGATTGTTAAAAAACGCTACGTTTTCGAAATATTTTAATTTCAATTAATTAATCCAATCGGTCGAACTCTCTGAAAATAAAAGTATCAAGTAGGTCAGTAAGTTTATTCCAATATTTGTTTTTTGTGATATCATGTCAGACATAATATCTTAACGCATACTAGAATAGTTTCATTTGTTATTAGTGTGATATTCACAAAAAACCAGAATAAAAATAAATTTTCACCACCCTGTACCAAAAAAATGAAGGCCTTGCGGACCCATGCTTATATGACCTTTTTATCTTATAAATAACTGAGGAGTCGGCATGTACAATATCGGTCTCTTTTGGGGAGTCACAACTTTGTCGTTCCTCTGGTATTTTTACGTTAAACAGTTATGCTTGTGAAAAGACGCTATTACGTTTTCGAAATATTTTCATTTCAATTAATTAATCCAATCGGTCGAACTCTCTGAAAATAAAAGTATCAAGTAGGTCAGTAAGTTTATTCCAATATTTGTTTTTTGTGCTATCATGTCAGACATAATATCTTAACGCATACTAGAATAGTTTTATTTGTTATTAGTGTGATATTCACAAAAAACCAGAATAAAAATAAATTTTCACCACCCTGTATCAAAAAAATGAAGGCCTTGCGGACCCATGCTTATATGACGTTTTTATCTTATAAATAACTGAGGAGTCGGCATGTACAATATCGGTCTCTTTTGGGGAGTCACAACTTTGTCGTTCCTCTGGTATTTTTACGTTAAACAGTTATGATTGTTAAAAGACGCTACGTTTTCGAAATATTTTAATTTCAAATAATTAATCCAATCGGTCGAACTCTCTGAAAATAAAAGTATCAAGTAGGACAGTAAGTTTATTCCAATATTTGTTTTTTGTGCTGTCATGTCAGACATAATATCTTGAAGAATAGTTGAATAGTTTTATTTGTTATTAGTGTGATATTCACAAAAAACCAGAATAAAAATAAATTTTCAACACCCTGTATCCAAAAAATGAAGGCCTTGCGGACCCATGCTTATATGACCATTTTACCTTATAAATAACTGAGGAGTCGGCCTGTACAATATCGGTCTCTTATGGGGAGTCACAACTTTGTCGTTCCTCTGGTAATTTTTGTTAAAAAGTTATGATTGTTAGAAGACGCTATGTTTTCGAAATATTTTAATTTCAATTAATTAATCCAATCGGTCGAACTCTCTGAAAATAAAAGTATCAAGTAGGACAGTAAGTTTATTCCAATATTTGTTTTTTGTGCTGTCATGTCAGACATAATATCTTGAAGAATAGTTGAATAGTTTTATTTGTTATTGGTGTGATATTCACAAAAAACCAAAATAAAAATAAATTTTCAACTTCTTGTATCCAAAAAATGAAGGCCTTGCGGACCCATGCTTATATGACCTTTTTACCTTATAAATAACTGAGGAGTCGGCCTGTACAATATCGGTCTCTAATGGGGAGTCACAACTTTGTCGTTCCTCTGGTAATTTTACGTTAAAAAGTTATGATTGTTAGAAGACGCTATGTTTTCGAAATATTTTAATTTCAATTAATTAATCCAATCGGTCGAACTCTCTGAAAATAAAAGTATCAAGTAGGACAGTAAGTTTATTCCAATATTTGTTTTTTGTGCTGTCATGTCAGACATAATATCTTGAAGAATAGTTGAATAGTTTTATTTGTTATTAGTGTGATATTCACAAAAAACCAGAATAAAAATAAATTTTCAACACCCTGTATCCAAAAAATGAAGGCCTTGCGGACCCATGCTTATATGACCTTTTTACCTTATAAATAACTGAGGAGTCGGCCTGTACAATATCGGTCTCTTAAACTCTCTTATGGGGAGTCACAACTTTGTCGTTCCTCTGGTAATTTTACGTTAAAAAGTTATGATTGTTAGAAGACGCTACGTTTTCGAAATATTTTAATTTCAATTAATTAATCCAATCGGTCGAACTCTCTGAAAATAAAAGTATCAAGTAGGACAGTAAGTTTATTCCAATATTTGTTTTTTGTGCTGTCATGTCAGACATAATATCTTGAAGAATAGTTGAATAGTTTTATTTGTTATTAGTGTGATATTCACAAAAAACCAGAATAAAAATAAATTTTCAACACCCTGTATCCAAAAAATGAAGGCCTTGCGGACCCATGCTTATATGACCTTTTTACCTTATAAATAACTGAGGAGTCGGCCTGTACAATATCGGTCTCTTATGGGGAGTCACAACTTTGTCGTTCCTCTGGTAATTTTACGTTAAAAAGTTATGATTGTTAGAAGACGCTATGTTTTCGAAATATTTTCATTTCAATTAATTAATCCAATCGGTCGAACTCTCTGAAAATAAAAGTATCAAGTAGGACAGTAAGTTTATTCCAATATTTGTTTTTTGTGCTGTCATGTCAGACATAATATCTTGAAGAATAGTTGAATAGTTTTATTTGTTATTAGTGTGATATTCACAAAAAACCAGAATAAAAATAAATTTTCAACACCCTGTATCCAAAAAATGAAGGCCTTGCGGACCCATGCTTATATGACCTTTTTACCTTATAAATAACTGAGGAGTCGGCCTGTACAATATCGGTCTCTTATGGGGAGTCACAACTTTGTCGTTCCACTGGTAATTTTACGTTAAAAAGTTATGATTGTTAGAAGACGCTATGTTTTCGAAATATTTTAATTTCAATTAATTAATCCAATCGGTCGAACTCTCTGAAAATAAAAGTATCAAGTAGGACAGTAAGTTTATTCCAATATTTGTTTTATGTGCTGTCATGTCAGACATAATATCTTGAAGAATAGTTGAATAGTTTTATTTGTTATTAGTGTGATATTCACAAAAAACCAGAATAAAAATAAATTCTCAACACCCTGTATCCAAAAAATGAAGGCCTTGCGGACCCATGCTTACATGACCTTTTTACCTTATTAATAACTGAGGAATCGGCTTGTACAATATCGGTCTCTTATGGAGAGTCACAACTTTGTCGTTCCTCTAGTATTTTTACGTCAAAAAGTTATGCTTGTTAAAAGACGCCACGTTTTCGAAATATTTTCATTTCAAATAATTAATCCAATCGGTCGAAGGTCGAACTCTCTGAAAATAAAAGTATCAAGCAGGCCAGTAAGTTTATTCCAATATTTGTTTTTTGTGCTGTCATGTCAGACATAATATCTTGAAGAAAAGTTAAATAGTTTCATTTGTTATTAGTGTGATATTCATAAAAAACCAGCGGAGCCATGCTTACATGTTATTGGGAGAATATGCTTGTGTGCCGAGCAGAATAAATCCTATCTCCGAATTACACATGCTACCTACTTACCTACTTTAGAGAAAATCAAGTAGGTACACTTAATGTTATGGTCGTTATTTACTAATTGAGAGAAAAATGGAATCAAAAGGAAATCGAATAACAGTACAAGCATGATTTTTTTTAGGAGAACTTAGCAAAATAAAACACTTTTCATTCCTTAAGCATTTTTCGAAAAACGCATGAATGATTGTTCAAGCAATGGAAAACTTATAATAGAATAGGTACGGACCTGATGTTGACTTTCATGTATTGAGAGCACATATTTCTCAACACAGAAATGAGGTGAAAGAAAATTATAACCCTGAGTCTTCCGTTGGTCGAATAATGACAATGGTCGTGATGGATAAAAACGATTGAACACTAGGTATTATTTCATTATGATATTCAAGAGTTTTGGAAATGGAAATGAATTGAAGAAAAAGAAGAAAAAATGATTTTGTCGCTCTATTTCGACTCAATTGCCGTGAGTGTATTTGAATTCAACATCTTGCATACCTATATAATATGCCATATTTTGTGGAAATTCTTTGATGTACGAGTTCATCTGTGGATATCTGAACAACCACGAGAACAAATGAATAATATCAAGCAGAATAGCGTTGGAATTGCATACCGAAGAAAGTGGCTATACTCGATATTACAGAAGGGGACATTTGTTCGAATTATTCTTAGGTATGATAATGTGCTACCTGCGAAGCATTTATTAACAAGGGCCTGTTGCAATACTATATAGTACGAGTAAATAATCTATACACCAAAAGGCAATCCACAACGTTAATACCAAGCCCGGCTAGCTCAGTCGGTAGAGCATGAGACTCTTAATCTCAGGGTCGTGGGTTCGAGCCCCACGTTGGGCGACGTTTTTGTTTGCTTTACCGATTCTTTCGCATATTTCTTCGACGATTTGAGGATTTTTTTAGGAGAAAAACTGTAACCATTCGGTTCATTTTTCTTTGATATTGAATTTATTTACTTACTATAGGATTCGGAAACTTTTTTTCGAGTGGTACTATTTGGATCATTTTGCCAAGGGGTCTTTCGAAAAAATGTTTAGGAAATAGTAATTATTCTATTTCACTAAGTTCACCTCTGGAAATATTTCCTGAAATGTTCCCTGACTTAGTTTTGATTTCACAAATTCTTTGTTGATTACAAATTATCGATTCGATCTAGTTCGACCATGACTCGACCATAAGGTGAACTTACAGGTTTGAGCTTTCTCCGATCTCAGATTGAGCGAACCTTGAAACCTATATTAGGTATCATATACACATATACCCATATAACCTGTATTTAGTGAAATTCGATGCCAGCCTTTCCATTAATTATCCTAGAGTCTAGAGGCATTATCATTCTCGTTATAAACACGATTGGGTTCAACAACTGGACGAAGATGTACATATTTCTACTCGAACATTTTTTACTTTTATTCATATCTCAATACGAGTTTTCAATTCATGTTTCATCTATTTGCGGTAGAGTATTGGCCTTAGGTGGCGCAGTGCAGAATTACAGTACTTTGGATTGGATTAGCCACTCTTTCCATCCATTCCAACACTTTTCACTAAAGAAACCAACGAAATCATTGTAAATGGAGTCATTCAATTGTTTGTTGGCATAGAAAGTTGATGGACCCTCACATATTTTTCAATATCACTTGATAGAATAGCAAATTTTCTTTTCAGAGGCAAAGTACAATTTCCCGATTTGTTGATTGGAAGAACAACATAGTAGCATTCTTTGTTATCAGTTGAAGGACTATGATGTATTTGATGAACAAATAAACGCTGAGATTGGAACCTTTTGTGTGAAAGTTGAAATTTTCCTAGAGATCAATTATCCTAACACCACACTGATATAAGTTTTTATTTTATGAACATTTTGTCAAACTCACGAAGGTACTCATAGCTACGTTTCATTAGGATTTCGATTCAAAATCTTCAGAAGAAGCATGGTCTTCCAGTAGGATTAGCTCCCTTTTTTAGGGCTCACACAATATTTTTTCTTGGTGGTCCAGTAAGCAAAGGCACTCGTTCGTGGGTGTTTTTTTCTAATCACTACCGATTCGCGTCCCAGTAACGGCAGGTATTTTTATGGTAATTGCTGATTGTCCAAATACCGATCCTAGTACGAATAAACCAACCAGTAGCACTGTGGATTTTTTGTGTTTTTTACAATCAGAATAGCATATGCGCTAAGAGTGTTCGACAAGGAGGAATATGAGATTAAAAAAGGGTTACAACCAAATTCTCTGATCCCCACATTAAGAAAGTAAATACATGACTCCTTGGTCGCTAATATATACATTACTGAGATATCTTTCTATTGCGTTACTAGTATATTGAATTTTTTTTCAGATTATTCGCCACTTGAACCATGGTGGATTTAGGCGGTTATGTAATCATTCTGGTAGAAACCAAGGACAAAAAAATCAAGCTTTATGGTATGTATAATTAACGGTTCAACCTCATGATACAGAAATACATTCAGGAATGTAAGAAAAGCGTTAAATTTGGAAGCTTAGAATCAACAATCACCAAAGTCGCTGATAGCTTTTTTTTGATATTTTGAATATCGTGAAACATAAATTTTGAATATATCTCGATGGAATAGTTTTCTGTGAGTTATGAGCTGTATTTTATTCGAATAATAGATAGGACAATATGTTTCCCCGACAAAATTTGGATCAAGCGAATCGAACCACCAAACTATAAAAATCTCTCTCGGAACCAAATTTGCAAACCATATTTTGTGTTCGAAGTACATTCTTTTTTTTTCGAATTTCACGCCAAGTACTAAAAGGCGCGCTCTTTCGAATGAAATTCCAGGCTTTTAGAGAAATTATGAATTTTCTCGAAATGCTTCAAATAATAACCGTATCTCTAAGGATGAGCATTTTTGACCATATATTTGAGTATAGGAAAAAAATATTTCGGTGATGAATGAAATAAATTGAGTGAGATCAAAGCCAGAAACCTGGTGACTCCGCTTTTGTAACATCGGGTATAAAATATCTTTCGTACCAATGCTACTATCTCCCTCACGAGGTCGCCTAACACAGGAACGTTTTCTAGAAGGTTGTGACGTGGAAATGACGTAATTTGACATAGGAGAAAGATTTCCTGATATTAAAGATTCGAGCCCCAAAAGGTAGAACAGGCCAGGAACGTCTACTGCTTATAATCGCCGTCTCGCTGATTTTTGGAAGTATAGATATGATATTTCAATTGTAGGGAAACCCGGAAAACCTACACTACTAAGAGGTCGTATTTTCACTAGAGATAGGGATATTCTTTGAATGAATGGAGTTTGTTCTGGAAATGATCATTCTCGAAGTCCAAAACTACAAAGGCATTAAAACTTTTTGATAGGAATCAATTACCCTAACACCAAACTGATATACTTGCACTCGACGGGCGTTTGGTTTACAAAGTAAGCAAATATGATGCATCTCTGAAGGTCGTTCTTGGTTTGATATAGAATTCGTCTATTAATTATTCTGATTGATTTCTCAGGAAAAATCCAAATAGCGGGCTGAAACGAATAAGCCTCTTGTCATCATTCATTCTAATTTAACATTTTGCCTTTTGATTCTGGTCTGTCGATAGCATTGAGCAGCCTTGCATCATTCACATCCTTAATCAGTCTCATTTGAAATTATTTTTTTAGCTTTTTCTTCTCCGAATAAAAAAACAGAAATCAAAACTTCTATGAAAGAAGTAAAATAAAAAAAAATTACAAACATTTTCTGTAAAATTTTTCTGATTTTACTTCTTTCATAGAAGTTTTGATTCACATTTTCTTTATCCGAAAAAGCCAAAAAAATAATTCCCAAACTTTATTCTCTCCAAAAAAATACCAAAGTTTCTAATCTGAGATTGCTTTCACCTATTCTATCATCATTGTGCAGACCATACTGTGCGATGCAAGACTTTTTTATCCTTCCGAGTCTTATATGGGCATGGTGCTCATAGCTATGAAAATCCGCTTCAAGGAGCACTTTGTAGAATGAGATACGGAAGGATAAAAAAATCTAGCTTCGCCGAGTAGGCTCTGGACAATGGGGATATAATAATTAGTAGTATCATTCTGAGACTGATTGAAAATGTAAAAATGGTGTGAATGGAGATGGATAGATAATTATTGGAACATCAATCAGAATAATCAATAATTAAATAACAAAGTCCACATCAGCCGTAGGTTCAGTACCAATTTTCTCCTGATAGGGTAATTGATCTCTAACAAAAGCTTCGACTTTCACACTCTCATAATTGATTCACTTCTTAGCAAAATTTTCTATTTGAAATCATGATATCTGCAAAACTTCATTTTACAGGTTCACCAGCCGACAAAGACAATTTAGAAGTAGGAGATGAAATTCTTGAAGTAAACGGAAAAACTCTAGAGGATGCAACCCATACGGAAGTTATCAATCATATCCATCAGGTGAGTTTGATTTTCAATAATTTAATTTATTCACAATGAATATCAAAATGATCGGCTCTTCCTCAGCCTCCATCATCACTAACTTCACAAAAAATGTTGAATGGGGAAAGGCAACAAATGGACTACAAACCCATAATACAATTTTAGAAGGACAAAAAAATGATACCATGAATCATATTCAGAACAATGCTATAAAAAACTAAAAAATAAACTTCAAGAAACACTCTGCCGACAGTTTCGAATAGTTGATTTGTCATATTGGAAGGATAATTGAATTTACTATCCAAAAAATGATAGAATAATGATACCATGGATTTTTTTTTGTTTTCGAAAATTTAATGCATCATTTTCAATATCGTCCAGGAAGAGCAATAAAAACAAGAATTCAATTAATAGGAATTTATTTATCCACAGTATAACATGTTTGTTTCATATTTATACACTCGTCTGAAATTCCGTATATGGCATATTTATAATATAGCCTAGCTACTTTTTTACTCTTGGAGAGTTTAGGCTTAGAAAAAAATTGGCTCCGTTGTAATATATTTCCCGATTCAGTTCTGTATCGTTCAGAACTAGTCCTCTATCCATGCATTGAAGATGAATTCGCGCGATATTTGTGGCAATTAAACTGTCCCACTGCTTCGAACTGTTTCTGATTCAGTTAATATTGAAACTTTTTTGAAAATCTTATATACCACGACTTAGGCTTGGTGGACTTCTGGTGTGATTCAAACTCATTTTGCTTCAATTTCTCGACAACAAACCTTCTCACATTCAAATTTGTCCATCCTTACTTGTATCTTGAAAACATCTCATCCAAAATAAAAGCTCCTGCAGAACTGTTGCTAGAGAACTAAACTTTGAGATAGCAAAAATGGCTTACTTTTCTTCAATAGAATCTCATCTTAGGTAAGGAATACATTTCTTTCCAGTCAGCAGCTCTTGAATTTTTCTTCACTATTCAAAAAAGAGCAATGAGGTACATGTGCAAGAAAAAGTGAAAGGAACGTTGCAAACCCCTATTTATTAACAACAAAATATTCATTAGCTATCCTGTGTATTTTGTGGACTGTATGTCTTATCTATAAAGTCAACTTAAACGAAGGTAATCCTAACCCGGGTTATAGTACTTGGCAAAATAGGCCATCCCTGACGAAACATTCAGTAATTTAGAGGAGTAAAAAAAATTCATCATTACCTGCTTGAATAAAAACGATCAAACCCTTATATTCATTTCGGAATAACAATAGCTTGCAGGAAATTATGATGACCAATGGTTGTGAGAAGATATAACATTCGTTGTGTGGCATGCATTTTGTTCATGATTTAGTTTAGTTTTTACATTTTAATCTCTTTTTAACATTGTTTTAGGTTCATTATGTGCTCCTTCATTGAAATATAATGTCAATACATGGCGTACAAAGTAATATCTATTATCATCGACAATTGTGTTCATATGAACTGGAATTATTGCTATAATCTACAACTAATTCTAATGTCGACAAAATGTTTGTATGATCTCAGTAACCTTTGGCTGTAATTCAGGTTACTTTATTGGATGTATGACTGCACTTCTTGTGGTTTTTATTTATGGTTTGGTTTTTGTAATCTTTTACCATGCTTCGTGCTTTGTTTACGAGATTTTGTATCTTCAACAATAAAGTATACTTGATGATGACGATAAGTCGGAAAGTTGAACAAGCCTAATGAAACCTGTTGCTAAGAACGAATGAATAAAAACAAAAATTGGAAGTTGGGAAATTGGGAGTTGGGACATTTTTGTATCTCTTACATATTAAAAGACAGTCCTTCACATGGAGTTGAGGCATTTTTATACCTGGCTTAGAGAATATAATCAATATACCCACCATTTCTGAAAGACTACTCATATTTTCGACTCACTTCAAGTTATGTTTCCATTATCATCATTGAAAATCAGAAAGGATCAGCCCGACAACAAAAAATTTTTTGAACCTATTAATTATACAGCAACTTTGTCATTTTACAAAAAAAAATTCAAATTACTAATATCTGACTATTAAAGGAGAATTGGACATTTTGTGAAAAACCAGATAAATTGAAAAAACAATATAGGATTTAGTGCTAAACCCTAAACTCGTTACTAAATAATTAAGTTAGAGATATAAGATATAAATTAGGATTTATTAAATTCTGATAAACAGTGACTTTGACAGTAAAAATTAATATCCTTTATGAAATCACTGCAGTAGAAACTGATATGGCTTTCCCAATCACACTAAATATATAACAAAATGGTGAAAAATCTAAGATCAATTGGTTTATTGATAGCTTGAATAAAATGCAAGGCACTTTACATTTTCTCAAAGAGTACACTGATAAGGTGATAAGTTTCTAGAGGAATAAATTTTGTCGACGCTAGGGATTTCATATACCAATTGATAAAAATCATGTTTACAGTATGATGAGATTTTCAGAATTTCCAGAAATATTTAAGATGACGAATAATTACCCTCTCCATAAAAAAAAACACATATAATCTTCTATTTATTATAATTCATTTAACATTTCTCAATGGATTAAGAAAAACATATTGGAAAATAAAATCAAATAAGGCAATCAAATTCGTTATTAGCAACGGGTTTCAATAGAGGTAATAAAATAGACAATGGAAGTCCGAACCATTACCATTCAGCAAGGAACATTGTCAACTGAATTAAAGCAAAAGCCTAATGATGCCGTCATATGAGTATCAATAATATGGTTACGAGCATCATAAGAAGGCAAAAGCACATAAGTCAACGAACGAATCTTTACCTGGATCGATTGGCGTATTTAGATAACGCCAGAAGTTCTCGATGCGAGGATTTCCGTCGTCAAGGCGCGAAAAAACGACACCGGAAGGATAAAAGGGGGGCAAATAATCAAAACGGCAGTTTTTAGTACAGAACAATGAATATTAGTTCAGAAAATGAAGCTAAAGAAATGGTAAAACCTCGCAATTTTTTCGTCCAGCACCGATTTGTACAAAAATTTGGGATTAGGCTTATTACACCCTCTAGTTCACTTTCTATATTGTGCCGTTGTACGGTTTTTGTTTTATAGGGGTGAAAACTCCCCTAATTGTCAAAAATTAAAAAATAACATTGAAAACCTAAATATGGGTAAAAATAGTTAGATAATGATTGTTTCATGCTTTAGGATACAATTTCATAATCTTCCAACCTAACCTTGTTATAAACTACCCTTGAAAACATTGAAATTGTTATAATATGTCTTCGAACTTTAGAATACACTGGTGAGAAATCAACGAAATATACACTCACACATGCGAGCAGATTTTTCTTCTCTGCCTTCCAATATGAATAAAAAAAGTTGAACATATAACGTATAACGGCCGAATATACCGGTTATGTAGAATACTACGCTCCGAAGCAGTAATTCAATTTTTTCAAAAAAAAAAAATGGATCGGTTTTTAAGCATAGCTCCTTCATTTTGGGTGATAGAAAATTTTTTTCAGGAATGATTTTGTAGAGCTTTTCAAGAGCTATAAAACAATGTGAATAAAATTACTTATGATCCCCTAATTTTCAAATGGGGAGAGTTTAAAGCGCTTGACTAAGGTGTTGTTCGATCGTTAATGTAGGTGTAAAACGGCTTTATCTCGCCGAATATTCACTTAACAAAAAATCTACACACAGGAACATTTTTTTCATTAAAAAAGCTACAATTTAGCACTGTTTCGATTTTTTCGTTTCTTCAGTATTTTGAGAGATATTCATGAGAAAAGGGTTAAAAACACGAAATTGAAAAAAATCGTTTTTTTAAACTCCAATTTTTCTAAAATTAGGCATTTTAAATTGGTTAAACTTCGTGGGTGTATTAATAGTACATATATAAGGAGAATCACAGAAGGGTGGCGATGAATTTTAGTTAGGGGGTACTTTGGAGGTTGTTTTCACAGATTTTTTTCGTAGAAAAAAGCGGATACCGATCTTATTTTGATCACAAGTCGGTCAACTTTCATGCTAGGAAGACATTTTTTCATTTATTTCTATGAGCTTTCTTCGAAAAATGCAAATTTTTCTCATTATTTCGCTTTAAATCTTCCAATTTATACATTTGACGAAAAAAGCTAAGCATTAATTTGCTGCATCTCAGTTCGTATGTGTCGTAGGAAATTTATAAAGGAATATTGTTTTTTCAAAAGCTACAATTTGCCTCTCCACACTTTTTTGATAAAATGCATAGTTTTAGAGTTATTTGCAAAAAACATCTAAAAAAGTCGATTTTTTCGTCAAAAAAACTGTTACTTTCAACTTCGAATAACTCAAAAATTATTTCTTTTACGAAAAAACGAATGGAACATTTTTTTCTTAGAATTACTTTTCCCGTCGATTACTTCAGTTAAAATGTAATAAAAAATTTCCACCCCCGTGATGGGGTGGCAACGACCCCCAAGGCGCTAGCGTACAGCGTCATGATAAAGAAAATGATCCTCGAGCTATTCCCTACCTTCTGTGAAAATTTCAGGTAAATCCATGGTGGACGAAAAAATTGCGAGCCAAAATGCTTCATCTCCTGAACTATATTTCAATGAGTTGAAAAGTATTTTGTAAGTGACTTATAAGTCAGCGTAGGAGTTGTTTTTTATAGTGAAGTTGCTAAAAATAGTTTAGTGCTATTTGGAGTATTATTCAGATAAACGAACCAAGAAATATGGTTACAATATAAAAAAATCGTAGAATACCTTTTATACCTACCTATTATATTGTGGACTATTCGCTATCCAATAAACTCATACCTAGTTCTATTATATAAGTTTGTCAACTGAGAATGATGATTCAGTTTTCTAATTTGATAATATTTCTATTTTCAGTGCATAAGATCTCGAACAATATGCCTTCGTGTAAAAAGAAGAACTGGAGCACGGTTAGGTGAGTTATAACATTGATTTTGTCTTCATCATTTGCTTCTATTGGAAAAATCAAACGAAATCAAAACAAACAGAGAATAAGACAAAAATCCGCAAACATTTTATATATGAATGATAAACTAAAATTCTTCATGCATGCCCGTACACACAGGGGCAGTGTAATTTCAAAAATGCGCGGGGATGTTTGAAACTGTTGAAAGTTCAATGAGAATATTTAGACAAAATGTATGTATTCTTCGGTGTTTTTCACCACGTTACCAACAAATATAATACAATTGTTTTTTGTTCACAAGTAATATTTGGACCGTCGTTGATATATTCCGCAGAAATTCTATCCGTCAGAATCAACATGGAAGGAGAAAAAATCAACGAAAGATATCGATTTTTCGGCTAAATGACCTTTTTAAAAGGTTTACTGGATGTCGATATCTTCGGAACTTATATTTATATACATTTTTTTAAGCGATAACGATCGTCAACGTGACTGGCAATCACAACACCTATACCAACTCAAATACAAAAAAGCTCGTTGAAGACGGAGTGAAAACGATATCTGTTGAATCAAATAATTTCATCGAAAGAGATTGTTGAGTGGTTGATTATCTAAAGTCTTTTTCCGAGAACTGAATTACTGTTAGGGAAAAATAGTACGAACATAGAGAAATTTCTGAAAATCAAAATCCTCAGGAAACTTCCCTCTTCACAATAAACTCCGTTCGGTTAAAGAAATTTGCTGCAAAGGGAAATGATCGAAATCGGAACAAAATGGTTTTCGAGGCGCACATCTGACGATAGATCTCACATTATTTTTCCTCAAAAGAGATTTATTCATCGTAATTTGAAGTATCGAGATAGATTATTTATTTTATTGGAAAAATAGACTTCATTTCCGAATTTTGAGCAATGGTGGTTCAGATTTTTACGAAAAGCGTCGTAATTGAGTTTTGCACTGCCTTGTCACAAACCCAATCTGGATGCCCACAAAGTCCAGAAAGAGAAATCGTTATGGAAAGTTCTATTGTCTGCAAAACTATACTCTGCTATCTGTGAAATATTTATATATGAAGGTATTTTTTTTTCCGTGGAAGCCGTCTGACCTGTCTTTCACTACCAGGTCTCCGGAAAGCACCTCAGCCTCTAGGGCTTATTGCGCTTTGCTTCCCTATATTTCATGACACCCATTCCAACAGCCTTGTCCCCTGCACAAGTTTGTGCAGGTTGATTGCTGGGTGTCATATTCTTCTGGATCCAGAATTGGTTTTCCATATATTTGCTGCCTTTTGTGATCCAGAGCCTCACATTCGCTTTTATAGGAGCATTCACTTTCAAATTTACGATGTAACTGAATTTAGTTCGGAACAATTGCTGATAAAGATTTCATTTGATCATAATTGGTCAATATTATTGTGGAAAATAATACAGTACAAATCCATTAACTAGATCCATATGAACCATTTCATGCGCTTCGTTTACAAGTTGGTATTATCCGAGGAAAAAATTAACAGGAATTTTCATGGTAATAACTCAGTTTGAAGCTGCCAGCCAAATCGTTCTTAATTGACAGTCCTAACGCAATTTCACGGTGGATTCCATGAAGCGCTGTTGCGATATAACATTAATTCTTAAACGGGATTTCCAATTCATGAATATAACCGACTATATTGTCAAACAGAATGAGAAACTTTTCCCAGAGATCAATTACCCTAACACCAAACTGATATTTTTTCACTGTACGCGCGTTTCGCTAACGAGGTTAGCATCTTCAGGAGAGGAAAATTGATAGTAGAGTATCGAGTGCAAAACTGTCAGTTTGGTGTTAGGGTAATTGATCTCTAGTTTCAAATTATTATACATTAGGCATTCCAGTTACTTGTCAAATGAATCAATATGGCAGCATATGCCCCCAAAGACATTACAACTAATGGACTGGCTCTAAGAGAGAGAGAGGACTGCGAAATGAGCAAGACAGAATACTTCTAAGCCAGAGGTTCCCAAACTTTTTTTTTCTCATAGACCCTTTTCAAAATATTGCTGGTTCCAGTGGACCCCCTGCAGCTACCATATTCTCATATTGCCAGTTTTTTGGTCACGCCAAAGTGGACCCCCGTCAAGTCTCTCGTGGACCCCTGGGGGTCCATCTGGACCACTTCGGCAATCAGTGCTCTAGGCGAATATTCCTTCCTGATTAAGGCATTCCAGATACTTGTCAACATCTTGTCAAATGACGAAATGAACTAATACGGGGGCATCTGCCCCCCTGAAACTTTCGTTTGTTTTTTTCAAAAGAGTGTGATTTCCATGGTAAAACTGGTATTTGCCTCCCAGACATCACGTGATCTGGAATTCCTAATGTAGCAGATAAAGAAGGGTTAAGAGGGATAGAGTAATTCAGGTATACAATTATCTTTCTGTCCTTCACAATATCACTTCAATGTGCATATCCTTTCTCTCTCTGATGTATACCGCATCGTGATAATTGAAAAACTATCCAAACTGTATGGCCTGTCCATTAATGTTATGTCTATGTCTGCCCCCGAGAAACTTTCGTTTTTTTTTTTTTCAAATAAAACTGGTGCGCTTTCAATGTTTCTTATGCACTGTTAAGCGTTCGAATAATAAAAGATGATAACACGAATTTCAAACTGGTTTTGCCGATGAAATGTCATAAAACCAGTAAAAACTAATCGCCAGACAACATGTGATCTGGAATGCCTAGTAAGCGGAGATGAATATGTTTTCAGTATTATATTCATGTGAACGTATTTTTCCTCTCTCTTTGGGCTCTTTGGTCTTCCATGGAGCAAAAATTGAGTAATCGACTATAAATGTATTTATCTAGATTGTATACTGAAGACGCCAAAAAACTTCTATTCTATATATTCAAAAAAAACTCCAAGAAACTTTACGAACTGCCTTTGCAGTTATCAAATTTTACTAGGAGATTTTCATTCAATTTGCCAATCGAAAAAATGATCGCATCTGTTTTGGTTCCATTCAAAACCAATCCATTGAGCTAACAATAATTCTTCATTTTCTGAACAGAAGTAGATGCGGCCTTACTCAGATCATCGATATTGTCGGATGAAGATGCTATAACCCTATCATCAGCACATAGAGACTAATAGTGACCTCCAAATGATCCAATTATGTCATTAATGAAGACTATAAAAAGAAGTGGCCCAAGCAAACTACCTTGGGGAACACCCTTCTCAACTTTGGAGAAGGAAGATTCGTGCACTGAATTATTATTAGGTACATGTAATTTGGACTATTTGTGTCAATCCATTAGGGAAAGAGTATAGCCATTGTAGAGCATTCCCGCGAATCCCGAAAGTGAGTGAGTGAGTACGTGTTGCGCACTAGTTGCGCAACAGTTGTGCAGCGAAAATGTAAAGTTCTGCGAAATCAATTCAGACGAGAATATGTTAAAAGTGTCACAAAATGTGGCCAAGGAACAAGTGAATTGTATGTCTCTCATTGGTTTGGGTATAAACATTTAATGTTTTTGAAATACAAGAATAAGCCGAGGCATACGAGAGATACTCAAGTCGAGGTGAGTAAGCATTATTTTTTCATTGCCTTCTCATAGAATCATGATAACATTAACACACACGATATCATTCTTCATTTCATTTTTTCTTGCCTCGGTACCTTTCCATTGGTTGAAAAATAACGTGCAAATTGTTCCCGGCCCTCTTGTACTACTCTGGTTGATTTTCTACCAATTCCCTTTACATTTAAAAAAATGTTCTTGAGGGTTCTGGTTCGTTTCGCCAGGATCCAGGAGTCAAAATTCTGGAGTATATATCTTCTTTATCATAGGTTCCAGGTGGACTGTACAAAACTGTGGTTGATTTATTGTTTTGTGAAAAATTATGCAAGTAGCAACAGGCCAGAACAACTTTTTCAGCATTATCAGATTGCAATAGCATGGCTTTGCGCAGAACTCGAAACACAGCTGACAGAACTCCAACAGTATTTTCAACTACTCGTCTTGCTAGTGATAAGCTGTAATTGAATTAACGTTGGAACGTCCCCTTCGCATGTTCTCCTGAAAATGGTTTCATCAAGTTCTCCTGCAGAGGAAGCGCATCTTCACAAACAAACACAAAAGGACTTGTGCTGTCCTGACGTCCTGGCAGCAGCTTTGCAGGTGACAAATGTACCAGTGCTGAGTTTCTTTGCAAAATCAGTTTTTTTGAAAACTCCACCATCGGTAATTCGTCCCTGACATCCCACATTCACATATAAAAATCTATATTTGGCATCTACTACTGCCATAAAGACGATACTGAAAGTATGATTGTAATCAAAATAGTCACTTTTATTTTTGAAAGGAGCTTGTGGTTCCAACGACATGTTTCCTATCAATTTCTCTTACACATTGGGAAAATTCCACAGGTCTTCAAAATCCTGACAACTTGAAGCCAATTGTCGGCTGAAGCCGGTAAGTGAAGGAACAATAGGTATTCAATGAAAAATGTACAACGTCAATTTCATTATTAAGAAAGGTTTTCTTATTTTGCGATTCTCTACCACCTCCCAAATGCAACGTATTGAAAATCTGTACACGCCTTTATACACCCAGAGTAGATACACCCATTATTTTCTCGATCTAAAATTGTTTTGAACGTGATTTCGTTTTTCGTTTCAGACACAGGAAATAAAAAATACGCAAGAAGACGACACACAATCAGAAATTTCTACTAATGAGGATTCGTCCAACTCAGTACAATACCGAGAACCACTAAACTGAACGAACACTGAACAAACCCCGGATAAAGCAGGCTGGTCGATGGTGACCGACAGTTTGTCAACAATGTTTTCTCTCCACGGAAACAAATTAGTCAACAATTGCCTACCTGTTGTTCAGCTGCTGCACAACAATGTTTGCTAGGTCTATTCCTAACTTCCGAACAACATTCCAAACGACAAATACTCTTCGTTCAATATTCCACATACTAGAACCAACTAACACAACCGAAATCACAAAGAATGGTGTGGTGAAGTGACAAAGAGTAAAACAAGATGTACATAAAAAAACAGACAGATTGGTGGTTCACAGAAATCACACGGTGGAATGGAATGACACTCATATGATAGCAATGATAGGAAACGAAAACTGAAGGAATCTGTTTTTATCATGCTGTCTGAGAATAGTTTCATATCGACGAGTTCATTTGATATAAACCGCATCTGGTTATCCTTCTTGAATGACAAAATTCAATTTCGAGTCTCAGATCTTTGATAGATTTTCCAATAATATTTATGAAAAAAGTATTTGCGATGAGTTTCGAAAATGGAAACAATTTTTTTTTCTGAAACGTCAACAGAGCTTCAGCAGTTTTATATAATTTATTATTTCTTGTAATTTTGTTATAGAAAAATTTTAATTATACAAGAAGTTACTAACTAATGGGACGTGTAATAATACAACATATTTTCAGGGTGAATTAGAAATCTGCCCTTCTAAATTTGTATAAATTACAATAATGACTCTCTATTTTTCAGATTAGGTTAGGTTATACTTATCTAAAAAACTATAAAAAAAAATATTCAAAATTTTTATCCTGAAAAGAATTTCTTTCTCTGAAAGGCACCTCAATTTTTATGCAAGCTTATAGAAAATTCAAAGAATGTTATTGTTTACATTTCTTAGATCGAATGTATATTTAGTTTTTTAGCATGTAGTTTTGATTTCTAGTGTTGGATAATTGTCATTTGTATTCTAATGAATGAAGACATTATCTGAAGTGATTCTCACTTTCTTCTAAAGATATGTTCATTTATTTATTATTTGACCTAAAATTCAATTCATTTAAAATGCTTAAAAAAACACCATAACAATTATTGACGTCAAAAATTGTCAGAAATATGGGATGATGTTAATGAGGTTAAATTCAATTTTCTATATTCGAATATTTCCCTCATATATAAAATGTCCCATAAGAGCAATGCAATTATCGAAAACTTACAGCGGTAATTGCATTGTATCGAAAACTAACAGCGGTAATTGCATTGTATCAAGTCACCATAACAACACATTTGAAACCGTATCGCTAGACGTCAGTAAACAACACAAATAAATGTCAGATAGACTTCAAAAATAGAAAAACATTTCGCGTTTAGGTGAGTACTCCATACAATCTATAGAGGAAAGTATAAATGAACAAAAAATAACATTTCCTTGAGAATTTCTTTATTCGTGAAATATTCCAATGAATTACATTCGTGCATAAAAATGACCAGATAATTTTGCATTCGAACGTGATATCTTATACAAATTGCATTCGGTTATTTTCAAATTTTGTAAAGAGCCCTCGTCCTTCGGACTCGGGCACTTTCGCCAAAATATGAAAATAAACTCTCGCAATTTTTCGATATCACGCTTTCTTGCAAAATTATCGGTAATTTTTTATGCACTCTTGCAATTATAACCGAAAACATACCCGATGCCATCACATTCTCTGACGTAATGATTGCTGAGAGCTACTTTTTCAATTACCAGCCAAGCACTAGCTGGAGGTTGAAAAGCTTGATCAAGACATTCGACTGGCTGTTGAGGACTCAGCTGACAACTAAGTTTATCAACAGTATCAAGGGGGGAAAATGATGCACTCCTTCGCTTTGCTTTGGCCATCAATATACGCGGAAGGAGAAGCTTTTTCCTCCTGAGTTATGTTTTTTCTACCACCTTAAGGTCGTCATTCTTATAATGTTCTTTAAATTATAATGCATGTAAACTTATAAGAACAATTGCAGACATTCGTGAAACTATGGTGAATAAAATTCAACGCACTAGTACTAATACATTGATGAAAGTCATTGGAAAGTTTATATTGAAATTCAAATGTGGCGGCTGTTATTCTGTGGCATCCGGTTGGCAGCACTTTCGATGTTGCCACAATTTGTTTGAAGTCTATTATTTACCAATTGACAATTGTCATTCAAAAGTGACAGTTCTGTGTTTAGGTCTTTTTGGTACGTCAAATTATATAATTGTGATAAAAAACTGTGTATTCGATGCTTCTATAGAAAGTATCAAGTCTCTGGCTCTTCGTCAAGATGCCAAAAGATTTAAAAACTATCGCTGCCAAGAGTTGGTGATATCAGAGATTTCGAGAAAGATAGCGGGATAATAATGTCCCTTCGCTTACCTTAAGGGCTTTTAGAGAGCTGAAATTGAATACACCGTAGTAAATTATATTCATTTACGACTAATGAACTCCAAAGTATCAGTGTCAAACGCGTAGGTAGTGTTTGTGTATTTGAATTGGGATAAATGAAACTGCAGAATCATTTATTTATAATGAATAATAGCTATCATTATTGACTCGTGGTATAATCTACTATTCAGATATTCATTTTAATCGTGTTTCAGTAGATTTGAAGTCAAGTATGTACACTGTCAGTGCATTTCTCAAAAGATCAAAGATAACAGCTCACAAACCACCAACTCACAAATACTGCAGTACTGGATGACGGTGTTATACAATATTTTTCCTATGAAGGAACGCAGTAAGTAAATGCAGTTCATGGATATGGGAGATAGTTGCAAATGCATATCTGCCATATATTCCGAGGGTCACTGACAGAATTGGAAAACTCTTGAGAAAATATAACATGAAATCGGTTTTCAAACCGACCAAGAAGATCCAACGAAGCCTCAGGTCGGCTAAAGACAAAAGAGACCCATTGTCAGCAGCAGGGGTTTATTGCATACCGAGCACCTGTGGGAAGGTATACATCGGTACCACAAAAAGATCCATGGGAACAAGGCTCAAAGAGCATGAAAGGAACTGCAGGCTAGGGCAAACTGATAAATCGGCGGTGGCGGAACACGCACTGAGTGAGGGTAACCACAGGATTCTGTTTGAAAATGCTAAACTGATTGCCCCCAACCAGGGTGACCATAGGCGACTGGTACGGAAGGCGATAGAGATCTACAAACACAATTGGTATTATTGGTATTGGTGAGTTGGATGGTGACAAATGCGCTGCGACCTGCTTAGATCAGCCCCGGAAGTCTTTCCCAGTGTGTTGCTCTCATTGCTTCTTCCGTTTTATTGAGTTCTTCTTGGAAGTAAGAGTTTCCAAGTCCGCAGAATGGTTCTGGCCCGATCAGTGGTGTTGATGCACCTTTTCGTGCCAGGATGTCTGCTTGTTCATTCCCCTCCACTCCGACGTGCCCTGGCACCCAGAGTAGGGTCACCTTGTTGTTCCTGCCTAGCTCGTTGAGTTTGTCTAGGCATTCCCAAACCATCTTCGAATTGATGCAATAGGAACTCAACGCTTTGATGGCTGCTTGACTGTCGGAGAGGATCACAATTTTCTTGTTCCGATATTTCCTGTCGAGGTTGATCTGAATGCACCTTTCTATGGCGTGAATTTCCGCTTGAAAAATGCTGGGGAACTGGCCCATGGGCTCAGAGAATTTGGTGCGAGGCCCATAGATTCCTGCTCCAGTTCCCTCGGGAGTTTTGGACCCGTCTGTGTACCATGTTATGGTATTCCTTCCTAGTGCTTGAATGGATTCTATGCTCCACTCTCTTTTGGTACTCAGTTCTGTTCGAAAGAGTTTTATAAAACTGAATTTCTTGATGATTTCGTCAGTTGGAAGATCGGCAAGGTGTGCGCTTTCAGGAGAGGTTGTGTTCCCCCCACCGTGTGCTATCCCCTTGAGTCCGACTTTTTCCAACCTGAGGTGTGCTCCCCAAGCAGTTCTCCTCACCATGATATGGAGAGGTGTGAGGTCCAAGATGACCTCTAGTGCTGCCGTTGGAGTCGATCTCATTGCTCCTGTTATGCAGAGACACGCAAGTCTTTGCACCTTCTCTAAGGTTTTCCTTGTTGTGATCATAGGTCTCACTATCATGGTGTACATCTATCGCAGTACCGATGGGTTACAGCCCCACGTTTTTCCCGCAATGTTCCTGCACACCATCAGTGATGATTTTGCCTTGTTCACGATCTTTTCTACGTGTCTGTTCCAGAGTAGTTTTGAGTCTAGGATAAGCCCTAGATACTTCACCTCTTGCTGCCATTCTAAGTCTGCTCCGTCGAGACGAACGGTCCTTAGGTGCTGAAGCTTTGTTCTTCTGGTGAAGGGTACCACTGTGGTTTTCGCTGAGTTGATTCTCAGCCCCACTGAGAGGCACCACCTTCTGGTAGTCTCTAGCTCTCTTTCTATTAGATCGCAGAAGTGACTCCGTTCCCGGTCAGTGTTCCGAGTAGTTCGTCTACTACAAGACTCCACATCAGAGGTGATAGTACCCCTCCTTGTGGGCATCCTCTACAAACACAAACAATTTCAACAGAAAAGAAGAAGGTCAACAATTGCTTGGGATGCAACTAATTTTATGTGTTTTTGTGTTAAGTGTTAAGTTTTTTGAGAAAAAATAAATTCCAAAGAATGTTGATGCTAGATCACGTTATCAGCTTTACACATAAATCAATAAAATTTGTTGTGGTGGCTGCCCAGGTTGGTCTGTTCTTAAAATTTGTGAACTTTTAGAAACTAGGTACTGGTGATCCTCAGCAATTGTTGAGCAGTGTACATCATCATATGCTGAATGCCAATTATTTGCTTTTTGCAACGTTAATTCACCTGTAGATAGCACTAGGTAGGCATTTCTAACTTTCAAGAGTTTTTCCTCATTTCGTGGTAACCATATGAGTTAAAAATTGAAAGGGTATGGTCAGATTCCATTTTTCTCGAGCTTTTCAATGAGCCCATACATGACACGGCATTTGAAAAAAAAAGTTGGGGAGGGTTGCAGCTAAGGGGTTAAAAAAAATATTTCATTTTATTGCCAAAAAATGCATACACTTTGAAATCAATTGACGTGTTTCAGCGAATTTTTCCAAGTTACTGGTTGAACAGATATTAATTTTATTCCGGACTTTTGCGCACCCCTGTATATTCGATAATACGGTTCTATTGTTCCGTGAATCATCATTAAAACATCTGATAGGTGTTTTTTCTGGTTGTACTTACACCTCTTCAGGGGGAAAACATCGATAACTTGTTGACTCAACATATTTACAAAATGTTCGGTTATGCCGTCAAGAGAGTTGTTATTATTTCTGAAAATACCTCAGTCATAATTATTGAGAGCATGTCTCGATAATTCCAAACTGGGATGGTGAATAATTCTCCTGTAAGTCAAATCCTGCATTCGTTTCAAAGACGTACTAAAACGTATGAATTGTCCTTAGTGATCTCACAAGCATGGGTCCAAGAAGCCTGCATCATACTGATCAGTTCTGAAGTTAGTAATTATATTATAAATGCATGTTGCACTGTCTTTACCAATTCTTGTATATTTGGATATTTTTATATCAAGGCCAAAAAAAATGAATAGATTAGAAAGATTCATACAGGTCGGTGAAGAAACTGAAAAATTCACGTTGAAATCGCCAGCTAGGACTAACTTTTTATTAGTTTTAATGACACAGTCCAGAAAAGTTTCGAGGAAATGAAAAAAAGTTTTCAAATCACCTGAACATGATCTATATATATATATATATATATATATATATATATATATATATATATATATATATATATAGATGCAATAATAACGCCAGAGATATCAATTCCACAAATTTCAGAATCAATTTCAGAAGATTTTGGTCGTATTATTGGTACAGATGTTATTGAATTTTTAACACCTCATTGAGCATAATTTTTTCTGCTAAAATAACTAGCCAGTCAGCCAATGTTCAGTGATACAATAAACATCAAAATGAAATCTTTCCATGAATAAGATATCTCATCAACCTTATTTGATAAGCATTGGATATGGATATTAACGTGAAAAACACTCACCACTTGATTTTTCATAAAGTCTTCTGATATTTTTATCTTCCCAGTTTGGTAACTGGTCTGCGGTGAAAAAACTAATCAATCCATGTTCCTATTGCCCATATGTTTGGATCCATTGCTTTCTTCACATTACTTTCCAGTTCGGAAACTTTGAAAGACGCGTGGAGATCAGGATACATTGAATTCAGTTTTTCATATTGTACCTCAGGAAACACTGATTTCAAGAATAACTCCAAGTTCCTCATTGATAGACTAGGAAAGAACTTCTACGTGAAGAAGCTTCCATATTCTTAAGAATGATATACACGCACCTCTTAACAAAGAAGTTTCGTGAGAATTTTCGATTTTCCTTTTCTTATTCAAGACGTCACTTTAATATGCAAAATTCCATATTTCTATAACAACTTCCAAATTCAACCATGCCCATGATGACGTCTGTGATGACGTGTAACAGTTCGACTGTAATCATAGCTATTTTCTCAAATTGGGCCAAAGCTACACATTTATGTGGTTAATGAAATATCTTGTGGAATGTTTCAAAATTTGTATCTTTGGAAACATTATTTACTGTTCTTTTCTTGTGTTTCTGTCTATGGTATCACAAGTTACCCTTGTGTTTCCGAAATATGAATAAAGATAATTTTTACAGGCTTTGATTTCCGTCATAGTCATGGTGACATTTTTACACATCTTGAATGTGAAAATTTCCACTAATGAAGCTGGGATAAATTGAAAACAATTTCCTTAAATTACGACTTTATCCCAACGGTAATGGATTTGAATGAAATTCAAAATTCCCTATATGTACGTTAATCTCTCGAAATCCTTTTGATTATCGATTGTTGAATCACATCGTATATACAATGATTAAGCGAATGATATACTCAACGAAAATACCGTCATCAAACGAATCGAATTGGATTAAGTTTCAATGTGACAGACACTAATCATCCTGTATCAATCCATCCATGAAATTCGATCATTTTAACATGAATCCACCCACTTTTGTAGTGAACACATTTCAAAGTATATTTCGGCAATCGTCAACGATCGAGCTTTTCTGCTGATCAGAACATACCAAAACAGTATTCTTTATGGTTACGCAATCACTAATCGTACGTTCTAATGAGTAACTAATTGAATTTTAGAGTTCGTTTAACTTCGACGATATACGGAATCCGTGGCCAGGTAAATGTAAAGGTGAATACAGTGTTGTCAGGTGGTACGATAATACGAAAAACTCGGAAAGGGGAAAAAATTTCATTCATTTCGAGAGTTTCAATACACAGTGTTCCTAGTTAACTTGGTGAGTTAGAAATGAAAAAAAAAACTATTCTTCCGAATTTTTTTTCATCCAATGTAGTAAGTAACGCCTACGCCCCACCATGAATGACTATCGTCGCGGCGTCTGAAGGTAGAGCTGTTGACGAGGAAAATCTCCCACTGATCGGATGGCTCTCGATGAATTTCTTGGTGCCTGAAGATGATAGCCTGAGAAGTAGTAAGCACAAGCGACAATTTTATTGAGAATAGAAAATAGAGAGAACAAAAATATTGTTGATCATACATCAGCGTGAATGCCATGCAGATCGAAGGACCGAATTTTTTTAGAAACTTAAGGACATATTACAACATTAAAGGTTTGATCCTCAACAGGATTATACTGAATGTAACTATGTACTAATGAAATACTATTGAAATTCCAATGGCGTGAAAATAAACTTTGGAATGTGACAGCGTGCGACGGATTGACAATGAAAAATAAAGACTGTGACATAGAGCATGAAATAAAGAAGTGAATTTGTGTAATGATCAAAAGGCAAATTGAAAACCAAGAAATGAGCTTCACGTCATTGGAATTTCAATAGACTTCATTGATACAGACATGTATTAGTACATAGTTATATCCAGGATAATCCTATTCAGGATTAAACCTTTCGATGTTTTAAATATGTCCTCAAGTTTCTGAACATTTTTTTCCTTCAGAAACATGCATATGTTTATTTAGCAGCTTGGGGACATATACAGACAGGTCCAAAAATAGTGTCCACTAGTTTTAGATACATTGAGTTGATACTGTTTATGGAGATTTTTACAAATTTTCAGTGACATCCAATGATATTGCAATAAGAAAAAAATGGGTGGGTGAGACACAGGCACTTTACCTACAAATACAACACACATATACACAGAAATATCCTAAAATTTGGATTTTCAAAATTCAAAGAAACCGACGAGTTTCAAACATATGTTATAATGTTGCTGTACCAAAATTGAAAATATGAAGATTGGAAAAGGTTTTTTTAGTGATGAGTAGTTTTTGGAAAATATATCTACATCGATTTCAATTTTTCTTTCGATCGTATGAGGAAGAATTTGTTCCAACATTTGTTATTTTTTTGGTGTAATTGAAAAATTGCTTTCTCCGAAGGCTCCTTGGTGGAACAGTGAATTTCAATTGTGACAGTTATTCTTGCGAGTCAATTTGGTATGTATGTTCATGAATATGGCTCTTGTACACCTGACGAGTAAGTAACCTCTATTTTCATAAGCTCGACTATTTTTCAAATACAAGAAATTTTCAATCCACCTATCATTTCAAATTTTCACAAACATTACTTACTTTCAAGTGAGCACTGATGATTACTTTTTTAGTCGAAAGCGCTCTGCTACGATTTCAATAAATAAATTTCTGCACGAAATACAAAATTTCTTCTTTCTCCAAGAGAAATTGCAGACAGCTTCACAACTTTCACATTTTTGATAGTCTGCCATGCATATTCATTTGCTTGGATGTGACTGCCAGCACTCAAAGGTCGTGCTGCTTACAAGGACTCTCTGTTTCTCCCTCGTATCTTACTTATTATTATACATTTCCTTGTGGAAATAATCAAGCTTTGGTAATTTTTATATTATGTGTATTAACTCCAGTGACGTAGTTCAAACAATACTAATACACTATTCGTTGAAGATGAATTTTCTGTGTTTTGGTTGTCATAATTTCGGTGCATTCCTCGACGAAATTTTTTTCATTAATGATCAGTCACTTATTTTCTGTACACGTTTCGAAGAGAATTTCAACATTTTTTCCAACCATTTGACAGAACATCTAAGCTGGTACATCCGCCGATGAGAAGTCAATAATATTTCTGGTAACTTCTCTTGATTTTTCCTCCGCAAAAGAATCTTCGTCTTTCATGTTCACTGGCTCTGTCATGTTTTTCTCGAAAAAACGATTAGAAATATGACCAATACCAAAGATTTCGTAAATCGTATAATTAACTAGTCAGTTGTCAGTTGCCTAATGATTCTTTCAGTTATGGACTAACATATAGATAAGAAGAATCCCACATAGCAATAGATATTCCAGGAATGTTTCATGAATATACATTTAAGGATATTGTATCATGCTATGAATATGACATGGATTAATATATCTTCTAGAGAATATTCCCTGGAAGTGCTCCTGGCGAACCTTCCATATATTCCCAGAATATTCCTTGTCAATATTCTTGGAATATCTTGAAATGTTCTTAGAATATGTGAGGTATATTCTATTAAGAATATTCCAGGAATAAAACCTGAGGAATATTCATAAAATATTCGGGATATTCTAAGTTTATTGAAGGAATATAGAAAGGGGAATCATCATAGAATATTTTTCGAATATATTATATGAATGTTCTAGGAATATTTTGAATATTCCAAGAATGTGACGATTAAACGCTATTGGGCGTATATATATATATATATATATATATATATATATATATATATATATATATATATATATATATATATATATATATATTTCAAATTGTGAGTGTATGTTTTTATGCAGAGATTTATTTGGGTTGCAGTCTGGGGATGATCAATTAGGAAATTCTCTTTGTTTTTGTCGAGCTTTCGAAAATGTTTATTTCCTTTCCCAAGACGAAAACGTGAAAATCAAATAAAGATAAATGACATATTTATTTCCAATCATTCAGAAGAAATATGTCATTCACTTCCAATTATTTTATTTGATTTTCAAGTTTTCGCCTTGAGGAAAAAAATGGAAAATGTTAATTTTTTCCTGAAAACAAAAAGGGCTCTACAAAAACAAAGAGAACTTTCTAATTGGTTATCCCCAGACTGCAACCCAAATAAATACTGCATATATATATGTTTAATATTTTCCAAAAAAATAGTCAATTATCATAAACAAATTATCAAATCTGATTAGGCATGGCGAATTGGATGCAATTTGTAAGAAATCGAGATATCCTTCATCATTTATATAAAGTGTACCCAGTAGCTGATACTGAAATTATTCAATGACATATAGGATGACTTGAAATAGTTGCATTTTGATACAAGATCCACACAAGTAATAAAACACAATATATTCTTATAACAAATATATTTCAAAAACAATACTCACTGAAATATTTTACTAGAAACACTACCTATTAATAAAAATAAAAAATTTAATTCGAGATAGGTATTTGTTAACTATTTCTATGATTATTCTGTTGGTGGAACAACCCCTCTGAAAAAAAAAAACAATATATATGGTATATCTAGTTGTGCAAAGAAAAAGAGAAGGGAGGTGAGACCAATAAGACAACAAAGCTCACCATTCAGTGATATGAGAAAAATATAACATCATTGCAACTGTCGATTTCATAAAAAATCAATTATCGCGTTTAATTTCTCTTATGTCATGAAAAATATACTGAAACAATTATATACTGTCATATAGAAGAATCTTACCCAAAACACAGGTACAAAGTTTTGTGTTTTTGATTTTGTTTTTGTTTATGCCCATGTAAACTATATTCGGAAGCAAATTTAACATCCAAGACTTTTTTTAAAAATCGACGTGAACATTCTTTAAATTCTTTGCCTCCGATTCGACATAGAACATCAACCTGAAAAAAAAATGGCAATCATCAATATCAAAGGGGCAAAGCTTGTGTAACATAGTTTTAAAAATTGGATTTATATGTGTTTGCACACCTCTAAGACTAACGCCGGATTTATGCAGCAGTTTTAAGTAATAAGCTCCAAGTAATAAGAGATGAAAATCATCTAATTTTCTTATGACAAGTGCATAAACGACCCATTGAAAAGTGAAGGTTGAACTTATAGCTTATTACCCAGCTTGTTACTTGAAAGTGCTGCAAAAAATCCGGTGAAAATAAAAATGGTGCAGCTGTAAAGCATAATTGTTGATTTTTTGGAAGGCAGGTGTACTCATGTATTCACTCATACAGTTCTGTAAAACTCACACACATTATTTGGTACTCGTCAGGCACCTTAAAAAATGAAATGCAACTTTTCTGAAATGCAGTAAACCTGCAAATTGTCACGAAAAACTCAGACCTAAATTTCCTAACCTAACTTATAAAGAAAACAATGTATGAATTGATTGTTACTTACGTTTCTATAAATAAAAACCTCACAGTACCAGAACAACTGATTAAACAAATCCAACATGATACCTTGAAATATCGAACGAGACGGACAAGATAAAAAAGTTTAAAATGTTGTCGTGAAACACCACACACCACACAAGGCCCGAAATTCCAAATTCAAATGGCGAACGGCGTGCACGGTGCACGGTACGGTATGGACTCATTATGGACTACGACGGAAACTACGGACTACGGACTGACAACTGACGGAGTAGAAGGTGGTAAGTTCCAGATTCTATTTCACGAATTGTTTAGATATGCGTATATTCTCAGTACAGCGCATGTCACACAGTCACAGTCTGAGCTACTGGACAATCGAATTCGTGAAATAGAATCTGTGAGCAGTTTTACCGACTGAATTTCGTAACAGACCACCGACCCAAATCCGCTTCTCTTTGTGTTGATAACTCAACACAAATATCAAACACTTTTACTTCTGCTGATATTATCACGATAATATAACCCTATCATACTAGTTTAGTCTGAAGATGGATCCCCGAGGAGTGCCTGGAAAAATGTTAGACGGCAACGAATATACAATCGAGAATATTCCATGAATATTATAATGGGAAATATTCATTGAAGAATATCCGTAGCATATTCCTTCAGGGATATTCATTGAAGAATATCCATAGCATATTCATTTCGGAATATTCTCAAAATATTCTCGTTTGAATATTCCTTGAATTTGCTCAAGGCATGTATATATTCCTGGAATATTCCACGAATATTTGGAATATATATATCCTCTTTCGCATATTTAGAGAATATTCTAGGATTATCCGGTGCTGTCTGGGATAATAATATGCTCAATTAGGGCAAAGCTAGATGACAATTGGGGCGTTTGGTTCACACCTCAGTAGCTTCAAAACTTCATCATTTATAACACATAGGTATAATGCAGCGGTCGGACCTTGTTATTGTTCACTAACCCAATATTTTGGTATAACCAAACGGGAATACTACCGCTATATTAACGAATGTTTCTACATAGAAAAATGAATATGGGGACTTTTTCTTTTGGTCGCTTGTATAAAACCCTTTTGGAATTATTTTTGATCCAAAAACTGCAAAATTTCATGACCTCCATTTCTCTCCGATTAATGTAAGATCCATTTTTGAAAATAAACTAGCTGGAGCCCTTTGAACGCAGCAATGCACACCGCGGTGGCGCGGCCCGGCAGTTGCGAAGCGTGCCGTTTTGCGTCTTTCCCGATTAACTGTTAGGTCAATTTTACACAAATTATTGATATTTGCAGCAGCATTTACTTGTAATCTTGTAAAATATTTGTATTATTATGAGATATTTGGTAAAAATGTTTCAGATTTTAATAAAAAACACATGTAGCTCATCTATGTTATTGATATAAAACATGGTACAATTATACAAGGTATGTTCTTGCGCAGGTAGTGGTATGGTGGGAGAATCAGGGAGAGTACTCTCTCTCTCACACATTCAGTTTTTCTCTCTCGCTCTTTCCACCCGAGGCCGCCATATTAGCTGTTTATAATGATTTTTTTGCGAGTAACCCGGTTGCAAAAGTCGGTAACTGTCGAGTTATAACCCCCACTTCACGAAATATCAAAACTGGTAACACAAACTTGATTTCGCAAAAACGTGCCTGAAAGATCTGGTTATATTTTAATTTTGAATGAAAAACAGTGAGGTTATGTTGTTATTGTTTACTATTTATGTTGAAAGTTTTATAGATATGGAAATATTGAAATATCAAGTTGTTTTCGAAGATTTCCTCTAAAGTGACAATAATTTATATTCCACATTTTGACCTTGATTAATGATTGAGATTCACGATTACCAATAGGAAAAACATGTGAAACTCATTTGAGGATGCCAAAAGATCATAATATTAAGTTGAACCAGTAACATGAAAATTCGTTTCTCGTTTTTCCAACTATTTCGAATAAAAAAAATACACTTTCAGCCAGTTGCATGCTAAATGCACTGTGTACCGTCTACAATTGTGTGTTTCTCTTCCTCCGCCTCTGTCGTTTTTATCATCTTCTCATATAACCGCCAATAACGCTGCTGTCGAGCAAGGTTACCTTTTCAATAACACGGTAATAAATAGTGACATCATTAATGACGTTACACCAACTTCCCCTCTATTACCGCATATCGCTAAAATGCAACCGGTTACTGAAAATCGTTACCATTTGTAACCCGGTTACTCGCAAAAAAATCGTTCATGTTTACATCTGTCCACGCCTGTTGACATCTGTCAAATGCCGATGAGCCAGGTTAAGTGTTAAGTGCAAAAGTTATTGCAAAAAATGTCTGTGTGTCAAGTGGAAACGTGTAAAAATCAATCGAAAAAAAGAATCTCTCGACATTTGCACTATTTTAGTCAATCTTTGTAGCGATTGAGCAGAACTCAACCAAATCAATTCAAAGTACATTTGAATTTACAAGCGGGAAAAAGTAAATATGGCGGCGACGGGTGGAATGCGCAGAACGAGCCTAAACTCTTCCGTCCGTGGAACATACCTTGTATAATTGTACCATGATATAAAATATATAATTGAATTTTATATCAACGCTACTCCAATGGAATCAAAATATCGTCTTCTCTTCCTCCTCCTCCTCCTTTTCTAAATTAACACTATTTGTACACCTCATTGAACACTTGCACTCAACTGAACAAAACATACCTTCATTTTTACACACACATTTCGTAGTGTTGCAGTTTTTCTCAGAGTAAGGCCTCGTTGATCCATTGTGTGTAAAAATGAAGGTATGTTTTGTTCAGTTGAGTGCAAGTGTTCAATGAGGTGTACAAATAGTCTTAATTTAGAAAAGGAGGAGGAGGAGGAAGAAGAAGACGATATTTTGATTTCATTGGAGTAGCGTTGATATAAAATACAACTATATATTTTATATTAATAACATAGATAAGCTACATGTGTTTTTTATCAAAATCTGAAACATTTTTACCAAATATCTCATAATAATACATATATTTTACAAGATTACAAGTAAATGCTGCTGCAAATATCAATAATTTGTGTAAAATTGACCTAACAGTTAATCGCGAAAGACGCAAAACGGCACGCTTCGTAACTGCCAGGCCGCGCCACCGCGGTGTGCATTGCTGCGTTCAAAAGGCTCCAGTTAGTTTATTTTCAAAAATGGATCTTACATTAATCGGAGAAAAATGGAGCTCATGAAATTTTGCAGTTTTTGGATCAAAAATAATTCCAAAAGGATTTTATATAAGCGAGATAGGTTGAGGTGAATCAAACAGTGAATGAAAAAAAGTATTCGTTTTTTCACAAAAGTAACTGTTTTCTAAATATTTTTGAAATATAAAACAAAACTTAAAGTACCATATGAAAGAGCTCATTTTCAAAGCTCAAGTTCAATAGCTATTTTATTTCCCGAGATATGGAGACTCAAAGTTAAAAAAAAATTTTTTCATTTTTTTTATGTTTTTTACCTATAATTTTGGTCTCGACCAAAAGAAAAAGTCCCCATATTAATTTTTCTATGTAGAAACATTCGTTAATATAGTGGTAGTATTCTCGTTTGGTTATACGCCAATATTGGGTTCGTCTCTAAAACGATGAGTTATTAGCGTTCCGCCGCCGGACTAGTACTGAAATTCCATTGTAGAAACGAAAAACTTCTGAACAGAGCTTCATATTACACGCGTCAAGTGCGGCCAGTTCGGTGTTCCAGTGATTTGAGATCCAATCAAAAGTTTCACTTTCATCCAAGAACATTGTATATTCTACTATTGATGTGTATAAAGGAACCTTCGAATCTGGTGAAATATTAACATGAGGATAACAAAACATTTCATACCATTTCTTCAACATATGCTCAATCAAATAAGGAAATTCACTGAATATACGCAGACTGGAGCTTGAAGATATCTTCTGTGAACGTGATACCTATGAAGTTATCGGCGCGTTTAGGGTGATCAAAGAAAACGCTTGTGAATCGTGATCTGAGTTGTGGCTTCATTTGATTTTCGTGATTGGATTTCACAAAAAAAATTCAGAAGTCATAATTCACTTACAGAAAGAAAGCAACTCACAATTCACTATTTGCAAAGGGATAGAAGATATAAATTAATTTCGATATTTTTTTTACCAAACACGAACTTTTATAAATGTTGATAATCTTGAACTCTCTTGCACTAAAACGATCAAATTTGAAATGGAGTGGAGTGATACTATGAGAATCTTCACTCCGAGTCATATTTTCATTTGCCTCATACAGGATCTTCAAAAAATGCAGATACTTTGATGTCATGAAAAAATTAGTGGAACTCAATTTTTTCAAATGGACCACCCTGTATATTTCAACATTTTTGAGCTCTACCTTCAATTTCAGATTGACTTCGTTCAGATAGCACTATTTAGATTTCGAACCGTTTTCGAGATAAACTGTTTCAAACGGAAATTGATATGGTTTCCTTGTTCATCACTAATTTTTGTAAACAATTAGTCACAGATAATACAATGAAGAAGATAATTATTAAAATACTCTTCAACCATCGAATGAAACTTCTCTTCAAACAAAAGTATGACTCGGAGTGAAGATCCTCATAGTATCACTCCACTCCATTTAAAATTTGATCGTTTCAGTGCAAGATTATCAGCATTTATAAAAGTTCATGTTTGGTAAAAAAAATATCGAAATTAATTATTTATATCTTCTAAACGGTAATAGATAGGTATAGGGAAATAGTATATGAATTTGTTGACAGAGTGATAATGAATCATAATATGATATTATATACGAGGTGTTCCATTTGAAAAATCAAAGAAGCCGCTACTTTATAGAGGAAGCGACAACGCCGCATCGTCTAAAATTTTAGGCGTGTAGGTCGTATTGATTTATGCATACTGTGAAATTTTCAGGTTGATCCGTTGAATAGTTCGTCAGAAAAGGCTAATTGACGCTCATCATGAAAAGCCCTGTATATACCCTCTCATCAAGTTTTCGAAAATACGCAGTTTCTTTCCATTGGTTTGCCGGTATTGAGTTTCGACGTTTCACCAACATCTCGGTTGGCATTTTCTGTGGTTTGAAAGACTTGTGCCAGTTTTCAAATGGTTTCGTCCATCGATTGTAGCGTGAAATCGGCGGAATCATCGATGATCACGCAATTAATTCTTCACTCTTTACTGAAGATGAGAGTTGAACGTCAAAATCGAACTATTCCCAAGCAATGTAGTCATTCGCTCTATACTTGATCAGCTTTTATGAATTTATGCTTCAATTGTTGGAGTAATATGCACTAATATTGTAAGTGCTGTAATTGTTGTCCCTGGTGTAATGAAAAACATCTTTCTCTTTTAGGTATGAAAAATTACTCAAGCATCTTCTCATTTAGTTAATGACATTTCTTCTCCACAAACAGACTCTAAAGTACATGTGATTTTGGCTTTATGAGTCTGAAAAATGTAGTAGTTGTGGGTACTGCTCGCATCGCAATTCTGAATAATAAAGGAAATTTTCGAACTTTCAAAGCTTTGCTCGATCCAGGTATTTGGAGTATTTTTATTACACAGAGGGCACTCAGTCTGTAAACATCAAAATATCCTTTATATTAACTGTTTATAGCTTGAACACAGAATACAATTACTATATACAGAAGCGAAACGGTAACCTTGCAAAATTGTCCCAAAAATATTTTACCTTGATTGAACTTTGGCACCTTTATGTACACTGAGAAATCTGACAATATATACCAACAGTAGGAAAATACACTGAGAACTTTCAAGTGACATGCGTCAAATTAATTAGCTGTCTTCATCTGACTCTCTGGAGCAAGAGCAATAAAATATTTTAGTACGCTCTTATTGGTGCACCTCGGAAAGGTCAGGCTTTTACCGAATATGTCATTGGATTCGCTTCTGTATAGTTGAGTATTCAGCAGCTTGAGTGGAACTCGTTCAAGTGGGGTATCATTTTCTTCTCCTTACTAACACTCCCTGGTTTTTACAGTTGAATTCCCAAAATAGGTAAAAACAGCCCTTATGACACCTTTCAACTGAAAATAGGACGCATCTTGTTGAGCCTGAGCATTGTTTATAGGAATAAATAGTCAGTCAACCGTATAGAAATATCATTCGAAGGGATGGATACTGCGGGTAGATGGCACTAGTGATCTGGTTCCCAAGTCATGTCATTTTTCTTACGGACGTCGTAGCTTGAATCACACATTTTCTCGTTTACTAATTAGGCATTCCAGATACTTGTCAAAAATGTCAAATTAATCTAAATGAACCAATACGGCGCCATCTGCCCCCCAGGAACTTTCGTTTGTTTTCTTTTTCATCAGTGTGTGATTGGTTAAAACCGGTATTTGCCCCCCAGACATAACCTGATCTGGAATGCCTAATACCTGATACCAAAAGATAGCAATCGATTCAGAAATAGAACTGGATTTTTTTTCAGTATCGTATTTCATTTGTAGTCCGTTCATTTGACAGAAAGTAGTGAATTCAGGAAAAAAAATCCGGCGAAGTTTTTATGGCGGTTCTATATGTTTTTTGGGGTGCTGAATCCGGAAATCTAGTAATCGACCTTATTCGAATATGGCTTTCCCATGAAGATGGCGAAAAACCATAGAATTAAAAGAGCTGTTTTAGTTTTCCGCTTATAAATACGCATCTTGAATCAAAATTTTCCCCTCTGAAAGGAAAGCTCATGGAATTGAAAAAAATGAGAGCAAAGCCAGCTCTCTATCTTCATTGGTCTAGCCGCTAGAGGGCGATAAAGAATGGCCATAGTTTCCAACTCATTCAGAATGCTTGTATTCAAGCCTTTCAATGTCTGGTATACCCCGTGGTTGGCCTCTTCGATATCCTCTGACCCTCACCACCCTATCATAACCCCCTCTACTCCACACAGCAAGAAAACTTTCAAATCGTATCCTTGCTCGAAAAAATTTAGCCTTCCACTAATATTGTGCTCATGTACATTTCAGAAACCCCTATCACATCTTTACCTTATACCACAAGACCACCAGCAATTCATAATATAGCTTTCCTTGGTATGAACACTGAGGGAGTTATGGTTGTACACGGATGTCAGGGATGTTCTTATGCATGCTGCACAATCATAAGATGTCAATCTTTGAAGGAGCAGCTGTCTTTTCATTCTTAAACATTTCTTCCAGATCTTTGACTTAAACTGATCTCAGTCCTATTTCATTTGTGCTGTGATATGTCTGAAGAGGCACAGCTCTAATGCTAAATACTTCTGCTGCTAATGGTATATTTTTGATTAGGGAAACTTTGACCTGGGACGATGCAGGATTTTGGGGTAATACATACGATACCACCCATCATATGAAAAGTATTCTTCCCATCAATCGCTTGAATTTCAATTAGAGGTGCTCCAGAAACAGCCAAGGGCCAAGATTACTGGAGTTTCGAAACGAAAAGCTTCTGAATGACTCACACGGAATTCTAGAGAAGACAAAATATCGATTAATTTCTAGGACCCAAGTTTTTTGTGCAAAAAGGCAGATAAGCCTATGAATACCGGCGAAAGGAAAGGACTTCGTTCTAACGGCTGATAATAATGCGTGAGCAACGGCTGTAGAATTATTCTTCCATGTTCAATTCATCAATAAATGTTTTGAGTTTTCAGGATATTGTGTCATTGGCTTGTTTTAAGAAATCTTCTGGAGGTGGTTATTCATTCAAATCGTACACTTGCGAGCGTATATCCTCAACAATTATAGCAGCTGCTGCCTCAACTACACGAAGTCTTTTTTCAGTTTCTGTCTAGGCTTTTTGATCCGTGTACCAGGATTCAGTTGAAATTTTGTACCCTGTATTCTTGAACGAGCATCAATCGTTTTCCAGTAAGGGAGATTGTCTCCTTCCATTTTGCTCATTTATAGCCTGTTTCGACGATGCAAGTTTGTCGCTGCAACTCCAGAAAATTGCATGTGTTCATGCAAGTTTTTCGGGTTGCATGAATCTTTTTTGGTGCGATAAGTTGCAGCGACTTAGTTATTTCTATGGTGAATTTGTTGCCGCAAACCACAAATATGTGGTGGCATCATTGTGAAGAATATTGATTTTGATCATTTCAATTATTTTTCGAGACTTGAGGAATCAAGTTGAGTAATAAGGTGATTTAATCACAATATCAATTCTCAGAAATGAATGAAATTATATATCAGTTGTGATAATGTAGACGTTCATCTTGGTAACATTCAGTGCTATTTTTTAATATTGGCAATGCAAACTGACAGCTAGATGACATATCTCGCAGCGACAATAAGTCGCCGCGAGAAGTTGCAGCCACAAAATTGCATCGTCGAAACGGGGTGTTACTTCTCCAGGGTGAACTGACATTCCACGTCATTTTTATCGAGGTAGTTGAATATTGAGAGCATTTGAGAATCGGAAGAAGGGCGGCCGATAGGTTAACGATTATATTGACATCAGCTGCAACCAGATCTTCAACAGGTTGTAAACGATGTATGTTGGTTTGGGAGTATTCATCATCTTCTAGGGTACTGGCATGTTGGATGACATTGCCTCCAACGTGCATGGTGGCAACCAAATGGATAGGGCCACGTGCAGATGGAGTAAACTTTTTTGTTTCGCAGCATACAGCATAGTTCCTAGGAAGTTCATTTCCACACAAGAAACAATGAGTTTGGAATGCAAAAGTAGGTATAGCAGATTGTAATTGTTCTGGTGGCTTACCCTCTTCAGCTTTATTCTCAGCAGCAATAATATGCATGAAATATGAACTGGGGGTGAACCTCACCTCTTCAATATAATTTTTTTTCCATCATTCCTTCTCTCACTAGCTCTCACGATGGGAATCCAACCCTCTCTTCACAGTCACAATATCACTTCCATCCTTGGGCGGCCGGTCGTAGAGAAGCAATTCTCGTCTGGCAATTTATCAAACTGACACAACAAAATTAAATATTTAAAATTAGTTCCCAATTATATTAACAAAAAATTATAATTATCATTATTTGTAGAAACACCTCATAATGGGAGTGTAAATTGAATCTTGTTCGCTACCGAAGCATTATTATTATTACCTATGGATGGTGGTGGGGGAGCAAAGGTGATATGGCGGCGGGACAGGGGGGAAGCAAGTGGGAGAGGAAGTGGTCAGGTGACCGACTGTGGGATATTTCAGTCTCCGGAAGGCTCAAATACGAATATTTTGGATAAGCTGGAAACTATGGCCAATTTCAAGCGCCCTCTAGCGGCTAGACCAAGGAAATTAGAGAGCTGACTCTGGTATCATCTTTTTTCAATTTCTTTAGCTCTTTTTTCTTAACATATTTTTTTCCAGTCCCAACTACCAAATAAACGGACTATTAGTAATTTAAAGAAACTCGATGCAATAGCAACCGTATTCGGATACGCGTTCATCAGAATATCAACTTGTTTTTCCCCTAATTAAATCATCCTTAATTTTTCTGGCAAACTGTTTGAAATTATTTGCCGGAACGAAAATAGGCGCTTTATTGTTGCATTAACGATTTAAGATTCGCCTCTTGTATTTTCAGGAAAAAAAATCTTGCCATAAGAATTTTTTTTCTTGAAAAGCTTCTGCAGGAATAAAAGACAGTTTATGAGTATAATTGCGGTCTGCGTTTTCAAACCCCCGAACTAAATGATCACTTATCGACTGGTCAAAAGTTGCAGCGTGATATCGTGACAATTTTATAAAGTTTTTGGTAACATATATAGAATGATTTTATAAAACCGAAGCATCGCGATTTGGCGCTTCTCACAAAACTGAACCCCTGAAAGATTATAGACTACGCTCCCTCAATAATGGAGTTTTATCATCACCCGTTTTGGCCTTGCGAACAATTCTGTATGAAGTTCAACAAATGGGTTCAAACTATCCACTAGCTTCGAATGCGTTAACCTCAGAGTGTTTTGTAGATGACATAGTAACCGGTCATGCTACCCTTGAAGGAGCTTTTCATCTTCAAGAGGAACTGCCTTGCTGAAATAGGAGGGTCTTAATTTATGGAACTGGTCTAGTAATTAACCTTCATTATGAGGCGTTAGCGTTGAGTAGGCAGATTGAGACATTAGACAGAACTCCTGACGAGACCTGGGGAGTAGGCTTATTCAGGTTTCGGCGAGAAGTCACGTTAACCTCTTGAAAATGGTTTCAAAATCGGAGACGGAACGTCGGGCAAAAACCGGAACCAATTCACCCCCTCTATCTACCTTGTTATTTTGTATGCATATTTCATATTTGGTACTTCGCCATGAGGGGTAAAATTTAGCATACCAAGGCGTGGTACAAGGTTTTCAACTGGACATATTTTTCCTTTTTTTTTCTGGTATCTGAATTTATACAGTATTGTCTGAAGTTTTTCAACAATATATGTCATGGAAAAAGCAATGAATATGAAGCTTATCAAATATCTAGAGAGGTCGGGAATAATTAATAATCGACAATACGGATTCCGCCATCAAAGATCAACAAGTGACATATTTGGCAGCCTTCAATCGAAAAATTCGGAGAAACGATAGCTGTTGCACTCGATTTTTCAAAAGCGTTTGATCGAGTTTGGCATCGGGGTCTCCTTTCTAAACTGTCGTCTTATGCCTCAGTTGTGTACTTTGTTGAAGAGTTTCTTGTCTGATAGGTCTCTATATGTGGTTGTTGATGGAGTGCTGTCTGATAATCTCCCAATAAATGCAGGTGTTCCACAGGGATCAGTTCTGGCGCCCACTTTGTTTCTCAGGAAAACATCTTGTTCAATAAATAGTTTTGCGGACGACAGTACTCTTCATACCAGCTCGAGAAAAAAAAATTCGAAGAAACATTTACGTCAATAAAATTAACGACGACTTAGTAAAAATAATAGAATGGGGTAACATGAACCTAGTGAAATCTAATGCTACGAAAACCCAGGCATGTCTCTTCTCAAGAATAGCAGATCCATCATCATCTATTATTCAGATGTCAGGAGTAACTATTCCTACAAAGTCAAGTATCTCGATGCTAGGAATAACGATCAGTCAGATTTCTCATGGGAAATCCATGTGAGAACGATCGCTAAAGGTGCTTCCCAGAAACTTGGATTTCTATTTCGTGCGAAGAAATACTTCACTTCTCGTCAGCTTCTAATAATCTACAAGGCTCAGATACGACCTGTCTTGGAATACAGTTCTCATGTGTGGAGTTCGGCACCAAAACATCCATTGGGGCTTCTTCATTCTATTCAGAGAAAGGCAATTCGTCTTGTTGGTGATTCTTTGCTCACAGACTTGCTCACTTCATTGGAACATCGTAGAAGGGTCGGAGACTTGTCTCTCTTCTATATTTTCACGGTCGGTGCTCTTTTGAATTGTTATCAATCGTTCCACCCTTGGCAATATCTACACGGATGACTCGACAAGTACAGAATTGCTGCCCCTTTGTTGTGAATTCAGAGATCTCTCTTGCTCAGGGATCTTTTTTCAATAGAACATTTTATATCTGAAAAAAAATAAATCAAAAAATCAAATAAAAACTGTAAAACTGAAAAATGGTAATGAAATAACAGATGCAAAATCAATTTCGAATCATTTTGTCGATTACTATTCAAAAGTTGGAGAAAAACTTGCCGAGAAAATATCAAACAAAAATAATAATTTTAAATATATGATACCAAGGAACCTAGGTAAATACTTTTTTATAGATGAAACTAATAATCATGAAAAAATGGCAACAATAAAATCTCTTAAACGCAAAAAGTCTCCAGGAATAGATCAAATAACTTCTGAAATAATTGCACAACCATTAACTCACCTGTTTAATACCATATTCGAATCGGGAATATTTCCGAAAGCATTCAAAATCGGCATCATCAAACCAGTCTACAAATCTGGACCCAAAAATGAAATAATCAATCACAGACCAATTACATTGATTTCTAGTTTGGCAAAAGTTTTCGAAAAAATTTTGAAGCAAAGAATGGAAGATTTCTTAGAAAAGTATGATATTCTATCTAACAAGCAATTTGGTTTTCGAAAAAAAATTAACTCAAGATTCCATTGTCCACCTTACGAATGACATTTATAATTCACTAGATAAAAATATACCAACCACAACTGTATTTCTTGATTTATCGAAGGCTTTTGATTCAGTTTCACATAAATTGCTACTTAAAAAATTACATGATTATGGATTTCGAGGACAATTAACAAAATTATTTAAAATTATCTCAAAAATAGGACACAGTATGTTGAAATTGATAAAATTCTGAGTAAACCAGAAATATTCGAATTTGGCATTCCTCAAGGAACAGTATTAGGATCATTACTTTTTAATATATATATTAATGATCTTTTTTATATGAATACAGCTGGAAACATTCATAGCTATGCTGATGATACTGTTATAACATACCACGCAGAAAATTGGAACCATATCGAAAAAAAGGCTCAAAACGACTTAAAACATTTGAAAAGTTGGTTAAATTTCGAAAAAACTAAATATATTGCCTTTACTAGTAATAAAAATTCGAATGAAAACTTGGGATCAATCGAAATTGACAAAGACAACATTATTTCGAGAGTGAATAGTATTAAATATTTAGGTATAATTATTGACCAACATCTCAAGTGGAATATACAAATAATCTTTCTAACTAAAAAACTGAGGAGTTTGCTTCCTAAATTCAAGTTCTTCAAAAAATTTCTCAAAATTCCCTATTTAGAAATACTATATTACTCTCTCATCCAGTCCCAGATGAATTATGGAATTCTTAGTTGGGGAGTGTAATGATACACCTACTCATTTGAAACCATTAGAAATTCTTCAAAAATATTTTCTAAAAATTATATATGGAAAAAATATTAGATATTCTTCTGATCTACTCTATAAAGAGAGCAATAAGATGGATATCAGGCAACTATTCTGTTTTAATATAATGATCAATCTCTTCAAAAATAGAAATGAAATCAAATACAATGTGCATCACTACGAAACCAGACATAAAGATAAAATAACTCCGAAAACAAAAGTACATAAAACAATTGTCCAAAAAAATTATGCAGTCACTTGTTCATATCTATATGACATTGTACCAGAGGAAATCAAAAACACAAAATTATTTATATCATACAAAAAAAAATCTGAAGGAATGGATACTTATTTCTAATAAAAAATATTTCATGATATATTGAAAACAAACTAATTATACCTATGTTTCGATCCTAATAATTTTTTCGCATTTCTTACATGAGTAATACGAATATCCCACAACAAGTTTTACTTCGTGGGATTATGCATTTAGTTTATTAATAATTTGATTTTCAATATTGTATACCTGTTTTTGAATTGTTTAATAAACATTATTTATTTATTTATGTACTGATCCATTGATAAATAGGTACTCAATGATTCCCCGTAGTTAAGTCGCCTTATGTGCGATTTTACTATACTTAAAATTAAAATATGACGATGAACGCTGACAATACTCATGAATAAAAATGAACATATATTCAAAAATCGAATATTTCAACGCATGTAGAAAAGACCAAATGAATCCAGCTTATTTGTAGGAATTTGTCCGGGTGATTGGCTTATCTCTAGGAATGTCTTTGGTATTCTTGATGCTGATTTCCTTTCTTTGAGGTGTATCCTGACTATGATTTTCGAAATGAAGTTTTTCAATAGTGGGTATTAGTTTTGATGACGCTGGTAGTAGCGAATCTACTTTCTCTTGAGTGATTTTCGTGAAATGTTTTGAAACTGGTGCACGGTGCACCTGAGTCGCTTCGTGGTGTTAGATGATGGTTGATGGTGGTTTCTTCTTACCGGTTCTCAAGATCTATTGGTGTGAAGATCTGATTATTCAAGTGGAACTCATTACTTTTAATGAAACAAGTATTATTGCTAACTTGTTTTGTAATATTTAGGTTTTTCTCAAGATCTTGTGTTCAGTCCGTTGCTTTTCGGTGAGGTCTTTGGCAACACTTATCGAAGAGCCTTTCGAAGTCTTTGTATTTTTCAAAATATTGATTTTCTAAAGTTATGACATGAATCCAACTTTTACTGGGAGTTATGGCTTTTTCTGATACCTGATTGTTTGAGACAGTTCCTAGTAATTCGATTATGCTCTGGGTTGTTATTAATTGCCCCTGTTCCTCCTATCCAAGGATGACAATGTTTTTTTTCTGGTCCCTATCCAATGGCTCTATTTTTTCCTCAATTTTTCGTTTTCCTTCTCCACCTTAATCAAACGGTGATTAATTTCCTCAATCTTCAGTGTAAGTTTAACCTCCTTGGCCTGTATTGTTAGCTTCAGTTATTTATTTCCTTTAATGATCTCAGCTAGGAGTTTATTATTTGAAATATCAACCTCGGACATTTCTTCTCGTGGATTAGCAATAGTTATCAATGTCATGATTATTGGTTGGAATGTGGCGCTGCGATCTCGATTTGAATTCGCAATCGCTATTGATTTTTTGGTAGACATTGAAAATACCACACGACTGTAAACTTTTTGGATTTTTGGTTTGCAAACAAATCGATTATTCTCGATAATCCCTAAACGTTTCGACTCAGAAACTATAGTTATTGCTTGAAAATTTTATGTGCTATAGAGTTTTTCATCGCCACATATTGCAATAGAAGTTGATTTTGTATAATAGGGCTGAGATACGTTGCTTTCGCTGTCATGATTTCTGAATGCTTTATTGAGTTTGCCTCCCCCCAGTTATTTCTCATTCTTGAAAAGGCCCTGAAATTTCCATCAATCAATTCGGGTTCGGAGTCGCCAACTTCAATTGGTCCTGAATTATAACTTCGTCCTGTCTACCACACATTTTTTTGTTTGTTTGAAAGGCCTAAGATGGTGTCAGTCGACATTGGAATATATTTACATTCAATGTAATTTTGATTTTTTGAATACAGTGATGCACAAGATTTGAATTCATCTCGATAAAATAGTTTTCTTCAAGCAATGAACTGTATTTTATTTTAATGAAGGATGAGAACCACATGTTCCCCAAAAAAATACACAGAAAAGACATCGTCCCTATCCAGGAATACCCAGAGATTTTCCATACTTGGATTGAGTGATCAATTCACCAACCTAAAATAATCTTTCTCGGAATTGAGTTTCAAATCCATATTTTGTGTCCGAAGTGCATTTTTCTTAGAGATTCACGGTGCCACATACTGAGGGAGGACTTACACTCCTACCAGTAAGAAAACCAATCAATTACCGATTATGTTACTCATCTACGCGAAGACGTAGTTTGATGGGAGTGTCTTTGCTCCTGTAAGGCGACTATCGCGACTATCCACACGAGAAGAAATCTTACAATTAGCTCTGGCTAGTAAAGCTGGTACATTAGATAGCCGAATAATTAGTTCAAAGCAACATACAGTATCGAACTTATTCTCGCCCTCTTCAAATATCAATGAAGTATCAAAATTGAATAGTTTCCGCATAATCATTTTCGCTCAAAATCGAGAACGAACGAAGAGGTTTGTTTCAAGAGTATGTATTCGATGTACGTCGAAATCTCATATAACCAAGAATTGTTGTGTTTACCCCGAATACAGATTCATCCGCTTATTTCTCTGATAACTTTCCTGATGGCCAACAAGAACACGATTATGGTTTCAACCGAATAGTGGATGTTTTCGAAAATCAAATAAAAAAATTTTTTGAAATATTTTTCATCCTGCCAAATTTGAGGTGGATTCATGGGCATGTTTTTTCTTTCACTCGTTTTCAGTATCACAATCTATGCTCAAAAGTTCTTCTTTAAAAGTATAATCCTATATTATATTTCGATCGTACACTAATAGTATATTACGTTACGAGGGGGATAAGGCCGATAACGCAAAAAAACGACTTTGAATTGCCCGTTCCAAAATATTCCCTTATGAAAGACTCTTTCATTTATAATGGATTGAAAATATTCAATCACCTTTCATCAAATCTAAAAAGTGCATGCAATAAGAGAAACTTTAAAGAAGTTTTAAGTTTTTTTTTGTGAAGGATCCTATTATAGTTTATTAGAGTACTACCAAGATACATTTGATTCAACTTGTGTCTAACACGTTATACATTTTTATTCAATTAATATCGGAAGTTTCACAAGTAAACTCTCATTGACTATATTCTTGGAAGTGAATAAGTGTGCTATGTGAATACAATTGTTTTGTTGTCCTTTTCTGTCTTTTTTTTTGTACATATGATTAGTAACAACCCTAAAATTGGATTCAACAACTCCCAATATATATTATTTTATAGTGCATAGTTTTCGAAAACATTGTCCGAATTATTATAGCTAGACAAGTTGCCAAAGCTAATATGTGTGAATTTATTTCTTAAATTATTTTAAACAAGCTGTGTTAATGAGATACCAATCTTTAGATAATAAAGCATATTTTGACTTTGAAAGTGTGACCACGAGGCGTTAGTCTAGTGTGGAAATTCGCGAGAGCACATAATTGGCCTTATCCACAAGTCACGTATTGTAGTTTTTCTATTCCTATCATCCTGATAAGTGTAACGTAATCGCTCACTTACAATACACATGTATGTATGCTCCAAGTGAATGTTCAACGCAGTAACCCCTTATCTTGCGAAGATCTACCCGTTGTTCCAGATTAGTTTTCACCTTTGTTTGGCCGTTGTTAGATTCTACACTCGAAGATAAACAAAAAAATTGTGAATGAATGAATTGTTAGTTGTTTTCGGTCTTCTGAGCCGTGGTCTGCACTTTTTTTTGGCCTGACGTTTAGCCTGCATCTGAGGCAGACATTCTCAAAGACGATGCGGCAATGTTCTCTGCTGCGAGGCTTCGATTATATGTGGTTCAGATGATGAGTCTCTATTTATTGAACCTAGAATCGGACGATCATTATCCCCAATTGATTTTCAGAACCTGTAGACCACTGCTCCGAAGCCCGGAAAAATATAACAGTTAATCAGTTATCGGTCGTGAAAGTTTACCACCTTTTATGAAACGTCTCAGAAGCCCAAAAATACCTAACAAATCATCAACTACCGAACGTGAAAGTTTACTATTTGTCTATGACTTTCTTCAATGAACAATATTTTTGTGAAGTATGAATGAATTTTTGAACGTCGTATTAGGTGTATTGTGTATTCCGAATGTAACATGTTTTCTTCGTCTTCGACACGACTTCGGAACAGTTTTCTTCCGTAAAAAGGATGCCCCGTACGTTTTGCGTGGAAAATTAGAGTCGAATGGCAAGGTCTCAGTACTCGAGCCAATCATAGTGATTTGTGATCTACTCTTGTAGTCTTTCCAGAAGCTGATGAAAATGCTCGACAATCAGCTCACATTCTATACTTCTTGCAACAGAAATATTCGGGAATTCGATCGGAAAGAACTTTTTGAATATTGAGTGTACGATAAGAAGGACAGCAAATAAAAAAAAATATTCCTCGGGTTGTTAGGTTTGTCTATAGTTGTCTTTATTTGACGACTCCTTTGCAGTTTTCATTGTCTTTGTGGACGAAAAAAATTGATGACCTTAGAGCTGAATTTGACTCGTTGACCATACACCTGACAACACTGTATATCATTCAGTCACGAAAAGGTAGGAATACCTGTATGCCAAGTCGCGGCGGCCGCGGCTACGTACACAGTAACTTTCGCGGGTAACAAGTGACGGTGCCGCGAGAATACAGACTATTACAGAATTCTTTGTGCCAGTTAAGTTCATTTGTGTCAAAATACCTTCAATATTGAACGATTATAGATTTGGGTTACCAGTGCCTGTGTGTTAGTGTGAGGTGTACGTAAATTGACTGCTGACATGTGGTTTTATTCTGAATGAGAACACTGCTTTCATTGGATTACATTTTGTTGAGTTTCAACAGGATTTGAATGTTTTGAAACATAAGAGGTGAGAAATCGCAATGAAAACTAGATTCTTATCGCATTGCACATTTTGTATTTCAAAGAAATATTGAAAAATGATATCACGACTCTAAAATACTGGATTTACGATAATTTCGACCTGGAGGTTGTTCTCAGAAATGAAGGATTGATATTCATTGTCTGAAGGTTTGAAAGAAAAAACATCCTAGAGCTCGTTCAAAAACACTCATTTATGCTCTTCATTTACAAACACTATTGGAAGCTATTGATATGAAAATTAGTTACACAAGGGCATTATTGTTCTTTCTCACCTACTCAAGTAGGTGTGACTGTTGCAGATCCAATTCGGTGATGAACTACTGAATTATTCTTCAGTTCTTTGGAAACATCAGTCATATTCCTGAAGAAGTGCATTTACGTATTTGCAATTCGTCCGATGAACGAACGATGAAATAAGATGTTCGTAAAAAAATTTTTTCATAAATTTTCATCTTCAAGTCATAGTTACTTATTCAATTCGGGTGTATATAGCTAGTATAGCATCCCACGTGCATTCCTGAAAACAAGAACCGGTTCATTTCTCACTTCAAAACTTCGACTCCACTTCAAGGATATAAAGAGGCTTGAGATAAATGAAAATAGACTTTCCAAGCTCCAAAAGAGAGGCTTATAATGTCAAAATTCCATCATTCTCGATCGCTGTTGTTCTGCTTAAGGTGTAGGTGAGATTTTTTCAATCTCATCAAAAGCCACCACCCTCCAGAAGGCGAAATATTTAGTTACAAACATTAAACGTATCGACAGTCATATGCTGTAATGAATAAGTTGGCGGATCTGATGGAAATTTCGAAATATGTGCCCTCAGAGTATTTCATCTATCTACAAACGAGTTGTTGATGAAATCGGAACCTTTGCTGTGGATGGTTAGTAGATGAAAACTTCGATCAGATTTAAATAACTCTAATAGGTACCCAATTGAAAACACTCACATACGTCGCGCATTTCGCTACTCAAGCTCAACACTCTCAATATACGCACAACCGTTTTGATTTATTCGAGCCTTCTTTCAGGAGGAGCTCAAATTCAAGATCACAAAACAAGTTTTCATCCGAAAAAAAAAAGGATTCTCATACGCTTAATTCACTGTGAAAGATAACTCAATAAGATAATTATTTTTTGGCTTCCTTTTTCTCCCGATCGAAAAATATAAATTTCAACTTCTATGAAAGAAGTAAAATCAAATAATTCACAAACCCTCTCTGTTGATAGGTACGTGTATATCATTCAAAAACGTTTGATTCATTCACAAAAAGGAAGACAGAGTCCATCTAAAACAACTACTTCCCTGCCTATATGACACGACGGGCACTGGGTTGCATAGAAACTACTTTTTTGCTCAATTTGTATACCAAGCATATAAAAATTGAATCAAATAGTTAGCGTGATAGGATATACCTACAAAAAATCGAAAAGAATTGAGAACTATTTGTGAAAAAAAATCTCACACAAAAAAATCCCAAGTTCCTCATTAATAAGACGTTGTTTTTATAACTTAATTGAAGAATAACTAATAACTGCAACTCCTAAACAACTACCTGTATGACTTGCCAACCTAGCCGGCATTTTGAATCAGAACTCAGATATCAGTAGAATGTAGATGTAGTAAGATGTGAGCTGTAACAATCAAGAACGATGAGAAAAGCGTCTGACCCGAAATAATTTTTATTTTGAGTTGATAAAGTTCCAGAAATTGCGAGAGTTGAATTTCAGCATTTCCTCAGAACTTTTCCCGTATGATCTATAGCCAGACTCTATTCCACGTTTGACCAATCGTTTCAGAGATTCATCACACTACAGATATTATAAATATTTGGCTCTTTTATACATTCTCAGGTTATGCTCTTTCGATCTGATATTGCGGGTCGAGTCTTCGCCATGCCGTATGGGAAATGTATGTGATTTAGAATTTATTGGAGGCCAACATTTGACAATGATATTTTGAATTTCCTGTAGATAGAAGAAACTTTGAGTCCAATTTACATCATTAGGCACATGTGAAAAGTTTTGGTTATCGATTTCCTTGAGAACGTATCCTTTCTCAGAGGAAGTAGAATTTTTTTTTACCGGAGATTGGTGGAAGTATTCTGAGTCCTGGATAATGGAGGTCCTTAGTTACTAATGCATCTTCATCGCATTGCACTTCACAAATACATTCATCTGAGGAGATGACCAAATCGAATTATCGACTGTTGGTATTCCTTATTTAATTATATCGGACTAATATGCAGTATATTTGGTTCAGAAGTCGTTCTGTTAGTGTTTTTTGATGGCCGGATCAATAAAACACCCGTAACTCGGTTATGTTGAGGTAACTGATGAAAATTGTTTTTTCCACTTCCATAGAATCAAAGAACTCAAAATATTCATCATATTCTTTGTGGGTCTTTTTGGGAGGTATATAAATACGGCCGAGATGAAGAAAGATAACTGTTTTCTAACAATAATTTTTTCGCTGAGAAAATCTATTTTAGTTACGGAACAAACTAGATTGTACGCTTCAGACTGGCAATATTCGTTATATAAAGCTAATATTACGCTTCTTCCTCCACGGGTTACTCGATCTTTACGATAAACATCAAAATTTTCGGAAAAAAGTTCAATATTGTGGACTTCTGCATGTAGCCAACTCTCCATACTATATATAGTATTGGCATCTGTTTCTAGAATATTCCACAAGAACAATTGGGTTTTTGAATTTAGACCTCAATAATTTCGGTAACATAGTAAAAGATTATCGTTAATTTCAATTGATCTACTGGATTCGTTATTCAGTTTTTTTTCGTTATGAAAGGTATGTTAGCTTTGTACTTTTATTAGACCGATTTCACCTGGGTTGTGACGATTTGTCATTTCTTGGTGCAGCCTGAGTGAGTATTCTCCTTGCATAATCGTTTGATCTGGTCTGATGTAGACATCTTCGAACCTATTGAGGGTTTTTAGGTTCTTGTTGTTTTTGAGAAGCACTGAATGGTTGGAATTGTCGGGCATCATGAGCTTTATGAGACGAGATTCGTCAAGAGAAATCTGACCCAGATGAGTTTTTGACCCACTCATGTTGAAGTCGGGGATAATACACCGGATCACTTCTTTGACAACATTTCCATCATCTGATTATACCAAAAATCAGGACATTATTTTCACGTCGCCTCATTCCAGTAATCCCAGTGGAGTCATTCGTTTTCGCATTATGTAAATCCAATTGCTTTTTCGTGGACTTTCTGCAGCATACTCATACCTGCTTCGATCTTATCAATCCTTTTTGCAAACGAGGTAAGTTTTTCATTGAGATTTTTTACAATCTCATTTGGAACATTAACAGCTATGGTTCTCAAAAAACGTTTGATCTGTGAATGGTTGCTGTATTATATAACACTTTTCACTTCGGTGCAGTTGAGTCAAAATAACGGAACTATCGAATTAGCGGAATATTTGGAGTTCCACTGAAACACGTCTGTATGCTACCACGTACCGACGAATACTCATATTATTAACTTGTCTTGAAAATTATACAATTCGTTTTAGTGGTGTTCGGGATCAGCTCGTTTTCGTTGAAGTAAGTAGATGCCATGGCTATGTTGATTTCTATAGATCTATCCAGACTGAGATACCGTTTGAATGGAATACTGATACTATAATACCATCGATTTTCTCCACTTGAAGATGATTACCTCGTTAACGAAATGTGCGTCGAGTGCAATCCAATAATAATAGTAATAATAGTATGAGTTTCTTTGCCTGAATGTTCGTTGGCTGAGTAGTCTTGGTCCAAATGCTGTCAATCGATCGCAATATTTTTGTTTGTATTTGATTGCCTTATTCGAATAGTATTTCTTGAAAGTTTCTTTCCTTTTCATTTTTCTTAGCAACAAGTTTCAATTGCTGATGCTGTCATACGGAGATTCCCCTGAAAACTCTAATTTTGATTGGGGTAACGATTAACGAGGCCTTATTACTTTTTAACATGATTCTTAGAATAAACTGTAAACATGACAATTGGGTTTTCGGTAAGGTATTCGACTCAGCAGCTAAAGTCATTATCTGTTTCATCATTATGATCTGCCAAGCTGTCTCACCATATTCTAAATTGATCGGATTGGATGAGAATACGTAATCTGCTGAACGCAAATGATTATACACGTTCATACTCACCTGAACGTTTTTTTTTTGGTTTAGATTGCAAATCATTCATGGTATTTTCAATGAAAGTAATTGCTGTGTGCTTGGTTCAAATTATAAACGATCACATGGTAGATGAATAAAACGCAAACGAATTTAAGGGGGCCCGAAACAGAAAGAGTGGAAAATATGAGCTAAGGCAGACGATGAGATGGAGAGGGGGATTTTTCGTTTCGTGTTAGTTGGGTAATGAACAAACTACTAACCTATATCTTCGATGATGTTTCGCGAATATATTGTTCGCTTCTCCAGAGCTCGAATGCTACACATATATGTGCCACGAATAATGAAAAAAAAATGGTGTTGAAAAAGGGTGTTATCCGTTAACCAGGTGAAATCCTCGAAACTAGTGCGAGCAATGAAATGACTAGGCCTTACCTTCCAATGTGTGGATACCAGCAAGGTTGATTTCGAGACAGGAAAACAAGGCACACTTTCAATTCCAGGGATTTTTTTTTCAATTTCCCCTAGACTGGATTCACACAAGTCTGTTGGGTCTCATATATTAATCACTATATACTTTTATGATGTACCTATTTCATATGACTTATTAGCTCTGAAGAAGCGGACATTATATTCGTGAAACGCAGATTATATTTTTCTCCAATAACCAGATATCTACCCAAATATATTTTATTTGGACGCAATCGAAGTCGAAATATTCCTCATTGATATATGGTAATGAAATATGATATCTAAAGTAGCTCCAAGTGATTACAGTCAATATGGCGTCTAGTCTCAAAAGAGCTCTTTTTGAAGAATATATTTTCATTGTCGGAAATACGTCTTATATATGTAATATTTATATTTTTTCAACTTCTTAGGCCCGAAGAACTTTTACTCAACTCTTCTTTTACTGGTGTATTCTCTACTGAAGGAGACATGCTTTGGTGAACAACTAATTATACGTGGTATTTTTTCAAGTGCATACTCGTGAATTCCTAGCAGAACAATGATGGTACTTTCGTGGTCATCTATAAACTACGAAACAATTGCCGAAACATTAAAAAGTGATATTCTTGCGTCCTCGAAAATAATTAACTATTTAATGAGTGAATGAAAAGATAACGTTCTCACCCATTACTTGAGAATTTTTTTACATCATCTCCATCATATAAAATGTGACGTGATAATTCAACAACTTCTGGGATGAGAAATAAACAAAATCATCAGGAGAAACAGTTATGTTCTGTATTTTAAACTTGTGAACTCCCTAGTCAGAAAAAATGATTACTTGCCGTCGGCATTGATAATAGAACACATACATGGTAACGATGATTAAAATTTGATGAAATAATCTAGGAAAATCTTCTTAGTCATCCATGACGTGAGGCACTTATGTAATACAATTAGTGATGTCAACCTATTGTGGAGATAAAAATGTTAATGGAGTTAACAAGTGTAGCAGAATTTTCAATTCGTCAGAAATCTTTATTGAAGATACAAATAAAAGCCAAGTTTTGAGGGTTGTTCATGTTAGTGAAGTAACCAGTAACCATTGTAAGGATAGTTCTGCGGTTATTTACGCAGTCACAATCAACGAGACGAATTATAAAGATGAACCAAGACAGGGTGTTTCTTCTCTTTCATTCTACTTCTCTCATAGAGAGTTGATATGGGAGGGAAAATCTAAAAAATAATTCCTCGAATTCCATTTTGTCATTGTAGTGCTCGATTCTCTGAATATTATACTGAGGACTTTATCTTTTGATTTCTATATTAGTTCAAAATAGTTCAGGAGTTTTGCACCAAGTAACAAGATTGTTGTAGTTGATTTTATACTCGCGATTTTACATTCTCATAGTACAAGAATCGGCTCTTCTGAGGAAGCTCAAGAACCTCGCAAAATATTACGAGAGCATACCACCCAAAATCGGTTACATACTGCCAAAAATCTGTTATCAGCAGCCTTAGAGAGCCTCACATTATCATTGGAGTCCACTCGTAATGTAAACAGAAATACATTATGCAGGTAGAGTACTGAATCTTAAGCCGGCTTCCAACGGCGCGGGACTTGGCAAGTCTGGCTCGCGAATTGGCGAGTCACGCGCCGTGGAAATACGAAGGCTCGCCCGTTTGCCAAAAGCTTGGCGTTCCCGACGGTTGTCGGTAAATTTGGCACAGGTCAAAGGATGAACGAGCATCGCAGGCTCGACTTGTCTGAGCTTGTGAATCCGTTCCCACACAGAATGCTTGCAGTTGCAGTTTTCCCTCAGTGGCGTTGTGTTGTCAAAAGGTGGCTAGTGCATCCAATGATTTTAAATTTTCCTATTTTCACTTTAATTTTACATTCAGAATGGAGTGGTCTAACGATTTGATTGTAGAATTTTTGGAACTATATGAAGGGGAACCAGCTATATGGATTCCAAAGGATCTGAAGCATATAAAACAGAAATTTGGTGCAATCACCAGCTAAAAAATTAGAACACAATGCATTCACTTCACAAACGAAATCTCTACAGTCTAGATAATCCTGCAAATGATTTACTTACCTACTTCGACTTTTATACAAAGACGTCATCCACCATCGTCTTTTTCTTTTTCTCTATTTTTGTTTGCTTTTAAATATTCACCGCTCATTACAATAAAAGCTGCAGCACAAGTTGCAATACGCTGATTTTGTTCTTGTTGGCGTCTCATCATTTTCCTTGATGCAAACTACTGCACTGTTTCCACCAGAATAACAATCCAATGGGTACGTCTCGAGCGCAATTTAGAACTTGGCGAGTAACGTTGCAAGCTGTTCAACGCGCCGTGGGAATAGTCACGGCTCGTCGACTTGCTACTTGGCAAACTGTTTGCCAAACCGAAACTTGGCAAGTCACTCGCCAAGTCCCGCGCCGTTGGAAGCCGGCTTAATGAAGTGTAGGAAAGGATTTTTCCGAAAAAACTTTCAAGTGATTCTGAATAAATATGTTCAGTTATTGTGGGTGTCCCAATAGTTAGTATTTGCTCAATATATCCAAGATGCGAAATGATATAGAAAAAAGTTTCGAACATTATTAAATTAGTTCGAGATATACAGGGTGTTCAGTTCTTTTGGTGGAGCATATGATAACATTTTTTCAATGAAACCAATTTTTTTCTGTCAATATAATGCTTCCATACTTCGTACACAGTCCTGAATATTTTTCTTGTCAAAATACGTCGTTGTCCATTTTTTTCGAAGAATCTGAAGTAGGCTATGGAATAAACATTTGTTATCAAGTTTCATCAAAGATGTGAAAGTTATTTGGTGAGGTGGCTCAGAGAATACGAAAATAGCATGTCCCAATTAAGGAAATTTTCATTAATTGCTCATTTCAAATAAACCATAATTCTTATGAAAGTGGATACTTTCTATGAGAACTGAACTGTGAAATGTGTTAATGAATATCCTGCATCAACTATTCTCTGATTTGGGCTAAATGGTCATTTTTTTATGGATATTATTATTTTTTATTCTGTCATGAAACGATAACAACAAAAATTAATTGGCGCTCCGAGGCAAGTTCATTGATTCCAGTAGTGTATTCGCTTTTTCAGCTGCAGGAAAACCCGGAAAAACCAGCAGCACCACATCATCTCGAGATCTGGATCAGCCAATGTCAAAATGGAATCCTTTTTTATTAATTTAATTATTTAAACCATTTTTTGGGATTCTTTTATTAACCATCTTGAACATCATGGGAATCAGATACAGTACACGAATGAATGATATTATATAACGTATCATGCTTGCGGAAATATAACAATTGAGAATGAAGCAAAATCTTTTTCGTAAGATTCTTCTCTGTATCCAAGATCTCAGTATTCTTATAATCCGTTCAATGATCATTGTGATTCACATGCTCTGATTAGACATATAAATTAATATTTCTTGTACAATCGCTTCTGTGTGAAAGCATCAAGACTGTTAAAATTCCTAGCTGCTCAACCAATATACGTTTGATTACAGTCTAGACCAAAAATTTCATGAACAATGCTCGATTTTTGTTCAAAATTGAAGATTTTACTATAGAGTTTAATTTAAAAATTTATGGTAGTGATGCATTTTTTGATGTTAACGTTTTCACTTTTAAGAACATTGATTATTTCAGGAGTGAGTTCATGAATAAATGGTGGAGATCAGAATATGGTAGGAAGTAATCAATTTGGATTTTTTTGTGGTACGAGATTGAAAAGAGTATATTATTGATGAGATGTTTGGAATAAAAATTTTCCATTAGAAAAATCACGTAATTACATCAAACAATTCTGGCGTATGCTGTGATGACTTAATTGAACAACTTTACTTTTGAGTGAACTGACTATATCGTTTTTCATTCTATGGGGATGCTATGACTATTATCAAGAAAATGATTGCTACAAATTGGTTTTCTATACCATTTGGTGATCATCTGGTTTCGTTCAGTCCTAATGAGTTATATCTATAAGTGTAGTATACAAGTATCTACTTCTTCGACAATGAATTGTATATTGACATCGTAAGAAAACATCGTTTATTCTATCGGATGGTATTGAGAGAATCAAAAAATCATCCCCATATTCCTATTATCGAAAAAATATCGCAGGAAGCGGAGGTAAGCAGTTATCAAGAAACTTATCCAAATTGTATCTGAAATCGGAGACATCTTTTCGAAAACGAAAAAAAAAAAGAAACGAAAACGAAGTCTAAATTTGAATTGAAATGGGAAAATTATTGACAGTGACAATTTTTCCTTCTCAATGTTTTCCCGAGGAGGAAATTTCTGATTACAGGGTGATGTTGATTTTGTTCTTTGATATGTGAGAAGGTTGGAATATATCCTACTGAGAATATTCAACTCTGTTTTTTTATTTATAGACTTTTCTTCATTGTTCATTTGAACCATCTCAAGAGAAACTCTCTTACTAGAGTTGGTTTCTGAATATAATATTGAAGTACTGTCGAAATGCCTGGGAGTGATTCTGGACAAGCGTCAAAACTTCAAAAGAGACATCAGTGGGATATTCAGAGGGCGGGGGAGGCTATCAAGCAAAACTATCCCCTGGTAGCAAGAATCTGGAAACTAAATCTTGAAAAAATATAACTAATTTATAAGCAGGTAATCAGACCAGTAATTATTATACGCTCATCCAGTATTCTGCTACCTCAAGAAGACTCCTCTGCTGAGAATTGAGAGGCTGCAGAACAAAATCCCCCATATCCGAACAATAATTTCACGTTTGTTAATAGTCGGTGATCAGAATCACAGTTGGGAATATTCTCGTGTGATCTACTGCCGAATGCTATAGAAAGCTTATGAGATTTGGATCATTATCTCAATTACGGAAATGTTTCACGTACAAAAGTGTAGCTCGAAAAAAAATTGTGGTGCATTCTAGAATAATATTTTGTTCTTGGTTGTAGTGGATGCACGTGTTATATTGGTTCATTAAATTTGCTTAAAAACCGTCCAAAAGGCTCATGAATGATTACCCGACGATCCAACAAAATTATAAGGATTACGCAAAGCAATAAAAAATCGTGACATAACGAACGGAGTAGCTGAATAGATACCAATCAAAGAGAAGTCGGGAATTCGCTTAGAAAGGCTGGGTCGGTCTCGACATCGGGCACCTAGTTGGCCTTGAATTCGGACTTCAAATATCTTCTCCGACATTGTTGTATATACTTCTGGACAGGATTTTCTTCTTTAGACACGCGCTGTTTCTTGGAATACTAGTCGTCGGCTATTAAGAGAGTTGTGGGATTCCACAAAAGCTGCTGTTCAGAGAATAACGTTGAATAATTTTCGAAAAAAATATCCGAATATAATCTTGTTGAATATATAATAAGACTAGATTTTGCCCGCGACTTCGTACGGGTAGAACCGAACCGTTTAGTCTGCGCAGGCCGGTAAAGCACCGCTTTTCTCCGACTTGATTGACATATACTATCATTTTTCTCCGAATTTTTTGCTACTTTATAATAAAATATAGCCTAATATATCACTTAAGAATAATGTAGCTTTCTGTTAGTTAAATATTTCCCATGATTGGAGTAGTATTTCCGAAAACTACCCTACAAACAAACAAACAAACAAACCAAGTTAGAAACTGTATCTCTATGATAGTAGTATAGATATAAATGTTTCTTGTGGAGGTCCTGATAGAGGACTGTTAATAATACGAAATTTGAAATATAAAGGTTTTGGGCTTCTTTCTCAACTCAATGAGAGAGGAATAAATGAATTCACTTACCTGAAATGGATAGAATAGAATATATTCCTAGGCAATGGCGTTTTGGCTTAGTCGAGAGTCGGTTCTCAAAAAAAAGTACTATTACGTTTCCCTGTGGGGCGCAGTCTGGCGCTCGGGTATATACCGAGCAACTGGAGGAGGGCACGGGTGAACTTCATCCCCAACGTAGGAAAGAAGGACCACACCCTCCCGAAGTCATTCAGTCCAATCTGTCTCTCTTCCTTCTTACTGAAGGCACTGGAAAAGATTGTAGATAATTACATAAGAACCGAGATACTGAAGAAGGTGCCATTGCACCCCAGGCAGCATGCATACAGGGCGGACAGATTAACGGAAACCGCTCTGTTCGTGCTAACAGAAAACATCCAGAGATCACTTGAGCTTAAAGAAATGGCAATATGCGCCTTCTTAGACATAGAGGGGGCATTCGACAACACCTCTCACGAACAAGGAAGTGGACAGAACCACATCCAGATGGATGTGCCAAATGCTGGCTACAAGAACTGCGGAAACGAAAGTGGGCGAGAGCAGCTTTTTGATCAGCACAAACAGAGGATGCCCACAAGGAGGGGTACTATCACCTCTGATGTGGAGTCTTGTAGTAGACGAACTACTCGGAACACTGACCGGGAACGGAGTCACTTGCCTAGGATATGCTGACGACATAGTCATTATGGCCAAAGGCAAATTCGAAGGAACCCTCTGCGATCTAGTAGAAAGGGAGCTAGAGACTACCAGAAGGTGGTGCGTCTCAGTAGGGCTGAGAATCAACTCAGCGAAAACCACAGTGGTACCCTTCACTAGAAGAACAAAGCTTCAGCACCTAAGGACCGTTCGTCTCGACGGAGCAGACTTAGAATGGCAGCAAGAGGTGAAGTATCTAGGGCTTATCCTAGACTCAAAACAAGGCAAAATCATCACTGATGGTGTGCAGGAACATTGCGGAAAAAAAGGTGGGGCTGTAACCCATCGGTACTGCGATGGATGTACACCATGATAGTGAGATCTATGATCACCTACGGAGCAGTAGTGTGGGACGGCAGAACCGAAGTCGCCACAACCAGGAAAACCTTAGAGAAGGTGCAAAGACTTGCATGTCTCTGCATAACAGGAGCAATGAGATCGACTCCAACGGCAGCACTAGAGGTCATCTTGGACCTCACACCTCTCCATATCATGGTGAGGAGAACTGCTTGGGGAGCACACCTCAGGTTGGCCAAAGTCAGACTCGAGGGGATAGCACACGGGGGGGGAGGGAACTTAGCCTTTCCCGAAAGCGCACACCTTGCCGATCTCCAAACTGACGAAATCATCAAGAAATTCAGTTTTATGAAACTCTTTCGAACAAAACTGAGTACCAAGAGAGATTGGAGCATAGAACCCATTCAAGCACTAGGAAGGAATACCATAACATGGTATACAGACGGGTCCAAAACTCCCGAGGGAACTGGAGCAGGAGTCTATGGGCCTCGCACCAAATACTCCGAGCCCATGGGCCAGTTCCCCAGCATTTTCAAGCGGAAATTCACGCCATAGAAAGGTGCATTCAGCTCAACCTCGACAGGAAATATCGGAACAAGGAAATTGCGATCCTCTCCAATAGCCAAGCAGCCATCAAAGCGTTGAGTTCCTCTTGCATCAATTCGAAGATGGTTTGGGAATGCCAAGACAAACTTAACGACCTAGGCAGGAACAACAAGGTGACCCTCCTCTTGGGTTCCAGGGCACGTCAAAGTGGAGGGGAACGAACAAGCAGACATCCTGGCACGAAAAGGTGCATCAACACCACTGATCGGGCCAGAACCATTCTGCGGACTTGGAAGCTCTTACTTCCAAGAAAAACTCAATGAAACGGAAGAAGCAATGAGAGCAACACACTGGGAAAGACTTCCAGGGCTGCAAGACTTCCAGGGCTGCGGCAGGCCAAAGATCTCCTCGGAAACTTCAACCGAGCAAGATCGAAGACACTGATTAACCTCAGCAAAATTAGTCTAAAGGCAATCACGGAATTTCTAACGGGGCATTGCAGACTCAAAGAACACCTAAGGAAGCTAGGCTGTACATCACAAAAGATCGAGTATACTGGGACCATTCCAGCTGACTGTGGGATAGCAGAAGAAGATGGGGCACAATAGATCTAAGCAGGTCGCAGCGTATCTGTCACCATCCAACTCACCAATACCAATACCCTGTGGGTTCGGTAATAAATGACAATCCGTATAACGAAAACAGAACGAAACAGAACAGAATATTTCACAAACTTCCATAGACATTACAACTAATGAACTGGCCATTATGACAGTTTTTCACAGAGCATGATGCGGAATACATTAGAGAGAAACAGGATATGCACATTGATATTTGAAAGACCTAATAACAATTTTATACTCAAATTACTCTATTTTTCTTAGCCTCTCTTTCTCTGCTACATTGAGTATGAAATGCGCTTAGAGTTTATACTTGAAGTATTCTATATTTTCACTCTTAGGGCCGGTCAATCAGTTGTCATGTCTATACAAACTACAAAGAACACAGTTATTCACTTTGCTTTTCCTTCGCTATCGGAACGCTGCCAATTTTTGACCTAACTTTGAACTTACCATGTGCTGGGGTATAGTCTGGTCAGTTTTAGGTAAGCTCAAACTCCCAGATATTCAAGAGCATGTTTGAGATTGAAAAAGAATCATTCGAGGTCTACCATAAAATCCGAGACTGATGATTTCTATAGTAATGAAAGTTCGTGAACAAGCTAGGTTTATTTATTTGATTTATTGGCCATCGATTGAATTTTTTTCAAAGACGAAATTAATTACTCTCATCATTCATAATGAACTGCTTGTATCTTGAAACACTGAAATCTCAATTTCGAATTATCAATTATTCTTTCCGAAAGATTAATTAACAATTTTGTCAATTTTAATCAAGTGTTTCTTTATATGAAAATGATGAAAAAAATCACAGAGGCCTTTATTTAAAAAAAAAAATTGAGGGGGACATCGGATACGAACCGGCATATTTTAGTAGCTTATAAAAATCACTGGTCAGTGAAATGAGTGTTTTTTTCTTTATATATCTTCGGAAGGAAGAGGCCTAGTTTGACCTGTAACCGACTTTCTGCCTCCATCCCATACAAGATCCCCATTACTTCACTGAAAGAATTTTCAAAAATGGGGTGCAGGGTTACTGAGTTCAGATCTTAGGATCACCTACAGAAACGTGTGCAGAGAGCTCAAAAGAGAACGTACAGATAGTCCTGTAGAGTAGGCGGAGGAAAAACTTTTCCTAGAGATCCATTACTTCTAACACCAAACTGCGCGTATCGCTAACAAGGTAAGTATCTTCAGAAAAAGAAAATTGATACTAAAACATAGTAGTCAAGAAAATTGGTACTATAGTATAGTAGTCAGTATTGAATTTTTTCTCCTGAAGATGCTAACCTTGTTAGCGGAAACGTGCAAATATATCAGTTTTGTGTTAGGGTGATTGATCTTTAGAAGAAGTTTCAACTGTCCCACCAAAGGGTCCAACCTTATCGTTTATAAGGGGGAAGGGGATTAGGAGGATGCATCACTTCTTGGTTTTTGACTCACATCGAAAACGGCGTGGCCTAGTCCTAAAATATTCTTATAAGAACGCGTTTCTCGAGGTCCTCGTTTACTTTTGCAGCATATACTTCATTTCAATATTAATTGCTTGAGTCCAAGGCAAAATTCATTCGGATTTACAGAAGTACGTCGTCCCTTCCGCAATGATTTATTCAGCAACGTACCCAACTTTTTCTTGGCAAATAATCAGAATTGGTTTCTGTTCTGTGTCCGAGTAAATGTGAATGAAAAAAATTGAAACTTATTTTTTCAGTAAAGTTATATAATTACTGAAAACTGATGCAGACGGTGTGAACCTCCAAGAGGCAACGCCATCTGCTGGGTGACGACCAAAGTCTCAAACTCTCACGGTCCAAGACAGAGGAGACCTCTTACAGCGGGCCATCGTACGACGAAGTCGCAACAATAGGCCGCCGCGATCGAGAATCGACTTCGGTCAACTTGCAGAAAGCTGCAACCCTTCACAGAAATCAGAATTTCTATGTTCGAAATGATTGCATTCACAACCCAATGCCAGACAGCTGTTTCGACCTACCAGGTCTCATCAGTGACACTTGGCTGGATTGTGAACACAAACATTTCGAACTATCTACTCCTTACGAAGTAAGTCTCTGAAAACTGATGCAGACGGTGTGAACCTCCAAGAGGCAACGCCATCTGCTGGGTGACGACCAAAGTCTCAAACTCTCACTGTCCAAGACAGAGGAGACCTCTTACTCTGTCACAATCTAGCCAAGTGTCACTGATGAGACCTGGTAGGTCGAAATAGCTGTCTGGCATTGGGTTGTGAATGCAATCATTTGGAACATAGATATTCTGATTTATATAATTACTCATTAGTCGGGAATAGGAACGAGTGCCACTTCAAAGTTTCCATAAGATACGCAAAAAAGCATGATCTCTTCGACACTGATCGCTAGGAAATTGACAACTTCAACGATATGGCTCAACTTAATGGAATAACTCTTAAGTCGGCAAATAGAAAGGATGCTACCTAGAAATCATCTCAAAAGACTTAACTTTATTTAGGTATCCGCTCTTAAGCTGGAAACTAGAGATTGGTATTGGTGGTATTGGTGAGTTGGATGGTGACAGATGCGCTGCGACCTGCTTAGATCTATTGTGCCCCATCTTCTTCTGCTATCGCAAGGTGTTCTCGTTTATAGCAGCCCCTCAAGCCTCAATTCCTTCAGGAATTTAAGGATTTTGAGGGGATCTATTCGTGGTATTTCTCCCACAGTCAGCTGGAATGGTCCCAGTATATTCGATCTTCTGTGATGTACAGTAAAACACTCCATCAGGATGTGATGGGGTGTTTCTGGATGTTCTCCGCAGAACCTGCAGGTGCTGTCCTCCTCTAAGCCTAGCTTCCTTAGGTGTTCTTTGAGTCTGCAATGCCCCGTTAGAAATCCCGTGATTGACTTTAGACTAGTTTTGCTGAGGTTGATCAGTGTCTTCGATCTTGCTCGGTTGAAGTTTCCGAGGAGATCTTTGGCCTGCCGCAGCCCTGGAAGTCTTTCCCAGTGTGTTGCTCTCATTGCTTCTTCCGTTTTATTGAGTTCTTCTTGGAAGTAAGAGTTTCCAAGTCCGCAGAATGGTTCTGGCCCGATCAGTGGTGTTGATGCACCTTTTCGTGCCAGGATGTCTGCTTGTTCGTTCCCCTCCACTCCGACGTGCCCTGGCACCCAAACTAGAGATGGTGCCACTTAGTAATTTTTGAGGAATATGTTGAATTTAATTCTATTTCGAAAAAAAATAGTATGAGATTTTTATATCAGACGAAAAGCCAGGAAAAGTTTAAAACCGTTATTGATGGTATCAATAAATTGGAAATTATTAATGATGGTGTTAGTTCATTCATATATTCACAGAATGAAATGATGTTGAAAAGTTATCACAGAATACAGAAAATGATTTTATAAACATAAACGGTCCAACAACCGCTGAAGGAGCTGATAATTGACAACGTTACCTGATACCTGATATGGAAACACGATTTTGAAATATTGAAAAATGTGAATCAGATCTTTAAGTGATTTTGACATGAAAATCTTCTAAGAGTTTTGAGCAGTTTTCTAACGAATAATGCACGAGAATTGGGTTTCCTTAAAAACAGAGGTGTTGTGTCGCAAAGGATACTTTTTAATAGATATGTGAAAGACATATCGTTCCATCCAAGAATATCCCAGACATTTTCCATACTCGTATAGAATGAATGAAACTATCGTACTATGAAAATCTAACTGAAATCAAATTTCTCTCATCTCATATCATGTGAGCGAAGATTATCTCATTCAATTTATAGTGCCGCGTACCTACTGAAAGAAATACGTACATTATAAAGCACTTATTTCACTTAGGATTCCAGATGAGTTGTAAGGAGCAAAATGATGATTTGGCAAGAGGGGAAATTTTGTCAAATATCTGGAAAACCTTTTATCATTCCTCTAAAAACAGAAATGGTTTTGGGATGAATAAATATATATTCCACCGGATATGTTTTGCGAAGGAACTATATCATATATCCAAGATATGAGTTACAATTTTGATGACGGGGTATAATTTCATGGTTTATTTGTTTGATTTCAAGTATAAAGAGTCCGATTACATTTATCACTGGTCGACAATTTCCTCTAAAAAAATTGTTTTGTTCTCTAGTTAATACAATTTTGTGGTATGGTTGAGATCAACGGACGGTGCAGGAATGTGGAGCAGTTTTAGTACATACATGTATACTGTTTTCCATTTCAACTTATTTCTGTTATCTCTGGTTAGGATAGCAGGAAACTACGACAACGATGAAATTATCGTGTCCTGGACATAACTTGTGAACGAGTTCTCAGAGCATTCAAAAAATTGTTGTGCATTTTAACTTTTTTTTCAATTGGCAATAAACCATGTATGATATATCGTGTGAAAGATCCTATAAAGAAGAACAGTCTCCTAGAATTTCAGATAATTAAAATTTTCTCAAATTTTTTAAATAAGTATCATGACATATCGGACACATTGATCAATTATTCTAGGAGAATGATCTCCTTGATGAGACCTTTCAATAATCATAGTTGTGATGTTTTTTTACAGAATTAGAAGTAGTATAGTTTGTCTGACATGGGACCGTATTGATCACGGTTGAAAGGACGTTTTCGCATGAAATAAATGGATTCGTGTGTCCCTCGAGGCAGAATTGTGGGAACGCTTTCGTTTATTATTCAACTTGAATGTCATTCATAATGTACAGTTTCCAACACAAACAGGTCGATGAGCAACGTTGGAAAGTTCGTGTGGGTTAACAAACAGAAACTCATATCCTACATAAAAGGGCATTTGGATTTAACCTAGGTAATCCATGCGAAATCAAATACTGAGCGGTGTACTATAAACGATTTGAGGAAAAATCCGGAAACTGCAACCGCTCAGGTTTCAAATGTTCGAGCACTTATAAGCTGAAATAACATTGTGCACTGTAATATGAAATCCCAGTTTCAATAATGTGTTCCTGTTCTATCTTCATGTTGAGCCGGCCGAAGAAAAATATTTCATTGTAAAAAACATATCAGAATTGTCGATACACAAATACATAGCCATACTTCATTCACATCCATGTAGTGGCAATCAAGAAAATACCCGTCCTTCCCCGCACAAGGTTCTGCCTTCTGGAAGCACTCGGAAGAATGTTTGACAAGTATTTGAAATGAAAAAATGTTTTCTTGGGAGTAAATTTCTATGACATTGTAGGATTTCTCAACAAATACAAAAAGTGGCGGATCAAGGATATGGTTAGGGGGCTAATGGAAAAGTGAAATAATTTTTGTTCCTTAACGAGAATAATTCATTTTAAATTTGTTTTCAGAATATTTATATTTTCATTATTTTCCTTCTTTGATTGTGGATGTTATGTATGGTTTTTATTTTCTTGTGGAGATTATCTGTTATGATAATCAAAAAAATAATAATAAGGAGACGCCTCACATAGTTATCTTTCGTTAATATTGAACTCTCTCTTTAACATGTATATCTGAATTTTTCTATGCAATTTTGAAGTATTCAAATTTCACTATTCGAAAAATATAAATGAAATTGATCTCGAATTAAATTTTTGATTGATGATTCCTGGACTCCAAACTTTATCCTCTCTATTTCTTTTGAAAATAATTTCATCACCAACATTTGAGATAGGTATTGATTTTGTGTTTCCATCATAGTAGTTCTTTGATTTCTGTTGATTTTTCTTGATTTTTGGTACGGCTTGGATAATTTTTGATTTTTATTTGCTTTCCTTGATAGGAATTGTACATCTCAAATTTCTTGTGAATAGTCTTTGAGCAGGACTGGATCGAACTTTATTAGGTGTATTTCTCTCCAAAATTAGTGTAATATTTCTATATAGACTTTTCGACAAACTTTTCAATAGATTTTTATTTCAAGTCAAACTATAATTCAATCTCTCCCGTTGTCTCAACTGTCAGTGCCGTCATGAAAATATATATATATATATATATATATATATATATATATATATATATATAAACTAAATTAAATTGAACAAGTGGATAAATCTATAACAATCCCCCCCTAGTGATGAAACCAGCGGGTGCATCACTCTTCTCTGTTCGGCTCGATATTCAATCTGCAAATCTTCGCAACCGGTCTCTGGTAAGTTCCTGCGGCCATTTTGACGTCGACGACTCTTATCTTTCCATCTCTTCCCCCATGGATTGCAGTGATAATACCAAGGGGCCACGTATTTCTGGGTAAGTTTTCATCACAAATCACCACCAAATCCGATAGTTTAATGCATTGTCCCTTAGCATCATATTGCCACTTTTGCCGCTTACTGATGAGTGAAAGATATTCTTTAACCCATCTTCTCCAGAACATTTCAGTGAGGGCTTGAGAGACACGCCACTGTCTTCGAAGATTCATCTCCTCATTTTTAAATATTCCTGGTGAAGGTGCGTTTCCGCTGGAATATCCAAAGATGAAGTGGTTTGGTGTCAGACATTCCGGATCCTTACTATCTACTGAAGCGTGAGTCAGAAGTCTACTGTTTACTTAATTTTCCACTTCCACGAATAATGTGTGCAGAACTTCTTCACCCGGATATCTACATTTCAATGTCTGTCTAAGGGCAGTTTTAACAGTCCGAGCCAGCCTTTCCCAACAACCGCCCATGTGCGTTGAAGCTGGGGGATTGAACTTCCATTGAACTCTTTTGATGGACAAATAATCCTGACTCTTGTTTTGGTCCAATTCATCCAGAGATTTTCTCAATTCTTTACCAGCTCCTCGACAATTAGTGCCGTTATCGGAATGTAATTCTACGGGACAACCTCTTCTGGCGATGAATCTTCGTATTGCCATGATCGCTGAATCGGTGGTGAGCGAACTTGCTAATTCTAGATGTACGGCTCTTACACTCAAGCAGGTAAAAATTGCACCGTAGCGCTTTTCATGCCTTCTTCCGATAGTTACTTCAAGAGGACCAAAATAGTCTAATCCTGTGAAACTGAAAGGCCTCACAAAACTTTGTAATCTACAAGGTGGTAGTGGAGCCATTTTAGGAATCTAAGGTTTACATAGCATTTTTTGCAATAGTTGCAATCCCTTTTGCATTTTTTCACAGCATTCCTCAATCTTACTATCCAAAATTTCTGCCGAATTTCGTTTATAATTTGTTCTTCGCCCTGATGTCCCAGTCTGATGTGGAAATCCTCTATTAAGAGTCTGGTGAATTTATTTTTCGCCTCCAGGATAATTGGGTGTTTTTGATACATTCCCAAATTCGTAGCATTTGATAATCTTCCTCCGGTACATAGAAGTCCATTTCCATCTATAAATGGTGTTGAAGTATAAATGTTACTTCTTCTGGAAACACAATTTCCATTCAACAAATTTACTATTTCGGTAGAAAATGATTCAGCCTGAATTTCCTCAATCCAAATTAGTTCCGCATCATCAATTTCTTTGACTGTCAGGGGTCCAAATAGTTTCATTTGTTTTCTGCAATTTTCTATAAATCTGAATATCCAACATGTCGTTCTTATCAATCTAGTGTATTTTGAAAATTTGTTCAAGTCAGGTAAAACATCAGTTGGTATCATCCTTATGAAACACACATATTCTTTTTTCAATTCCAAATCATCTTCATTATTTCTTGTGTCAACTTCTTTTGGCCAGTATTTTTCATTTTTCTATAAGAACTCAGGTCCTGTCATCCATCTCTCATTTTTACTAATATCTCGAGTGGTTTCATCTGCAACATTTTCTTGTCCGGGCATCCAGTGCCAGCAAGATATATCAGTATTTTGCGAAATTTCTTGAATTCGATGAGATACGAAAGTTTTAAACCTTCTCGACTCAGAGCGAATCCAGCATAATACTGTTTTTGAATCACTCCATAAGTGAATAGAATATATTCTTACTTCCAAATTGTTTTTAATAGACACCATCAACCGACTCAGTAATACCGCTGCTTGTAATTCTTATCTTGGAATAGTGATTAGTTTGGTAGGACAAACACGAGTTTTTGCACTCACAAAGACAGTTTCATTTGTTTTTTCTGATCCATATCTCAAATATACGACAGCGGAGTATGCTTCTTCGCTTGCATCGCAAAAACCATGTAATTAGACCACTTCTTGATCGAATAAATTTGGCCCATGACATCTTGGAATACAAACTTTCGGTATTTCCTTCAATTTTTCAAGAAGAATCCTCCATCGTTCCTCTAATCCCGGAGGAATATCATCATCCCATCCAATGTCGCTTTTGCAACTGGATTGCTCCAGAGTTTTCATTTTAATAGTCAGTTTTGACAAAAACCCCAAAGGGTCAAAAATCGACATTACAAGTCTCAGCACTTCTCTTTTCGTTGGTAATTTTGTACCATTTAGTATATTGGGATTTATTTTATGAAAATCTGAGTTGAAAGTAAAACAATCACTCGTCGATATCCAATATAACCCTAAAGTTTTCTCAACGGGTTGTTGAAAAAGACAATGAAGGTTTCAGCGCCTCCTCTTGTGTGTCACTGCTATCTAAATAATCATCAACATGTTTCGTTAGAATTGCTCTTGCTGCTTGAGGAAATGTTGTAAGATGTTCTTCGGCATTTTTGTTTTTTGTATATTGGGCCATACAGGGTGATGAAGTGGCTCCAGAAATCATAACCTTCATTTCATAAGTGCTTGGTTTCGAATTTCTGTCCATGCCTCTCCAAAGAAACCTCTGTGCAGCACAATCTTCTTTACGAATCAGTACCTGATGGAACATTTCTTTGACATCTCCACAAAATGCCACCTTACGTTGTCGAAATTTCCACAAAATTTCGATCAAACTATTCATCAGATCTGGTCCCTGAAGAAGATGCTCATTCAAACTGGTTCCATGTGACTTAGCAGCGGCATCCAGCACAATTCTAATTTTTCCTGGCTTATTCGGATTGAAAACGGGAAAATGTGGTAAATACCATGTTCGAGCGTTGCTTTTCTCTGTTTCTTCGTAGTTCAGCTGTCTAATGTATCCTTCACTTTCATACTCTTTTAATTCCTAACAATATTGATTTGCTAAATTTTCCAGTTTTTTTTTCCAGGCACATATGTCTAGTGATCGCATTTGTTTTGCTTTCTGGCAAAACACAATTTTCATTTTTCCATAAAAGTCCTAATTCTATATGAAATCCAACTCGCGTTTGAGTTTCCTCCAATATTTCCAAAGATCTTCTATCTTTTTTTGATCTACCAGTTGTTTCGATCTTCACTCCGAAGTCTTCAAGCGTGACTGTAGCTTTTACAAGATTATGAAGCTCGTCATCACTTCTCTCTTGCGAATTACAGCAAAGGTGGAAAACAATGTCATTGTCCAAACGTCTACCCTGTATATTATTTCTTCCATGAATTACCCATCCAAGAAGAGTTTTTGAAACAAATGGAGAATTCCAAGTACCCTGATAAATTTTCCTAGCAATTGTTAATGCACATTGATCCTGCCCAATGAGAATTAATGGTTGTGCATCCTTCATCGATTTCAAAGAAGCTTGATTGATATACGGGTATAACTGGCTCAATTTTTGCACGTCTACCGATTGTCGTGGCAAAGATAAATTATTAATTGTTCTTGCTCCAGATATTTTAAACGTTTTTGAATTTTCATCAATACCAGATATATCTAGAGTCACCTTCATTGAATGTTCGTCTTGTTTCGTTACGTCATTCAACCATTGATAGCAAATTGGCTCGACAGGTCCAATGAGACCAATTTTGTCCGCTACCTTAGAATCTATCAAGGTTGTAGTTGCATCTTCGTCAAGTAAGGCGTATGTCGACATCTCGCCTTTTGGTCCTCTCAACAAAACAGGTGCAATTTTCAGTAATATCTGAGTGTTACGCGTATGGGAATAGTTTATCGACTCTGCATCTGAACTTTTTTCTTGGGATCGATTTCCTTTAGTACTATGTAGTAAGTAGTTGTGATACTTTCCACAATTGTTGATCACGCATTTTTGTTTTCTTATGCATTTGAAAATATTGTGCCCCATTTTGAGACAGCTGAAGCACAAGTTTTTAGATGTAACCAGTTGCCATTTATCATCTACGTTCAACTCCTTGAACTTTTCACAAAATTCCAAACTGTGAATGTTTTCGTTGCAAATTTGGCAGAATGATTTTGTTTCAGTCTTACTTTTCAGTGAAAAAACCATTTCACCCTTTTTTCTGACATTTTTTGATTCATTTTTTGTTGTAAAATCCATGCATGAAGTAGCAGCAACAGCAATTTCTCGAAACCAAACAGAAAATTGCTTGAGATCAGTTTCAGTGGAGTTCATAACTAATTTTCCCCAATCAAGCCTTAGATATGGTGGAAGCTTACCTACTAATTCACTAAGAAGTTGTGGACCGAAGGAAATTTTCAAAGTTTCAATTATTTTAGAAACATTCGTGACAGACATCAATAAGGGATGAACAGCATTCCTTGCTTTACCTCTGAGACACCTTTGAAGTCGTACAAGGTTATCAGAGTCAGTGAGGCTGTTAATTTCAGTCGTACGTTCAAAATTATCGATGAAAATCGGCCAGTCTTCCGGATTTCCATCAAACGTCGGTAGGTTATTATTCTGATGCTTTCCCGTGCAATTAGTCAATGTTGAGCAAATTTGAATGAATGATCTGAAGTCATTTGTAGAACATTTGCAGATTTGCTCATCCTAGCATCATTATTTTCTAAATCACTTTCTTCTAGTACTTGCCAGTTATCTATCTTTTCCTTCAAAGACATTCTTTCAACTCCCTGAATACTTCTGTCAATGTCGAAATTTTCAGAATCTCCGGACCTTTCGCTAAGAATTCCTTGTTGTAAAATCATTTCTTTTCTTACTAGTTTCTCTTCTACTTCCAGCTTTCTTCTACGAATTTCGGCTAGCTTTCTTTCCGCTTCAAGTTCAATTTCTAAATGTTTCCTTCGAGAACTTGATGACATTTTTGAGTGGCTTTTATGATGAGAAATATGGGACAATGCATTACTTACGTGATTTGCGGTGTCGTCGCCGTCGTTTCTCGTAGTCTGCTGAAGTCCAGCGCTTTCGTCTCCATATCTCTGCGGTGGAATGCCTTTTGTGGGTCTCTCGCTTCTTCTGATGAAACTCATATCTCCAATAATCCGTTATTTAGGCTCGAAGGACTATGTAATATTTCTATATAGATTTTTCGACAAACTTTTCAATAGATTTTTCAAAATCATAATTTTTGCAGTTTTCACTACTTCGGGAATCATTTGGACTGGACGTTGAATGTCACCAACACCAACTTTACGAAAATTCCTTCAATTCAACGTTCACAAAATTGGTTGCATTGTCGCGAATCATGCGTTTTGGTATTCCATATCTACTAAATACTTTTTTGCACATCAGGATAGTTGTTTTCGCTGACAAATCTCTCAGTTCTTTTATTTTAGATAAATCTGAATAGTGGCTCACTATAATGAGACATTTTCTGTGTGTTTTATAACAACAATACTGTTCAGGATTAAATACTTCAATGTTTTAATACGTCCAAGTTGTACTGAACAGATCTGTTTCTTGGAAACATTTTTATTTTTATGGCTACAGCTCTTGTACACCCGACGAGCAAGTAACCTCAAATTTTCATTTCAACCATTTTTCTAATTAATTATAAACAAATTTCTATTTATATTTCACAAATTTCAAGCGTTACTTGCATTCAGGTAAGCACTGATGATGACTTTTTAGTCGAAAGCGCTCTGCTACGAATTTAATAAATAATTTTCTGCACGAAATACAAAGTCCTTCTTTGGAGAGTGTATTTCTCCATAGTCAACTTCTTGTATTTGTGCGAAACCATTCGCAACAAAGTGAGCTTTGTACTACTTCGCCCCATAACCATCATTCGATTTGATTTTGAAGACCCATTTCGTTTGTAGAATCTTCTTGTTGAGAGGGGGGTTGACTAGAGTCCAAGTGCCGTTTTGTAGCATAACGTTGTAATTTTCTTGCATTGCATTCTTCCGAGAAAGTGCGTCGGGTCGGCTCAGTGCTTCTTCGACTGATTGAGAGCCGCTGATATTCACATCAATTTCAGTGATATAAGTCTGATAGTCCGAAAAATCTTTCGGTATAGGTATTCTTGATGAACGACGTGGTAATTTTCCAGCAGTGGTCAGACTTCCGATGTACAATGCCTCAAGAGAGATTGAACAGTTTGTCGCTAATGTCGATAGAATGTGATATGCTCGAAAACATAGATTTTGAAGATGTGATTAACGATTTTGCTCAATTAAAATGTAGAAAGATAACTTTACATTCAACATGGATGTATGTCTGAGGACTAATAGTGGATGCCAGTTACTTGTGGGTTGCGTTGTATTATTATATTCATTATAATATGTAGTGTTACTGTAAAAACATTAAAATGAAGCTCGAACTTTGCATATGTACGTTCTTTGTCTTTTCTAATGGGTCCTAGGGGCCCTATTATCCTAATGTGCCCAGTGCCTCTGATAGTTGAATAAACGGCCCTGTGCTGATGTTTATAAACGATCGAAAGATAGAAATGAAAGATTAAATATTGATATTCATACCCTGACCTAGTTTGAAAGTTCTAGGAAATATCACGTCGAAGTGTTTTTGTTATTGAAATTCGTTGAAAAATTCTTATATTTTGATTCATTTGCTGTCTTGCAATGAAAAATATGTCATGCTTGCTACGAGTTGGTCTATCTTTTCAGATAGAAAGTTTCTGAAAGAAATAATTCGAAAACAGAAAGAGCTCAAGGAAGTCTGGACACAATTTTCATTTCCCTATAGCTTGTGTAGCTGGTCCGTTCTGGACTATATTCAGGAAATCTGTGTTGAATTGTGTCCAATGTTATTTGGGAATCCGATTCTTTGTCTTGCTTCTACTCATTTTCAATATACTCGTAAATGTTTTACATTCATTCTTTCGCAGTTACGTTAAGAATCATTCACACATTGTTACATTGTTATGTAACTGAATATCAAGTGATTGGATGAAAATAATAAAACTAACAATGCTTCGATAAACTGAAACAGTTCAATCCTGGCTACATGAACATAATATATTTTCATCTACACCCGTACTCTAACAATACACTTATATGCCCAAAACCCGTTTTATAATGAAGTCCATTACGATAGAGATTTTTCATAACGATACAGATTTTCAACCAATAGAAACCCATTATTTTTCAATCAAGCATGATGTGCATGCTCTGCATTTGACATATGTCAAGTCAGAATCGGTAAAGGTATTGCATTTTTGAAGAAAATTGCCAAACTTCGATAATCATAACAAAATGTCTGATACCAGCGATATGGGAGAATCACCTTCGACACCTTCACCGGCAGAAATACAGTTAGAATGATGAATTTTTTGCATTTGACAAATGCATGATTTATCTCTTTATTTTTTCAATAAAACTTTCTGAGCTCTCCGTAGCCGAGCTGTCTAAGGCGCTGAGATTAATCAGTTAGTTGGAAGAGACATGGGTTCGAATCCGGCCTCGGGTAATCTTTTTTTTTTATTTATTTTTGATCTTCATTCATTTCTCATCGTTTTATTTCTCGAAGTAATAACATTAATTACAGTTTTGTAGAATTTTTCAAAGAAATTCGTTTAATCAGTATTATTGTGTGCAATACAAATATAAATATAATATTTGTAGTTCTTCACTATTTATCGGGTGTAGATGAAATAGCGTATGCAACTCTCATGTAATGGTTAAATACACTCGCATCAACCATACGAAACTCACCTTCGGCTCGTTTCGTATCCCGGTTGATGCTCGTGTATTAACAACCATCATTACATGATCGTTGCATAACTACTATTATAGATGATGAGCATGATGTCCTTATATCTGAACAAATCTTCATTTTTTCAGTCTGAGAATTCAGACTCGATATCAATGGATTTAAACAATGCAATATTATTTCGACAACCAATTAGAAGCATTGGTACTTTCTTAGGTACATACTTTTCAAAGAAAGTCGTGTTTTGTGCTCAAGATAATTACTGATGGAATCTCAGCTATCGTAACGATGTTATTCTACTGAACACCTCATTAGAAAACTGCTATCTATGTTATGCGAAACGTAATTGCCAGAAAGTGGAAAATGGAAGGAATTGATCCAATTATAACTACTTGTTAAATCGTCTTCAGTGGAATAAATGAAACTATATTTCATTCAATGAAAATTTGTTGAAAGGGAATCAGAGTTCGAAGCAAAAATAAAATATCTCTCCTCAAATTGAGTTATGAAATTCGAACTAGAAATCCAACTTGAATGTATTTTCGTCATTGCATTCACTTATTAATGAACAAACTTCAGGGACTTATTGAAGTATGGTGAAATCGATGCTAATGAAAGGACAGAAAGCTTTAGGAAATATTTATGATTATAAGGTAGGATCCGTCGTTACCAATGAAAACTGTTTTCAATTCAACATCATTCTTGGTAATTCAAGATAGTTTTATCGAACAATGATTTTTGAAATCCTCATGAATATAGCTTTTGTCACACTCAATATGAAAAAGCAATATTCACGTGATAAACGACAATAAACGTTCTGTATCCAGGACAAACAATGAGTAATGAATATTAAGACCCATGTCGATGTGGAAATTGTTGGTTCTCTTGAAAACTATATAACTCACAACAAAAATTGAAATGAATGTAGGAAGTTTATAGACCAGACATTCATCCGGAAAAGACGATTTTTTGATTATTTGCCAATTATAAATCACACAGCAAAATACGATGGTGCCATTTTGACAGGAAGTGTTGAACTGAATTTTTTTATTTTGGGGGGGGGGGGAGCGAGGAGAGGATGAAGAAGTGGATGAAAGGCGGTGTCCGTATTAGGACAGTAGTGTATTCTCGAACACCCATGTGCTAACGCAAGCGGAAAACGGTGAAAACGCTCTTATCAGTATAAGTTTCTGAACATAATATTGAAGTATTGTCATAGTCCTTTGATGATCATTACTATTGACATGTTCAGATAATGCGCAAGAATCAATGTTTCTCCTGCAATCACTTTTGTGTGATATAATACGGCTATTTAGAGTTCTTGATGTCTGACCAATATACGTTTTGTCAGCGAGAATCAGCTCGTACAGTGGAATTTTGTAAATGACGTTAGATTTTTTTTTATTAGGAACTGGAGTTTTTATCTTACTATATAATTTTGATATATTCAAAACATTTTTTCTTGCAATTCTAATATTTTCAACTAAGAACTACACCTTCATTATCTGCAAATGAAAATTCTTCACCAAATAATAACAGTTTGATTCTGTTCAAATCCTTGCCCAATATTCGAGAACTTACTCCTGAATTAATAAATGTCTTCAAAAACATTAATATTAGAATTGCAAGAAAAAATGTTTTGAATATATCAAAATTATATAGTAAGATAGAAACTTCAGTTCCTGATAAACAAAAATCTAACGTCATTCACAAAATTCCATGTGAGGATTGTGACAAAACGTATATTGGTCAGACATCAAGAACTCTAAATAGCCGTATTATATCACACAAAAGTGATTGCAGGAGAAACATCAATTCTTGCGCATTATCTGAACATGTCAATAGTAATGATCATCAAATAGACTATGACAATACTTCAATATTATGTTCAGAAACTAATACTGATAAGAGAGTTTTTCTTGAGATGGTTCATATAAACAATGAAGAAAAGTCGATGAATAAAAGAACAGACTTGAATAATCTCAGTAAGATTGTATTCCTACCTTCTCAAATATCAGAAAAGCAAAATTAACACCACCCTGTAATCAAAATTTTCCTCCTTGAAAAAATGAAAATCAAAAATTGTAGCACTGTCATTCCAACTTTCACTTCAAAATTTTTATGTTAGAAATTCCGAATTTCATTAGATAGAGGGGGGTATTGTGAAACGTTTGTCGCACGTTCGTAAGTGTTCATAGTGTCGTTTATACCATCATACTGTATTTAAATGTATATTACAGTTGTCCTGAGGAACGAAGCAAGAAACTACCGAAAGCTCGACTAAAACAAAGAGTCTTCTTTGACGCCCTAACAATTGTGACTGCAACCCCGCTAAAGCTTTTCCAGTTACTATACAGCCAGTCAAGATTATTTACAAGTATATATATATATATATATATATATATATATATATATATATAGAGCCCTGTGAAATTTTTTTGGTAACACAATCATCTGACCAATTTTTAAAGATCTCAATAAGCGCATGTTCACTTCAGAGGTACGAACATTCCTGAGTAGTACTCTCACCAATTATTGAAGAATTATTAAATATCAGAGAGAGGTGAGAAAGCCCGGTCTGGGGTCTCTTACAGTTATGTTATTGGTTACAATCAACACAGAATCACGACCGGGTCATCGTCCGAACTCGAGACTAGATAATCCATATATGGAAGCAATAATGCAAGAAACGTGGCGAGGTTTGACTCGTATGGAAATGGGCGCGGAAAAAAATATATGGAGGCCATACTGAAATGATTCGTGTCTTAATCAAACAAGGGAAAGTGGTGATTTCACGAAAACACTTTGTACATTTGTCGTTTTCAACATGATACGGGTAGCAGAAATGAATATATCATGACGGAAGAATATATCATGTATGACCCATATATTGAGGTTAACAAAGTGCAAGTATAGATTATGCTCTGATTTCTCGCAATTTGTAACCAACTCAGTACAACAGGCGAGAGTGGTCCAAAAAAAATGGGGAAATAATCATGATTCAATGGGAAACGTACCAAGGACGGAACCTGTGAATGGGGATACTCTCTGAAATGATTCCATATCTTGGCATTCATGCTTAGGTCATAGAACAAACAATAACATTGCCGCATCGCCTTTTAGAATGTCTGCTGCAGATGCAGACGAAACGTCAAGTCCAAAAACCTGCAGACCACGGCTCAGAAGCCCGGAAACTTCTAACAATTCATCAGTTGCCGGTCGTGAGAGTCTGTAAACTTTGATAGAAATTAAACATAAAAACCAGGTCAGAGTGGTGAAATGACAGAACAGAAAATTGAAAGTTCAATAAAAAATATTAATAATTTTTGCTTTTTAAATAATACATGAGCAAGAAAAAATACAGAGATAATTCATATTTCATAAAAAATCAAATTAAAATAAAGACCGGAATAAATAATGGTAAAAAGAAATGGTTCCTTAATTTTCACAAGTGGTAAAAAAATGTTAACAGATTCTTTAAAGAAAGTTTTTTCTCAAATGATAATTATCATCAAAGATTATGTATTCAAAAAAAATTAAATTTTCTCATAAACAACGCATTTGTTTATAATTAGTTTTTAAACGATAGGAGATGAAAATTATCAAAAATCATAAGAATCTGATTATAAGAGAACGGATCAATAATAATATCATATAAAAAAGTTTCCGCTACTGAAAGAACATCATGAGAATCCTCATTTTTTTCGACATATTGATTCTACAGAATACTGGGTTAATCGTATACATTTTCAATACTCGAATTAGAATTACAATCTTTGGAAGTACTGATGAAAAAATTTTACACAATAATATGATGAAGGATATTTTTGAGGAAGAAACTTCTAATGGTGATGAAAATTGAGAAAGAAAACCTTCTATGTTTTTATGCCACTTATATTTTCAACTAACGTTACTGCAATTTCGGCCTATAAACTTTTATATATTTGAAGTACATACTATTCGTTTGATAATGTTCATATAGAAAGAAGCTATAGTAAATGATATATACAAATATGAGTGGTATAAAAATAGAGTTTCATTTCAATATGTCAAAAGTGACATATTCATATAATTTTCGTGCCATTTTTCCTTGTCCAAATTTCATTTATTATCAAAAATCAAGGTAACTCAGACGTTTTCATGACATCATCAAGCCTTATTGACCAACATAATCAGTTGTTGATTTCATCATTATTATTCCATTATTTCGGTGTAATTTGAGCGTCGGTACTTGAAATACTCACCTAAGCACCTGGCCTGACAAATAGTAAACTTCCCGTAAGTGATCAAGGAACCTGGTTCTCGCAAAGAGTATTCTTCTCTATTATTGATTCCTACACATAAGGAGGAGGATCTTTACCTCACATTACAATTATTCAATCATGAACTGCAAATCAATATTAATACCATTACACTTACTTCACCATTCAGTCGTCTACTGAAACAATGCAGAATCTGAAAAACTGAATAATAGAAAAGTGGTATAGATTGTCTTCGGCCTTTCCTTCACCAAAAATAGTTCAGACGTTGACAAAGACAATATGTAAGGTGTTTCATTATGTGTTTCATACTGTACTTTGTTCTTATACTGAATTGAGAGGGAAGCGAGATAAACTATTTTTTAGCTGGGAATGTCTTCTCAGAAAAACAATACAATTGAATCTAAAGAGTATATATTCTGATATTTCGAACGCCTCGTAACTCTAATCTCTATTAGCATAGACTATTTTTCTTAGGGAGTCGGATCAAAACTCATAAACACCGATGTTATACGTATACTTTACGAAAATACGAGCTGGTGCGCTCGTATTTTCCTTTCTTGTCCCACAACGATTTTGAGTTGAATAGTTTTGGTATCTCGTATCGGTATGAAGGACGTCGCTTTTCACATCCTCGCATAGAACTTGAAATATGAAAGAAACTTCCCAGATATTTGAACAAAGTTGTAGCAGCACGAGCGGATGCTTTGTGTAGAAATTCTTATTGTATCAGTTCCGTGCACACAATACCACAAACCGATTGAAGACCGACGGCATTCAGACAATGGATGCATAGGCGTTCACTCTTTCTATTTGTGATACTTCACAGAGAATGTATGAGTATGTATATGTGGTGCGTCTCCTTCGAACAAACATACCATGTTTCCTCTTTTTTCAATATGGTTCTAAACTAATCTATACCTATCCAACAAAGAGAGTAACCCAAACAATGATAGATGCGTGATCAAGGCGTGATCACCACATACCTTTGCATCTATTGGAATTCGCGCTGCAGTGTCGGAGTAGTCAGTTATGTTTTAACTCTTGTGGTGTGTACATATATGGTATTTTGTACTCTGAAATTTTTAAAATGTCAAGTACTGATACGGCTGGAGAAACTGCTGATATGTATCCCTACAGTCCACCCAAAAAAATACAAAAAAAACTGCACCTTAAAAAAATACCATTTCGGTCGTTTCTTAGTGCGACTCTGTACGAACAGCCTTGTCCGAGTGATCACGTGCACAATGCATGATAATGTTTTGGATCACTCCTTTGCTTGGATGGACAGAGTATATATATTTCAAGAAAATTTTGGTTCAGTTTTCATGATTCCGATAGTTCATGAAAAAAAAAGCATCAATAAATAGAATACCCAGTAGAAAAATCGTCAAATTCCCAATTACGGAAACCCGGAATATTGATTTTATTTCGAGGTACCTACATATGCTATTTTCCACGGGTTGTTTGAAAATGACAATATGAAAATTGGTATCTCATTCACTTTTGGATGAATTATCCCATCAAGAAATGCTGAATGATAGTTCGTCAACTTTATCGAAATACAATTTCTCTTCGAACAACCCAGAAAATGTCATATTCCGTAGCACTTTTCGAACAAAAAGAGTTGTAAATTCCATACAGAGGAACTGAATTGTATGGAGTATTCCCACACTCTTGTTGAACTAAAAAAAATCTTGACTTTTCCCTAAATCCAACCCAAGGTCAATTGGTCAATAGACCGAGACCATTCCACTATGGCACCACATCTTATAAATGCCGACAATCTCTATTCGCTTTATATTCGATAGTATATAGTCGAGTTATTCCACCCTTCAGTTCAGTTCAATATATGCAATAGTGCAATATGTCAAACCCATTTGGAGCGGATTCAAAGTTATGAGATAAGATAAGTCTATGTCTTGAAATGGTTGTTTACAACATGGCATAGCAAATTTATTCATTTCTGAAGTTACCATGGTAACTTACTTTATATACTTTATACTTGGAACTATACAAGTCATTGTTCTCGACGTTCATCCGCCACGATAGTGAAATATTGTGGTGCGAATATAACAGCCCTCAAGCGACAGCTGGTGGAAATTGACAGCACCAGCAGAAGGATGAATTGAGAACAGTCTGTTAAGCGAATTGTCACTAGCAAATAAAATCTTGATGTCAATAGCATTTTTCTGCCTGGAAGGATCAAAACTTGGTATAGTTTATCCTCTTGTATTGGAAAGCTTGGTAAGGTGCCTTCTTGTATTGGATTCACTTTCTTCAGTGCCGTTCCCCTCACTGGTTCAATCCCTGTTCAGGGTTTTTGGCTATATCGATGAGAAAGGCAATTATTGATTGCCCAGATAACAATCATGGTAGGTGAGGTCTGTTGATCGAATATACCAAACGATTCGGTAACACTATGAAGGGATTTTCTGGGTTTTCCTGCGGTTGAAATATCAAAGGTAACAACCTAAAGAAGGCTCTGACTTCTGGGCGCAGCCAAAACAACGTTAGCGGGGGAAAAAATTAAAACGGAAAATCTTCATTTGTGATCTATTAGCTGTTCACCAAATCGAGATCAACAATTGGGTTTTGGAGTGAATGTTTCATTTCTCTTGAATTACCAGAATCACCAACTGATTTTCAATATTTTAGACAAGTATTTTTAATAAGTTATTCTACTTGTCGATGAACCCTATTTCATTGTAGCCTTCTCTCACCTGTAATTAACAAAACAGAATTTATTTGCTCGTATTTCATGAAGCCCATGCAGTTATTCATTTGATTACATACCTGTGACTAAAGGATAGAAATGCTCTTCACGGATTTATACATGAGAGACCATTATGAACATATGGAAAAATATCCGAATTAACCTATGACACACATGCTCGCACCGTAACAACCAATTGGAACTATTACCACTACAGAAAGTAATACTTCTTTATGTTTACTTGAATGTGGTCGGGTAAGAATTTTTCTGACTGGCTCGGTGCGATAGGCAATTGTTAGTTGCCTAGCTACCAATCCTACAAATTAAAATTGAATAACAATGATGGACCGGGCGGCGGTGGCGAATTTTTTTTGGTCCAGTTTGCGTTTGTTAAGTTCAACAATGATTTTGATGTAGATGTATAGATGAAAACCTTTCTAGCATCATCGTTCGAATAACAAAAATGAACTGCAAAGAAAAGCAACTCTCACAGGCAAACTATGACAATTTGAGCAACTAGTTGATATTTGAGTTGGTACAGGGATTTCAAATACACCGAAGACTATTCTCGTTCGCGACAGGTCGATCGCTATACTCATTCTGTACGATGTGCCCTTTCAGAGATTTCTATGTTTGGTAGATGTTTGTGTAAACACCGCATTTGCAACACATAATGATTTCGTTGTCACCTAGTATATCAATTTCACTACCGTGAATTGAATCGATATTTTTTTTTCAGCTGTGGATCTAGATTTGTGTTCGAGCAACGTTCAAGATGCCTTCGTTATCGCCGTGGAACAGCAAGCTCGCGAACGTTTGGAGCGGCTCTCCGCACTCAAACGGATTACGCCCGTCGATATGAACAAACTTTCCCAGCAAGTAAGGAGTTAATTAATCAATGATGAGTTTTTGAGTCATTTCACCAAGTTACAAGTAGTGTTCATCGCCTAAAACAATAGACTTGACAATTGAGAGTATGAAAAATGATACCACATTATTTTGCCGAAAGAAATCACCCAGTATACCAAAATTGGAAATAGATGAGAAGCACAAAAATAGTTGATTATATAAAACATCCAATTGAGAGTATGAGAAGGATAAACCACATTACTCATCTGAAACAAATCAACTAATAAAAAATAATCGAAAATCGTTGAGAAGCAAAGACAAAAATAGCTGTTTATGTACCCAGAAGGGCAATAGCTATTTGTATAACGGACGAGGAAATTGCTACTTTTCCTCCCGAGGATGAAGTTTAATCATTCAGCGGATGAATTGTCATTTTACCCCCATATTATACATATGATTTTTCCTCCTCCCACAAATAACAAGTCTTTTTTTTGGATAATTCATTTATAAAACTAACAAAAAAAATTATCAAAGAAAATAAGAAGTACGTAAAGTATAATAGCATGCTCTTGGAATTCCGAAAATGAGAAGAACATACAAAACAAAAAAAAACAAGAAAATAAGCGACGACGACGCCGAAATTCGAACTAACACCTACAAGTCAATCAACAGTGACTCACAGGAAACTTCTCAGGAATCATGAACATATCGTATTGCTGTATAGACCAGGCAAGTTGTACTTTCACAAAACAAAAATTGTTTACAGAACTTTGATGATGGAAAATGGTCAAGTGGTCTATACTGAATGTGAAAAAAATAAATGAGTGAGCTAGGGGTTGAAAGTAAATTTTTGGGGGGTGAATACAATATTGTCGCAATTCCGTTGGAATATACTTTGTTATGTCTCTTATGACCACAATATTTTTCATTATATTGAAATGAATAGTTGCAAAGATAATAAACTTTTTCGTAAAAATTTTTTTTCTCAAACTCAATTTCTTCTTCAGAGATTCGTCGTGAATCATGCTTCCTGTGCTCATTCTCTTCCTTTTTATCTATAGTTTCCAATGACGAAATGAAATATGGTAGTCTTCATTCAAAAAAACGATCAAAAATGAAAGAAACGATAAAAATAGTATTCGCGACTGAGAATTTGTTGATAAATGTCGAATATTTACTCGAATTTTCAAAAATTTCCAAAAACGAAGCACATTCAATACTACGGAAAAAAATACAATGAAAACTTTGTTTCATTTTCTGGTGAAGGATATTTCTGTCCAATGGAATTGATGAGGGAACTATACTACAAATGAAAAAAATCGTGATATCTTTTCAATGAAATAAATTGAAGATAATTTTGATTTTCAAAATATCCAAAGACACATATCAGCAAACATTATATTATGTACAATACATTTGTTTATATTGGCATTATAAATATGTTTCAAGCAAATCTGAAACTTTTTGATCAATTATTTCTTCGGAATCTCCACGTGATTGTAATATTTCTTGGTTCTCAAACGTCCCCTCATTATCACTCAATTCGTTCAATGACTGTGTATTTAGGTTCGAGACCTGACTTCTCGATTTTGTGAGTTTGTCAAAATTGACAGAAATCACAAGAACATTTGTCTGCACCGAAACACTTCGTTATTTAAAAATGAAAATCAGGTTTTTGGTGAGCCGAAGCAAGGGTATTAAAGTATTATTCATGATCACTTCTTTCCCGCCCTTCTTTTTTGCTGTTACTTCATTTCCAAGGCACTTTTGGAGCTGAAAATAAGCTTCATATGATTTTTGCATAGCTGCTCCAACAGTGGGTGGTAATTTTTCCAATTCAAAAGTGAGCACTTTATACCGTTCAAATCTCAAATGATCTAGGGATAATTTATCATTAGAGCACATTTGTATCACTATAGTATATTGGTTTTTGCTTCCTCCATGGCACATTTTATTAGTGCACTTGTGAATTGAAAAAAAAAATACCTTTCATAGAAAGGTATTAGTAACGCATTCTCCTCTTCGGTTTCACGTAGTGCATTGAATGTTTTTTTTTTCATGTTGTCTCCAAAACCAGGCTTTGTGTCGCAGTCATTAAAACAATGTGAGAATCCAACAAATGAAGTTGCGCACAAAATAGGGAATATGCATTATTTTTTTGTAATGTCTTGAATTAATCAATCAGAACTTCATGAAGTAGAAAAAATAAAGATGGGCATTCAAATTATTGTTTCAAGCGAAATGTTAAACACCGAATGAATAATGAATAAAATAAATAATAAATTTCAGCCGTTCAAACGCCACCCAGTAGCGCGCCCTTTAGAAGACATCACAGGACCTCCCCTGTGTTTTGTCACTCTTCGTGTGTCATTCAGTCAAACGTATCATCAGTTTTGGTTGCTACATAGATCATGGAAGTAGGTGAGAAACCTTCTTACATGTATTATATTGTACCGAAGTGTAATAACACTAGGGTTTTTACGTATTCCAAGAGATGCGATCGTACGAAAAGTTTGTTTCATTGTCAGCAAGGAATTATAGTCATTTCCCAAGAGTAAGAAGTTTTCAGCATGAGCTTATAATGCTGCAGATTATACGACTGGAAAATTATAATTTCAAGCGAGTTATGCACTAAACTTCTTCCACAGCTAGAACAGATAATAGCGAAATTATTCAACTAACATGAATTTAGAATTTAATATCATTCAAAATTTCCATTCGGTTACAAATGAGTCAGTAAATAGAGCTGTCATTGATTAAAATTTGACATTCTATGATATACCTTTTTTTGTGTAACAATAACTACAAATATGGTAATGGTTCGGACTTCCATTATCTATTATGAATATCCGATTTCCCATGTGGTGGGGGAAGTGCGCTTATCGGTTTTTCAGCGGGAAATGGATGAACTGAAACAAGATTCTCCTTCATCGAACCAGTGCTCCTGGAGGAAATTCAAGGAAGCTGTCTACATTCTCCACAACGACGCTTTTAGTCATCCCAGAGTGGAGGCCACTTATCCAGGGCATGGACCGACTTCGACTCGATGAGGAAGAATCTCGCGCCAGTACATCCCTTTCCCGCTGAAAAACTGGGATAAGCGCACTTGTAGTTGCACCCGTGCGCCTCATGGTTAGTACCGCCCCTTTCCCCACCATTAGGAAATCGGGTCTTTATAACCGATCACACCTCGAAATATTGTCAGTACTCACCCGACGACGATTGCGGACATTAGCAATCGCAACGTCGTGAGTACACTCACCTTGAAATTTGGTTTCAACATTTGTTAATACTACTTCATTTTTTTCTTTATTTGAATTTTTTGACTAATATTTCACATTCGATATTTCAATTTTTTTTGTTAATTCTACTTTTGACCAAAAAATCCATTTCAACCATTTGTTTGGATTTGATTACGTATTTGATTTTTATTTTTATCCTTTCGTTCTTAGCAACAGGTTTCAATAATATAGACAATGGAAGGCCGAACCATTACCATTCAGCAAGTAATATTGTCAGCCACATTCGAGCAAACTACAACTATTTCACAATAAAGTAATTGTTTCATCATGTAAGGAAAGGAACATGATGAAGTCATACTGAAACTGTAACACAAAGAAGCCGTCGTGCTATCAGGTAGGAAATGAAATTGAAGACAATGTACCTCATTGTTTTATCAAGGACAGTTAAGATAGAGCAGTTTTGTGTTATAACCGTAAGAAAAGATGTTTTGTGTACCCCAAGAGGAACGTCGCAAAATCCCGAAAGGAAACGTGAGTTACACAAACAGTATACTCTGTTATACTGTGTCGGCCAACCACACTAGCCGAAAATGAATCATCTTAACCGGTCGAATACAAGTTTTTTCTTATTTTAAAAAAGTTTCATTTGGAATGAGGCATCGATTCTATGGACATATTCACACGAAAAGGAGGCCCTGTAATCTTCAAAGAACACCGCGTGAATCGAGAGTCAGGGGGTACGAATTAAGATTAACTTTCTAGTTTGCAGCCTCAGGAAAAACCCGCAATCGTCATCACCCGAAGACGATACCAGCAATCAAAACGTCATGAATACACTCAACTTGACACTTGGTTCCAACATTTGTTCATATTTTTTCATTAATTTCTATATTAACAGTTTTTTCATCAAAATTTCGTATTTGATATCTCAAATTTTCTGATAATATGATATTAGATGTGATATTTCTAATATTTCATATTTTTATAGCTTAATTTTATTGTAACAACATTATTATCTTTGATCAATCGAAACTTTAATTTAATTTCGACGAAAAATCCATTTCAACCTTTTTGTTTCGATTTGACTTATTATATTTCATTTATTTTTTTTGTACTTTCATCCTTTCGTTCTTAGTAATAGAGGTTTCAATAGATTCAATAAAATAGACAATGGAAGTCCGAACCAATACCACTCATTCTCTTCCCTATGATATCCGAGTTTGAATGCAAATAACCTGAAGAAAAAGGTAATTTTCAATGCCCATCGCTGAGAGTTTTGCAATTGGAAGGTCATGATTGACTCCATCAAATACTGGAAAGTCAGTATATACAGCCAACTAATGCTTTTCTAAAAACCCTGTTGTTGCAATTGAAGCAGCGATATTATCCACACTTTTACGTCATTTTTACGTGTCATGGTGTGTTTCGTAATTTAATCGCCAATTGTCAGCCATTACAAACAACCTCGAATAATTCGATTCTGGGGTGTAATTCGGGTTTTTTGCTGTGGTCCATAGGTTTTTACTCCTGACGTTTCGCCTACAGCTGTGGTACGCATTATCAAAGTCTATGAGGTAACGGACGCACTTACAACACATACTACTTCGTTCACATTTTGTCATGAATCAGTTACCTTTGGCCGTGAAAGTTTACGTTCTCTGATCGAATGATTTGATGCTAATTCAATTTTTTCTATACAATATCTAACAATCCAGCAACTGAAATCGGCCCTTATCTGCGCTGTTTGCTCACAAAATTGACCTTGCGAAATCAGTAATTTGTATGTACGTATGAATTGCCAATTTCAATGTTTTTGTACATTTCCGCCATAAATGCCTTTCACATTTTCCTCAAGGGTAATGCAGGAAAGGTTTATTTTCATATTCACTTGGGGATCAAAGAAATGGTTTATCGCGGAAACCACTAGATGAAAAGCCTGTTTTAAATTCTATGAGAGTTTTCTTTCATTCCAAAGTCAACGATTGATAAAAAACAATCGGAACTCCGTGGTGAAGTATAAAATAGTGGAAGGAAGGACCTTCATCTTCAATCAACAATATCATATACATTTTTCGTGCAGAATTGTCATCTAAAATTTGTCGAACTTATTCACTATCAACATCTGCTGTGTTAGAATACCTTGTTGGGTGTCCAATGATAAGCTGCAGTAACACATTAGAATACTTCAACGAGAAGTTGAATCACAATTCGAATAATGGAATATAGGTCAAATTTCAAGGTCGAATAGTGGAAGGGAGGACCTTCATCTTCAATCAACAATATCATATACCTGAGGAATGAAGAGCTTAACAGTAGTTTTTTGAAAGAAAATACAACTTTAACATTTTCAAATCATCCTCTGACTGAAGATATAAGATCATTGCATAAATTGATACCTAATAACGTGCATGAGGACGCGCGTTATAATTAAAGCAATAACCGCAGCCTCAGTTTCTGGACTTGAAATTATCTTTACCTTGATAACTGACACTGACAGTAATTATTTTTCCGAATGATATTCTCAAAAACAACAATATGGATTTCTATTTCGTGCGATGAAATACTTCACTTCTCGTTCGCTTCTAATGATCTACAAGTCACAGATACGGATTTGTCTTGGAGTATAGTTCTCATGTGTGGGTCTCGGCAGAGAAAAGCAATTCGTCTTGTTGATTATTCTCCACTCACGGACTTGCTTACTTTGTTGGAACATCGTAGAGGTGTGGGAGTCTTATCTCTTCTATGGATATTTCCACGGTCGGTGCTCTTCTGAATTGTCGTCAATCGGTACACCCTTGGCAATATCAACATGAATGTCCCAAGAAGTGCCGAATTCCCACCCCTTCGTTTTGAGCTTGGAGACCTGTCGAACCTCTCTTGCCCAGGGATCTTTTTCAGTAGAACAGCTTTTGGAACTCCCTGCCGAGGGAGGTTTTTCCTGAGGCTTACAAACTTTAAAAATTTAAAGTTAGTGTCTCCTATTCCTTGATTGACACGGCGTTTTGTTTGTGTATGTTGTGGAACTTCTGCATCCCAGGCAATATTCAATATCCATGTTTTCTGCAGTAAGATGCGAGAGCACCCAATAACTTCAGTTTGGAGCTTGACCTGCTCAACCTGACTGCATCAAAGATCAGGAGGCTTTTGGATGATATTAGTCTGTGTTTCCGGCTGACTTGTGAGAGATCTAGTTAGGACTTTTTCTATTCTAATTCTTGCTAGCTTTGAATTCCTGTGTTGATTATTGTGTCGAATGTAATAGTATATCACGTAACGAGGAGGAATAGAAGCAATGGGCAAAAATCGTGAGTGCACGTAACTAGCCTTACCTCGAGTAGCGTACCTGTACATCTTCTTCTCCCACCATGCTTGTGCGGTAATTTCTACTGGTGCAGCAGAAATTTCTTCGTTATCCCCCATTTTCAAGGATCAACGATACACTGGATGACAACAAGTAGGTGAAACAATTGCTTGCTCCATGGATATAGATTGATACAGTACCATTCCACAAACTGATAAACCATAAATTTCCTAATAATATCATTTTTCATTCAATTTTACAATAAACTTGAAACGAAAATTCGCTGAATTGGTTCTTGGGCCATTGACTGTAATCATTAAATCAAATTTTATCAGGTGAAATGTTACATATCCCGTCGTTTAAAAAAACAGAAGCCGGAAGCGACCGTCATTAATTTAGAATACACGTGTATTCTGAATGAGTAATTTTTTTCTTCATCCGATAATTAATGAAGAACTATGAAAATTATATTTATATTGAACGCAATAATAGTAATCAATCGAATTTCTTCGAAAAGAAATGAAGAACAGAAAAATGAAAAAAAAAGCGGATGTTCGAGGCTAGTTGTCTGGAAACATTATATCCATTATTTGTTGTTTTTCTCTAGAAGTATTGAGTAAGTAACATGAATATTCTTTATTTTTCGTATTTTTTTGTTTTACACTTCATGTGCATGTGATAGATACATTTTATAATACATATTTGGGTGAATATTCTGGTGGAAAATCAGAGGATTCAACTAGTTACCACAATACGATATTCAGGATTTCAATTAGATAACTGTCTCAGCTTTGAAGATCATCTCAATTATATAAAAAAAAGAATTCCAAACAATTAAATTTCTCTTCTAGAAGAGCTAACAATTTATCAACAGAAACAAAAATATTGATCAATTATACAACCACAATTTGAATACTGTGCTTCTATTTTGTGATGTCTCAATTACAAAAACTTCCGAATAGGGGAATGAGAATAATTTTCAAATTTCACAGGTACACGCCTTTTACCAACATGTTATCTACGCTACAGTGGCACTCAGTACCCCAAAGAATTTACTATTATTCCATGATTTTCGTTTATAATCAATTATATGACTCCAATTATCCTACAAACCTCCGTTAGTCTCGATAGAGAAATCCACCCTTACTTCACTTGGTACAATCATCTTCATGTAGTCACATGAAACCTCAGGAGTGGAAGGAACTCTTTTATTTTTGAAGGTTTTGTGCAATTCAATGAATAACCTAAATCATTGAAAGAATCACCATCATTGAAATCGCTGGCTTTAACTCCTCTCCGAAGGACGGCATATCCTCAATATATCTTGTGCTCATTGATATATTACCTGCGAGCTATGATATGCTATTTTGCTGCAGTTGTATGTGCTTTTGACGCGGTCTTTTTCTGCAAGAGCTCACCGATCCAAGTACCAACCGCGCTCGGCGCTGCTTAACTTCAGATATCGAATGACTGTTAGTCAAGCTGAAGAGCTGATCTGGGCCCAATAACCCATCTCATCTTAAGTTGTCCTCGAAAGTTCCCAACATTTTATCTTAAGTTACCTATTCATGAGTTAAGTTGACTTGTTTCAATTCGTCTAGTTTCAACCTTTCTCTCGACTCTCAGAATGCATAGGTGAATATAATTTGATAAAACATATTTCAACATGAGTGAAACAAACAAACTGAAAATTTGCAGAAAAAAAGCTTCCTCTCATGGAAGGTATAACGGCAAGAAGAAAAACAAAATATCAATTATTATTAGAGTTCGTTCAATAAAAATATGTGAAGAGTTATGCTGTTGATGAATTTTTCTATAATTTTTCCAAACCCTCACTCGTGGTCCGTTTCACGCAATAGTTTTTTTTTTCAAAGGACGGCTAACACTCAAGTGTAGGTAATTGAATAATGTGTCTGACTATTACTTTTCCCATCTCTGGCACTTGTCAATATCGAAAAAAGGCAAAGCCACCCAACACATACCCTGCAACTGACAGGTTATGGTTGAGGGTTCCGAACTGGCGCCTCTCTCAAAAGGGTCTGCACTTAGTGAAATATTAATGAGATGTAATAACTGTAACCGGACTCCCATTTTCACTTGTCTGGGAATTTTACGACACATTCAATAGAAGAGAACGATGAGTGCTGTCTGTTGATTCATATTCGTGTACATGTCATGAAGATGTCTGGTTCAGATACTTTGTGAAAAATTGCCAATGCCTTAATCGAGAACATGATAATGAGAGCGTACTTAGGTCGCATAGACGTACGAAGTAATGATTTCATGTGAATTTTTCCCGAATGTTGGTTTCATTCGTTAGGTCACCTATGATAACGATTTTTTCGAATAGAAATGTGATCATTTGAAACGTTTTACAATTCTCTGTACATCTATAATTTCTCTATCTTCAATAATTGATTGAGGTTGGAGAACTATAAAAAATATTAAAACAGGTAACACTTCAAATATGGATTTTCGTGTACCCAGAAGCAGTTTCAGTTAATACGTCACTGGAATTAAAATGTTGGTTTCTCTCTCAATCGACTTCAATTTGCATTATTTCTAAGATTTTCAATTCAGTTTGTTTCTGGAATTCCATGGGTAGATGGCGCAATGACTTCGTTTTCTTCGCATCAGCTTTGGTCGAGGCTTGATACTATGAAAAGTGGTTTATTTTTAATTAGGAAAAGTCAACGACTTATGTTGATGATGACACTACCTTGTACTGACGAGTGGCCAAATAGTACGAAACCGGTCCTCGAATGTATCCGTCCCAATAATCGATAATCAATTCCTTCCTTTGTATCGCCGAAAGCAAATGCTGGATTTCCGTTTGTGAAACCTGCACTGGTACCGGTCAGATATAATGCAATGCTCTTCGTGGTATTAGCCAGGGTAGTAGTTGTTTTCTGCCAGGTGCCAGCCAAAACCTACTGTGTACCTATATAGTTTGAGACTGTCTTGAAAAAATTGTTCGAGAGGTGATTCGATTTAACGCCAGTCTTCAAGTATGCCCATCGACTATGTCGTTTTTTTCAGAAACGTCGAGTACCTAGTCGAAAAACGAAGTTCCTACCGCCATCTCATTATTCTTTCATTCTTCATCTTACTGGAATGTTGAGTATCGAAAATAAACGAAACGGCTTCTTGATCAATGATGAGTCTGAAGTATCTTCCATTCAGAAAATGTCTCTACGTGATTCTTCAACAATGCCATATGGCATATGCCTCTTTTTCAACAGATGAATGTCTTTTTTCGCATTTTGGAAGTTTTCTGGAAAGAATGAATGCTACAGACTTCCCATTTGACTCAATCTACCACAGTCCATAAGAGAGAAATAGCTATATTATCATTGAGAGTTTGGAAATCATTCTCCTCTTTTTTTTAGACTCCTTATTTCGTTCGAAAATCTAGGTATCCACTTGGAATGATGAGAAAACATTCCAATAACTCAGGGGAGCAATGTTATCGAGATCTGGAAGATTGACAAGAGGTTTAAGTGTTTCAGCGTCAAGTTTCAGTGTTTTATTTTCTGTTGTGAATCCAAGTAGATTGAAAAAAAGCATTTTTTTTATTGAGAGTGAGTCTATATTTTTCGGCAGCAAGAAGAAAAGCTTGCAGTTTGAATCATGAGATTCCTGAGGTTCTCCATGGATAGTCACGTCATCTTAATATGTATATACATTATTCAGTTTTTCTTCAACAATTATTCTGTCAAGTGTGCGTTGGAAACAAGAGACCGCCGCGCCAGCTTAGAATGCAAAAAAAATCAATTTCAGATATTGGTATTTAGTGATACGCAGTTTTCAGATCTATTGTGCTAAAAATTTTTTGTTTGGAAATTTGTCCACCGTTTTATTTGATAGCAGATAAGCATCAAGTAAAATAAATTTGTTAATAGTTTGTGAATAGTCCACAACCATTCGACTTTAATGATTTTAACCTGTGGTAGAAGTCCATTGTATCTCAAAGTGGAGTGTAGTAGATTTACGATGCAGAAAAACTCAAAGTCGTCTCCACAATTTAATGTTCGAAAGATGTCAGTACGGTGATTCAGTACATGTTTCGAACCTACATAGGTTCATCATCAGCTGAATTTACATTGAATTATGGAGATGAAAAAATAGGGGAGAGGGAAAAAAAAGAGGAAAAGAGGTTTGATATAGGGGAATTTGGGACATCCCTAACACCATGTCCCAAATTCCCCTGGTATCAAACCAATCATAATTGTCACTTTTTATGTCCCTGTGAACTTCACCATGTGAATTTGCTATTTTTTCATCTCCATAATTCAATGTATAATACTGAATCACCGTACTGACATCTTTCAAGCATTAAATTGTGGAGACGACTTTGAGTTTTTCTGCATCGTAAATTTTATGATTTTCATTTTTAGTTAGTGCGCAAGCTCTCCAAGGGAGTGTATTTTCTTTCATAATACCTTCCCTCAAAAGACTAATCACTCTCATTCGAATGACTTCCTCATCACAAGCACTTATGATTTTTCAGATTGTGATGGGTTGAGAACCCAAAAAATTATGAAGAAAACAGTTTTTTGTTTTTTCAAATTTGACAGAATATTTCACGCAGACAAAAGATAAGAATGAATGATAATAACATGGAGTTGGATGATCGGTAGATTGTAACGTTTGGTGCAAAAGTGCAAACTTTCAAGAAAAATCGTTTGAGTGATTCATTTTGGTGATAGGCTAAATTATTTCTTTAGTTTTTTCATAGAGTTGGGAGTTTATTCGCAATGCCTACTAAGTACACGATGTCCATTGGAAATCAGTATTCAATTATTATATTAAATTAGATACATATCTTGGAGAAATATTCATTTATTTGTCAAAACATTGTTTATTCCGGCCTTGGTGAACAATAGGCATTTCTACTGTTATGTGATGCACTTTATGCCTCGGTGAATAGATATTTTTCTGTGTGGTATGTGATACTATTATTGTTATACCCTCAATTAGATACATATCTTGGAGAAATATTCATTTATTTGTCAAAACATTGTTTATTCCGGCCTTGGTGAACAATAGGCATTTCTACTGTTATGTGATGCACTTTATGCCTCGGTGAATAGATATTTTTCTGTGTGGTATGTGATACTATTATTGTTATTTTTTATGTCTGAAGTGGTTATAGTAGTAGTATATAGTAGATATTCTCGTTATACTTAAGTTTGAGAGGAAATTCTCTTAAAGCACGGTTCTTAGAAAATTATTACTGAGAAAGTACAATTCACCTGGAAAATTAAACCTTCCGGGATAATATTGCATGTCTAGGATTAGTTACGAGTATATAATCAAAATAGTAAACAATTCAGTGGAAAATAAGAATTTAATAGAGATATCTTATCAAGAATTGTTTTTACGATATAAATGACTTTCATATTCCCTGCAAATATATGGGCATTCGGAACTTTCTGGAAGAAGAACCCGAACACTTCCAAAAGATAACAGTTTTCGATTCAGAATTTCAAGTCTTTAACAAAAACTGGACAATACAATAGAAGACTACGACATAGGAGGTGAAGCAGTGAGCTGGATATCAAACTTTTTATTGGAATACATCTGATATCATCACAACATTGTACACACAACAATATTTGTGATTCATTATTTACAAATAAACATAGGTGTTTCGAAAGGGTCAGTGGTGGATTCCATCCTTGCATGTTTTCTCCACTAACCTTCACAATACATTTATCACATGGCTCATGAAAATGAATATATTAGTATTATTGCGACATGGCAAACGTTTGTCATTGGTAGTTTGTAACAAGAAACTGTTGCCTTTCACTATGAGGTATAGCACGTTCTCGAAGATCTTGACGATTTCAATTCTTTTTTCCAAACTGTTGAAGGATCTCAAAGACCGTTTTTTAGTTATACGTTGGGCCAGCTTGTTTCAAAGTTTTATAATTTCTCCAATATCAGCACTTATTCTGTCCTGTCTTCCATACTTCCATACGAAAAAAGCAAAAGATTTTGAACAAGTGTGTGATTCACAATTCATCAAACTGTTCGAATTCTCCTCAAACATTTTTTTTATTTCAGTTAAATCAGACTACAACTGCTGGAGAAGAACTGAACGGTTTTATAAAAAATTCGCCAATATACGTGACTTCTTTGACCGCCACCGAAAATATAAACAACAACCCCACCGCAAACAAACCAGGAGGCGGCGTTCTGAGTAGCACGACATCAGTGGTGGCCGTTAACAAGGACGTCATTCCGACCCCCAAACCCCAACTGCCCAATGGACACAACTCTAGCGATTTGCTGTTGACACAGAATGCAATCGATAACCTCAGGAACAAAGAGGTGAACACAGTGCCAAACGACATTAGAACTGTACAATCGGTAAGGAAAAATATGAACTGGATTCGTAGGAGCATTTATCTATATATTTGAAAACTTGTTATTTTTGTGATAAGGGAGTTTGACGAACTATTTATAAATTGTTCTTCGGCGAATCAGAAGAAAAGAAGAAAATACAAAATTTCCCTGCACGATGAAAAATCGAAAAAAATTACAAATTTTGCTATTTATTCAATTCAAGTTTCGTATGTTTGGTATATTAATTTAGGAAGAAAATGATTTTTCATATGATTCAGTACCTGTCGCGTCGTATAGGCAGGAAAGTAGATGTTCCATATATACCCTTCGTTTTTGTGAAGGAATCAAACATCTATGAACCATATACACGTACACCTGTTGGAAATATTTGTATCCAATATTTCCCAGGATGGGTAGGTTTCAAGAAATGAATCCCTTTCCGAAACGATTAACAGCTTTAATACAAGAAAAATATTGCGAATAATTACAAACAACCAATACTATCTCAAGTTTTAAAAAAAACTCCAATTCCCGTTATCCCTCCTCTTGGATACCGTCCGTCCTTTGTCACTCCTTGTCAGCTCTTCCGGAATATAATGTACTGAGTGGAAAATATTTACATCATTGATAATGTCAAAATGACAGATGTTTTATTTTTGGATGAATTCGTATTTTCTGGTAGTTTATCTTCAGTTATTTGCTGATTTCTCACTTACTGCTATCCACCTCGCTTCCAGAAACTGCTTTTTTCGACTACTTCTGAATTATGTTGGAAATATTTGTATCCAATATTTCCCAGGATGGGTAGGTTTCAAGAAATGAATCCCTTTCCGAAACGTTTAACAGCTTTAATACAAGAAGAATATTGCAAATAATTACAAACAACCAATACTCTCTCAAGTTTTCAAAAAAAAACTCCAATTCCCGTTATGCCTCCTCTTGGATACCGTCCGTCCTTTGTCACTCCTTGTCAGCTCTTCAGGAATATAATGTACTGAGTGGAAAATATTTACATCACACCAATCAGAGAGACTGTCAGTACATTTTTTCAACTTCTTCCATAGAAGTCTTTCCTTTGTTTTCGTTGTTGAAAACGCAAAAAATAATTCTTCGCCCATCTGGAATTTATGATAGTTAACAGTACGTTCAACGAATTCATCAAATACACCACTCCACATATTTCCGAAAACTTTTTTGACTCTCCTCATATCAGTGTGGAATTTTGGTGGTTTACATGAAATCACGATTTCAATACCAACTTGAATTTTATGGAAAATGCCACTGATATTGAAATTTCAATTCAAAGCAGTTTTACTGTGACAAGTTTCATGCGATTTCATTTTCAGTAGTCAGATTGGCGACTAATTTTGACTGAAACCGTGTTCAATTGAGAACGCGAGCAAGCCAGGTATAAAAATGGTGAACAAGGAATCTTTCTGAATAACGTAAGGAACCATAATGGTGCCATTTCAAATAAATGAGTTATGTCACAAAGAGAAAATTGTGGTCAAATAGTTGGTTGGTAAGTGGTTGATGTAAAAAGCACTGGTACTGAATTGCTCTCCACATAGGATCATGGAACCAGTACAAATGAATGTTCTTTGGCGATTACAGCTTCCTAGACTTGATTTATTCTGAACAGAATGTCCCATTTGAATCAAAAGTTGGTGGAATTTTCTATTGAACTGATAATTCTACAAAACCAAATTTTGAGCCAATCAATCCGAATACCAATGGAGCACAAAATTTCACATCGATAAAAGGATATGGCGAGCAGGTGTACAAAGTTTCCCAACCTAAACACAAGAGAGGTGGTGACTTACGAGTTCACATTCGGACAGATATGAATTCTTGCTGTATTGAAAAACTTTAGATAACATATACTGTACAATTGTGGTTTACTTTTTAATTGAGAAAGAAAAGTTGTTCTGGGAACAGGGTATCGATCTCCTGGCACAGCCAAACATTTGTCTCAGAACGAATTTGAATAGTCTTTTAGCGAATTAGCTCCTAAATGCGATCATTCAATTTTTGCTGGAGATTTTTCCGATTCAGATAGACCTGACCTGGTGTGAAAACATCATGCGATATTGGAGTGTTTCGATTTGAAACAATTAATTGATCAACCTTCAAGAATATCACAAAAATACCCAAGTTCCTGAATATTAATGAGTGTTCAGAAATAGGTTTAGTGGGTTGAGTGGAGGAGCGCTGCTTTTCGACTGTGTTGAAAAAGCACAAACTCCGCCTTTTGTCAAAGAAACAAAATTTTTTTTCATATGCAGATTCACACGAAAGGGGAGCCCTGTAATGTTCAAAGAACACCGCGTGAATCAAGGTACGGGAGATACGAATTAATATTTACTTTGAATTTCTGAAGTTTGTAGGCCTCAGGAAAAACCTCTTTCGGCAAGGAGTTCCAAAGCTCAGCTGTTCTATTGAAAAGAGATCTCTGAGCAAGAGAGGTTCGATAGGTTTCCAAATTCACAACAAAGGGGTGGGAATTCTGTACTCGTCGAGTCATCCGTGTAGATATTGCCAAGCGGGTAACGATTGATAACAATTCGGAAGAGCATCGACCGTGAGAGTATCTATAGAAGAGAGGCAAGTCTCCGACCCTTCTACGATGTTCCAATGAAGTGAGTGAGTCTGTGAGCGAAGAATCATCAATAAGACGAATTGCCTTTCTCTGAATGGAATCGAGAAGCCTCAATTAATGTTTTGGTGTCGAACTCCACACATGAGAACTGTATTCCATGACAGGTCGTATCTGAGCCATGCAGATCATTAGAAGCTGACGAGAAGTGAAGTATTCCTTCGCACGAAATAGAAATCCAAGTTTCTGGGAAGCACTTTTAGCGATCGATCTCACATGGTTTTCCCATGAGACATTATCACTGATCGTAATTCCTAGCATCGATATACTTGATTTTGTAGGAATAGTTACCTACTCCTGACATCTGAATATTTGATGGTGATAGATCGGCTTTTCTTGATAAGAGACATGCCTGGGTTTTCGTAGCATTAAATTCCACCAAGTTCATGTTACCCCATTCTATTATTTTCACCAAGTCGTCGTTAATTTTACTGACGTAAATGTTTCTTTGAATTTTTGTTTCTCGAACTGGTATGGGGACTCTGGAAGAGAAACTGGTGTGAAGACTACTGTCGTCCGCAAAACTATGTATTGAACAAGATGTTTTCTCGAGCAAATCTTTGATATGAAGCAGAAACGAAGTGGGTGCCAGAACTGAACCCTGTGGAACATCTGCATTTATTGGGAGAATATCAGATGATACTCCATCAACAACCACATACAGAGACCCATCAGACAAGAAACAAAGCACACAACTGAGGGGGCAAACCATAAGACGGCAGTTTAGAAAGGAGACCCCGATGCCAAACTCGACCAAACGCTTTTGAAATATCGAGTGCAACAGCTTTCGTTTCTCCGAATTTCTCGATTGATTGCTGCCAAACATGAGAAACATAAGCCAATAAGTCACTGGTTGATCTTTGATGGCGAAATCCGTATTGTCGATCATTAATTATTCCTGATTTTCCTAGATATTTGATAAACTTCATATTGATTGCTTTTTCCATGACTATGGAAATGATAGAAAGCAATGCAATTGGTCTATAATTACAAGGTAAAGTTTTCCTCCCCTTTTTAGGAACTGGCTGAACTCTTGCTGTCCTCCAGGTCTTCGAAAAAATCCCCAGGTTATATGAAAGGTTGAATAATTCGCTAAGTACTGGTGTCAATTCGGGGGAACATACTTTCAGAACAATTGCTGGGATTCCATCAGATCCGCAATTGATTAATTTTTGGCAATTATATCAATGATGAATGAATAAATAAAATTCTTCTCCCGAATATTATTGGAATGATGAATACATATAGGAGCACTGACGGCCGTTTCGAAAGTGACATCCCAAAAACCCAATTCGATGGTCACTTATAATTGTGGCAAACAAAGCTGACTTTTTCTGATTTTCATTCATTCGGAATATATTGGGGTGAAAGTTCATTCAGAAAGCCCTGTGTAGCTATGTATATGAAAACACTTTCTTTGCTGGGATTCGCCCTTCGAACACGTTCTGACATGTAAGGATTGCCGTTCGTAGGGAGACGAGAGTTTGTTAACAGAAATACCAAGTTCCGAAATCCATTCCTACTAATTACCTTCATTAATAAGTTTTCTATCGTAACAAAGTGATATTTTTTTTCAGGGAGACCTTTCGAAATCGAAAGACAGTCCAACGCATGGAAACCGAATATTAGGCGATAGAAGAGGTTCGTCACCTTTTCAGAATGGAAGAACTGAGCTGCTGATCGGAGCAGAAGACAATAATAAACTGAAGACGACGGCTATTGTGGAAGGCAACAATAATAAGCTGGGAATTGATACCGAAAACAGGTAAGAGGTAATAGCATGCTTTGTATTGAGTGCAAAAACATCGAAGAGAATGAAGTATGTTGTAGATGTTCCTGTTACGTTCAGTGGACGTCCCCAGGGGTTCTATCCCTGACCCATCGCAAACGGAATATTTGCAAATATAGTCACATTCTAGTTAACAACTGACCGGACATCGCAATGGGCGAATGCGAACATGGACTTCTAATGTGAAGTAGATCCTCGGTATATAACGATATGCCCATTTCATTCGTTACCAGTACGTCCATAGGTCGCACTGTGTGAGGAGATGGGTTGCATATATAGAATTGATTTTTTAAATGTTAACGTTTATTGGTCCAAGAAATACGTAATGCTCATAGAGGAATGGAAAAAAACATACAAATATCGATATTTACATGAATAATATCAAGATTATCAACAAATAAATGCGATAATCAAATCAGAAATTTTATATGAAAAGAATTTCAATAGGAAAAGTCAGTTTTGCGAAACATATTTTTTTCAGATCAGTTGTGAATTTGGTTGAGATAGTTGATCTAATATAATTTTTTATATACGGTTTCACACGAATGGAAAGCCCTGTAATATTCCCCTTTGAATTAAGTCGCAGGAGATACAAATTACCATTCACTTAATTTTTGAAGTTAAGAGTATCTGAATCAATTCAATAAGACATTGAGGAATGTTTTTAATGGATGAAAAAACTAATCTTTTTTTTAAATAGAAAGTCAAAGTCAAAGAGATTTCTTGGTCTATATAATTTGTAATTTGGTTCCGAAGGTAATTTGAAAATACAATTGCATTATTTCAAAATAGATTTCTCAGCTATTTTTTCGGGAATGGTAATTCCACTAGAAGATGCCCTTAAGTTCTCAACAGATTGCAAGTTTCAATTCGATAGTAACATTATGTTTGAGATATTATGTCATCAAATATTCCTTGAGCGTTGTGTTCGATTTCCACCTGCCAATGCCGTGTTGCTTCAGGGTTGATATTATAACCACTGTCTGTCACTATCGAGGCGGATGATCGTTTGACTCGGGGTTGGTTCATAGACCAAACTTTTACTTTTACATTTATCTTTTAATTTCACTTCAATAAAGTTTTCACAATGCTAATCAATGAAAGCGTTCATACAAGACACTTTCACTTTTGTGTATGAACGCCTCCATTTATCAGCATTGTAAGAACATTCTTAGAGTAAAAGTAAAATATAAAGTAAAAGAAGAAGTGTGGTCTATGAAGCAAGCATTAAACGTGCAGGATGGGCAGTGAGAAATAATATTCCTCACAGTTTAGTGCATGTGTACGGAATCTGAAACTTTTTCATTTTTGATCGTATAAAAAACTAATTGAGTTTCCTGGTATATATACAGATTTAATTTAGGCGCTGAATGCTGAACAGCTACGTGAACTGCATGGAGATATATCTCCTCAAAATTATAAACCTCATAATTTGATTATTTACGTCATCAGTAAAAGAATTCAGTTTTTCAACAGAAAAAAAATAACGGAACAAATACCTACCAAATATTAGTTATTGGATAGCATCAGAAATGAATTCGATACAATTCTGAAACTTAGAATATCAGCTTCTCGATTTACAATGCGATAATGGGAAATAGAATAGGCATTGAATTTTTGTTAATCTGGTTCTCCTAATTCCCATTAGGTATCATGGAAGAGGCTGATTCTGATAATTATAGTCCATCAATTCAAGATTTCATTTTATTAGTATCTTAGGATTAACCAATTCTGATGATGATGTCGGTATTAGCTAATTCCGATATGTCGGGATCAGCCGATTGCGAGATATTGAGTCAGAATCCCGATTCAGTTAATTGGGATTAACTTATTCTAAGATGATAATCCGCAATTATTACTATCTGAAATACCATGTTGTGATTCCGACTAAATGAGCCGAAATGAGCGAAACTAAATAACAAAGCACGGGGGTTGGCGCAAATGATTGTTGGCCTGGCTCATGACCGAGAGGTACTGAGTTCGATATATTCAATCTGTCACGTTTTGTGGTTGACAGGGATAACCAGAGTTGTTTTCTGGCGCTCATATATTTGAAACGTATTCGTCTGTCTCCTTCTCTCTCACTTACGGACAGTCAAATAGTGAGAGAAAGATGGAGAGACGAATACGTTTCAAATACATGAGCGTCAGAAAACACCTCATGCTGCTCTTGACGAATGGGGTGGGGAGTTAGTAACACGGCCCAATTGCTAAAAAAACAGTTCATTTCAATGACTTCTGGTTAAGAATACTATAAATCTCATTTACCACTTATATGAAAAAACTAGTGGTCCTTCGTAATGATTCTTGCATATTTCATATTATGATAATGCTTAATTTTAGTCACCTTGCGAAAAACAAAAAATAGGAGTTTGCCATATGTTCTGATTTCGAATTATGTAACTGGCTACAGCCATTAGCGACATAGATGAAAATTATGTTATTTTTTATAGGGATAAACTAAAAATAATTAAGTTTTCGGTAAAAATAAAAATTCAGTACAATATAACAAGCATAGCACATTCCACTGTATTCGGGGTTAGAACGAAATCAGTGTACACTGTGCCAATCAGTTGTTTGTAGTGTGGGAAATTTGATATTTGAATTGGGAGTTTAGTTTATTGAGATCAACATTTTCAACAATAAAACAATTCCAACTCAATTTCGGTTTGCTCGGAAGTGGATCCGACATAAAATATATTTTCAATAATAAAACACTAGTGGCCAATTCTTTGGAGCTCTTGCCAAACAAAATGACGAAGTGAGAAACAGACGACAAAATTTGCTTTATCACCGAAAAAAACTTCAAATATTCGAATTCATGACCAGTTCACACATATTATGTTATTTTTTTCAAATTCCATTATCAACACAATTTTCTCTAAAGACGTTTAACTTGAAATATACATATTTTCCAGAAGAATTAATATAATATGCTTTTATTCTACTGTTTCATGAGTAGTGCAATATCACACCTTCAAAACTCAAATATTTCCTACTGGAAGAGAAAAATTGAATAGGTATTATATTCGGTCATTTTTAATGGGGAATATCTATTAATTGCACAAGAACTTTCTAACCGATCAAACTGATCAAAATAAACCTGGATTTCAGATGACTTTTCAGGTACTATATTGCTCCTGTGTTCGATTTTATAATGATGATCTCAACATATATACTTCCAAAATGCGTACATTTTCTATAATTTTCGGAATTTTACTTTCAGGCAAACACTTTGGTGTATAATAATTTAAGATGAATATCATTTGCTGAGCAATATTTCAAAAATGTGTAGAACAAATTTCAACCGATTAAACTTGGTGCACTCGGGATATAACCCCTGAATAAAAGAGAATACCCGCTATAATCCACCTATATGTTGATTTAATTGTTTCATATGAAACGATTCTTCTTGTTCTGTATTGTCCAAGCTGTTCTCACTGCTTATTACTTAGTTGGCCAGTTCCATTTTCTGAATTCACAGGAAGTCTGAGATTACTCAAATAGTCGAAGTGTGAAGTCGTATCCGTTTTGGTGAAGAGATACATCATCCCTGATAATATATAATTGGCTCGTCAGAGGTACTTGTGATAATTGTGGATATCAATTCAATATTGAAAAATGGATTTTTTCCTAACAATCTTTTGAAACAGTCAGATATTCTAGATTTGAGACAGTTGTGATATTTTATACTTGCATTGAATACCAGAGTACAAAGCAACACAACCAAGTCTCGACGATGATTATAATATATCCTCTACAATAAAAACAGATTCCCGCTAACGTGTTCACACCAAAATAGTGATACAAAACAAGCTACTAAAAAGTAGACCTCAGGACCGATCCTGGTCAAAAACCGCCAATATTTCAGTGAGTGATCTAAACAATGCCACAATTAGAAGCAACCCTCGTAACACAATTGATACTTGTAAAATATTGTCATTGAAATGAAAAGACAAAGTACATACATGTACACTTTTTGACATTCGAGTCATTGCAGTTAAAATAACGACGATCTTCAGTAAATTTTGAACTCTTTAATTCTCACAGACAAAAATGTTTGAAGTTAAATTTTCTGGCAAATTGAAGAATATTAAAACGCTACTACTTATGCAAATTATAATGGTCTATACCTAATATTATGTACTTGTTGAAGGCACTCTTTTAATTTAATTATTTTGGAACAAAACACCAATAATGTATAGGTCATGACATGAAACAATTTCTAATTGGAGAGTGCATTTCTTTTTTGTTCCAGTGCAAATTAATCTGATGGGAGCAGAATATTTTTGGGATATTAATCAAGTGTTATATGTTCATAAAATCATGAGATACAATGATAAGTATTTTTGTAAACATAACCAATAATAATTAACTTGTGGTTGATGGGAAAATGATTAAAAACAATTGAGAATTCCCATAATTTTTAGCCTGCGTTCAAATATAATGAAGTCATCAAGTCATATTGCTACCTGTCATGCTGACATTAATCTCTTCATGTCAGTTAGATCCTGTCAAAATCAATATTTTTGGGATATTAATCAAGTGTTATATGTTCAGAGAATCAAGAGATTCAATGAAAATTATTTTTTTGATCACAACCAATAACCAACTTGTGGTTGATGGAAAAATGATTGAAAACACAACTGAAAATTCTTATAATTTTTAGCCTGCTTTCAGATATAATGAAGACACCAAGTCGTACTAGGCATTCCAGATCAGGTTATGTCTAGGGGGCAAATAGCAGTTTTAACCTATCACACACTTATAAAAAAGAAAACAAACGGAAGTTCCTGGGGGCAGATACCACCGTATTGGTTCATTTAGATTAATTTGACATTTCTGACAAGTATCTGCCTAATTGCTACCTGTCATGCTGACATCAATCTCTTCATATCAGTTGGATCCTGTCAGAATCAAAACCGTACCCTGTACTGGTTGTTCGAACAACGGAAACTGTAATGGCACCAGTTTCCATTCTTCTCTTGAAATTCAATCATTAATTTCATTGATAGATCATAGGATATAAATATACTTGTGAGTGCAGTTTTCATTACTGTTTCAGTGGAGGATGATTTTAGATGGGTAAAATAAGTGTCACATTCATTAGGAATCGAGGGATGTAATGCGAACCATTTTTGTCATCGTTTCCAATAACAATTTTCTATGTAAGAATATATCTTCGAATATTTTTTCACTCCTCTCGAAAGATTGAAGTATTTCTTTATTGTTTCTTACTGATAGTTTCTCCTACGTCAACATTTTTTAGTAAACGAAGGAATTCAACTAGTCCGCAATAGATATACAGAGAAATCAATATTGCAATCATTGACTTCATTATAATATTCGAGACTTCCTACGAGCTCTCTTCCATAATTCAGTAACATGATAGTGGGAAGCATTATCGCAAATGCGATGAAAGCGTTTCGATAGATTATCAGTTCTATTTGAGGGCATTAGCACATTAAACACCTAGATAATCATTTGAAAAGCTAGACAGTATCGACAGCATTTCACGAAGCCACTCAAATATTCCCGAATATCTTGGCAGGGTAGAAAGCAAAAGGAAACTGCTAGTGTTTTTATGTGATGCCTCTGTGAGTAAACAATATGAATGCATGGGCGTACGAATATTAGAGTGCCTATCAAAACAACGCCAGTAATAGTTAAATATTTTTTTTTTCTATATCGATGATTTTGGTAAGTCATACTCAACCATGTATATTCGAGGAAAATCTTTCTGACATTACCCTAGTATCGTAATGTCGTTAGTAGCTGTTCCAACGATTAGGTTGTTTACATCGGTGTTAGTTACCATATCAAAAACAAACCTTCATGAATTGTGAGATAAACTACTAAAAGTGCGTCACGGAATAGTTATTTATGATATGAGTGCTAAATGTGATATTTTATTTTGTGAGAAGGGAAGTTTGGGACACGACGCCAAAGGCGAATTTTTTCTAAAAACACCATTAAAATTACAAATGAACGCATAACTATTTTACATTAATTAATTGATGAAATAATAGCCTCGAGATTATCAGTTTTGAATCCAATTTCATCTAATCTATTCATGAAAGAAATTGCCAAGGTAATCAAAAACAGAATTTGTTGATTTGTCTTTGTTGACAACTAACGTCAATAAATCACGAATCATTCTTTCTCGTTTCTTCGTTCCTCATATCAATGATTTGCTCGAGAAAACATCTTGTTGAATACATAGTTTTGCGGACGACAGTACTCTACATACCAGTTCCTCTTCTAGAGTCCCCATAGGAGTCGAGGAACAAAAATTACAAAGAAACATTCACTTCAATAAAATTAACGACGACTTGGCACAAATAAAAGAATGGGGTGAGATACACTTGGAATTTAATGCTACGAAAACCCAGGCATGTCTCTTCTCAAGAAAAGCTGATCTATCATCATCAAATATTCAGATGTCAGGAGTAACTATTCCTACAAAATCAAATATCTCGATGTTAGGAATTACGATCAGTGATAATCCCTAATGGGAAAACCATGTGGGATCGATCGCTGAAAGTGCTTCCCAGAAACTTGGATTCCTATTTCGTGCGAAGAAACACTTCACTTCTCGTCAGCTTCTACTGATCTACAAGGCTCAGATACGACCTGTCATGGAATAAAGTTCTCATGTGTGGAGTTCGGCACCAAAACATTCATTGAGGCTTCTCGATTCCATTCAGAGAAAGGCAATTCGTCTTGTTGGTGATTTTTCGCTCACAGACTCGCTCACTTCATTGGAACATCGTAGAAGGGTCGGAGACTTATCTCTCTTCTATAGATACTTTCACGGTCGATGCCCTTCCGAATTTTTATCAATCGTTTCCCGCTTGGCAATATCTACACGGATGACTCGACGAGTACAGAATTCCCACCCCTTTGTTGTGAATTTGGAAACCTGTCGCACCTCTCTTGCTCAGGAATCTTTTTTCAATAGAACAGCTAAGGTTTGGAACTCCTTACCAAGAGAAGTTTTTTTTGAGGCTTACAAACTTTAGAAATTCAAAGTGAATGTTAATTCGTATCTCCTGTCCCTTGATTCACAGGGCTTCCCTCTCGTGTGAATCTGCATTTAAAAAAAAATGATCCAGAAAATGAATTACTACCGCCGGAAATTGAAGAAGCTGCCAATAAAGCTGCTTTTAATTATTGCCTAGTAAGTCAAAGCGACAGTACGAGTTTTCATACGATCGTTTCTTGAAATGGTATGATCAGAAAAATGTCAGTGGCAAGGAGGCCAGTGAAAAAGTGTTTCTTGCATACTTTGAAGGAGAGTCCAAAATATGGAAATCGTCAACGCTTTGGTCGAATTACTCTTGGTTCAAAGAAATGGTTTTTCTAGAATATTCGAAAGAACATTACCAAGTTGGAGAGTCTAAGGGTCAATTCATACATATCTGTTTAAGTCCTAAGTCCTCGAATGACAGTTATTTTTACACTGTATTTCAAAGATGTAGGTGGTTGTTGATTATATACTGCCTAAATAATATTCTTAAGATTCTAGGGATGACTTCAAATGCCCCTACATACACGTCTGAAATCAACTTCGTTTTCGAATGAAATAAGGAGATGAAGATTGGAACAAAGATGTTTAAATTGACCTTAAAAAAGAGTTCAGTTAAAATACGGTTCGAAACCCTGAAATCTGAATGGGTGGGACTTAGAATACACGGGAACGAAACAAATACAGAACTGAAAACACTTTTGTTTGGTTTATGTGGAAGCAGCAATCACTGAACGAATTGTCGAAAAAATAATTCATAAGATTCCCAATTAAAGTTCGATAATCAAGCAGCACTGAAGATGAACATCTCTAATTGATTGATAAAAAAATCTATTAGTAGTTTTTCTATATTCATTGAATTGAATGAGGGAGAGTTATGAAATTATAATATCTTGTTTAAAGATTCTTGAATACATATATAATAGTAACCCAAGAACGACAATTTTATTCTCAGAAGTGAACCAGTGTTGGTTGTAGAACTGAAAGACCTCTCAAGTATGTTACATTTCCCCTGTATTTGGAAAAAAATAACTTGGCTTGGGAAATGAGCTTTCCATTATGAGTATTGAAAACAAACACATGCACATTCAGATTCATGAAGTCATTGAACACCTCATGCAGGAAATCCAAATTTTCTCGTAGAAACAATTGTTAATTCGTACAGTTATACTGTGAGTCATATTGTATGCATCTGTCTTTCAGTATTCATCGATGAACATGTTACACACTTTCGTTTTCCACCAAGTATAATAACATTTTTCATACATATATGCTATACCCACAAGCCATTGTATGTAGATTCAAATCAGGAAACAGACAAGGGCTTGTCAAGAATTTCAAATACATATTCTCTTCGCTCGTCTCTTTCGTTTGAACATTACGTTGGTGTGAATAAACCCAGTAGGCCTACCAATATTCGAGAATGAAATCAACAGTATCAACCTTTGCGTATCCTTGTTCATATGTTTAGTACCCGAATGACCGAGATGAATCTAATCGTCTGTTTTGGAAATTATATTTGGATACTCATGAAATGTGTATAGTATTTTTTGATCTTACTGACATAATAATAATAAAATATGAACTGGTTTTGTCGGTCGGTGTGGTCAAGCGGTCGGGACAGAATTTTTCTGATCGACTCGGTGCGATGGGTAATTGTTAGCTGCCTAGATACCAATCCTGGTAAGTGGAAAATCTGGATTTGATACACCAACCGATCTGGTAGCACTATGGGCTTTTTTGAGTTCTCCTACAGTTGAAACAGCAAATGCGCCAACGTGAAAATCGGTAAGAGGCACTAGAGCGCTTCGGCACCCAAAATGAATAGCCCACCCTTGCCCGCACAAGGCTCTGCCTTCCGACCACACTCGGCAAAGGAAAATGTGAAAATATAAAGAAATGAATAGATGAAAAATCATATCAGAATCAGATTATATATTCATATACAAGAATTTCTGTCTTTAATGTTTTAAATGAATCAAATGTACCCGCGTGGTGCAATCCATTTTTGGTGCTCTAACCACTATACATTGCACAAGTGAACCTAAAATAATAATTATAATAAATTGGTGATTCCCATCAAAAAAGACCTAGGCGAAATGATCTCTGCAAGGCATACCGACACGAAGTGCCAAAAGTCGGCAGAATTCAGAAGACTGACAATTTTGGCTCGTTGAGTATACCTACCCACGGCACATAATATTCGGACCTATTGACCACTCTCCTTTCTAACGAAAAATAATAATAATATCGTTTTGATTAATGCTGGCTCAGATTGTTTCGATAATGCAACCAGAGTTGATATCAAAGTTGGATCACATGAGTGCAGTTTGCAAGTTGGACTTACTTGACTGGTCTCCCATGCGTAGGAGCAGTACGCTCTTCCACTCAACCTTGATAATTATCATGAGCTGTAATATCCCAAGGAATTGATAATCGGCAGAATAATATCATCACAGTTTTAGAGAGCACGTTATTTGGCAACGGTCCGACGCCAAAGGCAGAGGGCTGCTACCTAAAATAATGTGCTTGATAACTAACCGTAAAAGCAGTCCATGTAATGTTGAATCCATTGTTTTTTTTGACACACATGACTACAAATAGTCAAATTTCAGAGGACAATTCTTCAACTGTAGAATTGTCAGGAAAATAAGCATAAAGTCACTTCCCAGCAACATCATTCCTCTCCTTGTTCACGATAATAATTATTGCCCAATACTTTCGAACATCACTATATCAAGAATAAGTTTTTTTCTATCTCGAGTCGGGAAATTTGGGGTAGGTAATTGTTTTTGACTTTTTCACACAGCTTCCATAAATTAAGTTACATTGAATATATTACCCAAACTCTTTTGGACATGAAATATTTTTTCTGAAGACTCTTTTCACTTTTTTTGCGTTGTATAAATCGAGCTGTGGATGATAAAAATTTCAGATCGAAGAGTACCGACTAATTTTCTTGATGTTAACTTTTTTGTGAAAGATGTATTCTCTTTATAGATCGATTTGGAAAAAGGTTGCTCCATTCTACAAAATCCACTGAAATAATCATTCATCCCAATTTCAAGCTACGAGTTGATATACAATTATTCAACAATATCATATTTGAATAGAGATTGAAAAATGCAAAATTTTTGATGGATTTCAAACAACAGTTCAACTTATATTTTTTCTGTTGCAATCTGACATAATCTGGTTCTAGGTAATATTTCTCCCTATTAATTTATCACTTTGATTATTTTCGTTTATTCGTATATGAAACATATTTTATACAGTTCCATAAAAACTTCTCTGAATCATTGTGTAAAAACTGAAAAATGGATTTGCAGACATTACCGCTAGGTTTCGTTCACTAAAAATCTGTCAAATATTTCACAAATTCCATTCTTAACCACTATAGTGAAGTGCATCACCGAAGGATATAATATATCTGAGCTTTATCTCAATGGCCCGGCTCACTGCGTGATGATTTAAAAGTCTGGGAAATATCGGAGAAACGAAGGAATCATATTTCTCAAGTGGACTACTCAAGATTAGTTAGGTATGCAAGAGAGCTCTTAAGGGACATAATGCCCAGTTTTGTTGTCTTGGGAAACTCAATTCAATAAAGAACTCACGTTGGTGAGAGAGATAAAAATAACATTACGATGAGTGAACAATTGAAATATGGCGTTTCCGAAAAGTCATGATAATTTCAATAACTCAGTTCTCTCAAATGGTGATCCTAATGGTTGAAAATAAGATGTCTATATACTGGTGTTTTCAATGTTGCGATATTGTTTCAGACAATCCTGTGGACAAGGCGTGGTAATACGCTGTTGCCAATTCTGATGTTTTTGTAAAAGGATAGAGAATTTATCGGGACTGTATATGTGAGGTTATTGAAACAAACATGTAGTTTGAAAATAATTTCTCAGTTGGAATAAATTTGCATTGTATTTCTACTGATCTGGACCAGAATTCGCAACGACATGTCCACTTGGCAACACAGGACTGTCATCTCTACTGCAAGAGTGCCGGTACCTGGCGGATTTTTTGCAGTACTACTACGCCTACATCCTCAATTTTTTGATCAAGTTGGCCATATCTGATTTGCTGACAATCTTTTATATGAAGTGAAAACACCAGTATATAGCCACCTTAGTTGAAAAGGTCTTTAGATGGGATTGCAATATTTGGTGTGAAAGTTGAGATCTAGCACCAAACTGATATTGCTTGCGTATTTCTAACAAGGATAGCAACTCCAGAAGAGAATTGATATTTGTATCAACTGTTCAGAAATATCTGTTGATGATGAGGACAGAAAGCAAAACATGCGTTGTTAAGAGTAGATATGTTTTGAGCACTTTTGTGTAATATACTTATGCAGTTCATTATTAGTTTTCATACATAGAAGAGAATTAGAAGAAGAACAAATTTTTACGAGCTGTTCATATTGAAAAGTCACTGACCCAGATTGGCTCTGATAACGTTTCAATCGAGTTAGCGAAAACATGCATTGCTGCTAAATATTTCATGTTGCCAAGACTACGCTAGATTGGGATGGTAGAGTTTTCAGACAAGTATCTACCGATATATTGTTGTTGTTCTTCTTTTTTCAATCTCTCATTATTCAGTGTGAATGACTCACACTGATGGCAGGAGTCACAATTGCCAAAACAACAGAGCAGGGTTGTGTAGCCAAAAGTCAGCATCTTTCGTAGTCGGTATCTTCAGCAATAACCATCTCATAGACATGCATGGCTAGTGTTACCAGTGGTGAATCCATCCGGTAATTGAAAATGGCAGCATGATCGATTTTGTCCCGGTCAGTAATCAAGCAACCACAACAAAAAAGCATGCATGCTCTTAAGTTATTCTTCATCATGTTGGATTTGAAATAAAAACATTAAAAAAAGATGGTGGTCGAATCGTCAAAGCAAGAAAATCAATCACGTTCGTATCAGATCAACAAAACGGCTGACATGACCTCCAACCGATCTATCTAGCTTCCCAGAATGAGACGAGTAGAAGGTTAACACATCACACATCTGAAGCCCACTGTATACGAATCATTAAACAGATATACCCATAACAAAAAAAAGAAAATCGATAAATGATTTCCTTACATTTGATGCAAACATGGCAGAGCTCATATCAATGCATGTATAAAAATATGCAGAGACCATCAAAATGAAATCCAGTCACCGATATTATCAGTGAATCCCGTGTAAATGAAAGAACAAGTGATCGACCACAATGATGACTGTAAACATTGCTCATCGATTATCAAAAAACAATTCTGAAGAAAGTCACGTTCGTCAATAAAAAGAACATGCGCTCTCTCTCAAGTTATGAGTACCTCAGCAATCAATGGGGAATTGATAGTTACAATACAGTGTGTGTCACATCACAAACGAACTTCCATCAGAAGAACTCTGAGGTGGAAAAGTGACGTTATCGAAAAATGTTTTGTATGGAAGTAAAAACATTCGATATAGTCGATGGGCATACTTGAAGACTGGTGTTAAATCATCTCTCGAACAATTCGTTCAGGCCAGTCTCAAATCTACCTACACAGTAGGTTTTGACTGGCACCTGTCACCTGTCAGAAACAATTACTCCCCTGGCTAATACCACGAAGGGCATTGCATTAAATCCGACCGGTGCCAGTGCAGGTTTCTTCACAGAAGGAAATTCTGCATTTGATTTTGGCGATACAACTGAAGGAATTGATTTTCAATTATTGGGACGGACATACTTGCAGACCGGTTTCGGGCTATTTGGCCACTCGTCAGTTCTAGGCAGTGTCATCATCAACATAAAGTCGATGACTCTCCTTAGTTGAAAATCAAAAACTTTCATAATATCAAGCCCCGACCAAAGCTGATGCGAACAACACGAAGTCATAGCGCCATCTACCCATGGACGAGATATTCCAAACGCAAACCGAATTCGCCTATTCCATTAATGAAGTTCCTTTGCTTTGAGTTTTTCAAAAAAAAAATCGGAAGAATACTCTATATCTGAAATTGATTATCAATATGATAGATACTTGAAAGAAAGTTCCGAAATATAGGACCTGGTCGAAGAAAATATTAACTGTAGGCGAGTGCTAAAAGTTTCGTCCGCCAATCTCAATGGCCGTATCACATACCATCAGCTTTTCTGCCGATTATGTAGACAATATTCCGTTTTTCAAAAATATATGACGTTTTGTGACTGGCACTGAAAACGTATTCAATAATTCAGAGATGACTTTCATTCTGCCGCCACCATAAAAACCAATTGATTTTTCCCATTGAGGCAGTGAATGGAGCCATTTTCAGTTTTGATTCAAGACACTAAGGATTTTTCCACCTTCCAGGTAGAATAACAAAAGCATAATGCGTTATAAGAAAGAAAGTAATGCTTCGTGTGGCTCGCATGGATGGTGTTATGCTCGCCACACAGCTATTTTTCTTGAAAATGGAAAATTCAAAGGTTCGGAATATTTCACATAACTTTGAAGCTGTCACTTCCAAGCCGGTGTCGTTCGTTCATCTCCGCTCTCGTCATACAAATCATCACTATTCCTTCAAAGACAATTTTTTACCTACACAACTATTATACGGTATATTTTCACCAAGCAACATAAAAATCGTACTGATTCTTCTTTATTTTGTTTTCTCGCATTACTCGTGTGAATCTGAATGATGTTTGTCGATGATTTCTGCCGTGACTTCACCTTGATCATTCACCTTGAAACTCACCAGCCGTGAATGTTTTTAATCATCAAAAAATCCTCTCCTCTCAGATGGCAAACCCTTCGGGACACGCCTGGGAGCATCGCAGTGTTCGATGCTGTCAGATTATGTATTTATATAACGTTACATGTGTTGACAAGTTCTACAAATGCTTGGAATACAAATGAGTTCATTTTGAAGTCTGAAAATTATCATGTTAATGATTGTTGTCAAACATGCCTTGTGTTTCTAATATTTGTGACAATTTCTACGTCCGATAACAGGTATCATGAAGAATGATAGAATCCTATTCTGGAAATGTTATTATCCAACCTGCTGAACTGATGCTAATAACTCATTTCGTCATAAAGAATCAAGTTGGGAAAGGTAGTATTATTCAAATATGTTCGGTCATTCAGCAAATAACGCTAGCTGAAAAAAAGTATTTCATAAGGTTCTTGTAAGAATGTATGTAGATGATAATTGTAATAAGAAAATTACGGACGAATTCAAATTTACTTTTGTTCTCCTCACCTTTCAAATATAAGATCATTTATTGGCCTCCCAATATCAACATTGAATTCCAAAACAATATTTTGGGGTACGTATTGAAAACAAATTATTTTCACAAACATTTTTGAATCAACGAGAAAAAACTACGTTGAATAAAAGAAAATCATTTGTTTACGACAATTTATAAGGGAGATATGGAAATTGTTAAGTAAGCCGCGCGAGAGGAGCCTTGGATCGAGGCTTCTTTCTCTTATCGACCGACCAATCTTTCAATTTCAACCAATTCTGCTAAGCTTCTATGTTCATTAAATTTATATTCTCGTTCGCATCAACATTCCATTGATATTCCCTTCCATTAATATTCATCAAATATATTTGTGACTGAAGGGTTGTATTTCTGGGAATTTTTCCTTCTGATCGGCGCATTTTTACTTCGAACATTCGCATTGTGACATCATGAAATCCATTGGCAAACTCAAATATGATTGATAATAATTATTGCACTGAAACCAAAGACTGAATTCAATTATTAGTTTCATTTTGACGTAATTTGGGAGACATTTTTCCATATGACACAGAATGACGAAATTTAACTGGTTGTTAACTGTCAAAAATTTTATATCTATCATCTCAACAAAGAACGTAATCTTTCACGTCCGGGGGTAACTGATTCTGGTGTGTTTTTTGGGTCTGTTTGCCGTGGTCCACAGGTTTTCACTCCTGACCTTTCAGCTACAGCTGTGGTAGGCATTACCAGAGTCTATGAGGTAACCAACGCAATGTTCTCGTTCTCACATTACATACTATTCTGCTCATGTTTTGGTCCGCTTTATATCAGCTTTCATGTCGGACGTTTTGTGTGTTGGGGATGGGCGAAATAGATTCATGTCCGAGGCTGAGAGAGTAAACAGAGTCGTTGAAGTGAAAACCCTAAAAAAAGCTATAGAAATCGAGGAGAGTGCGGAGTGAAAAAGGGCAATTACTGAAAAAATTAAAGCTTTCAAAAATCATTATATGTGGGAGTTGGTTTATCTATCAGTCGATGGCAATGCGTTGGGAGTGAAAGGGTTTTGAAAATCGAAGCCAATACAGATGGTAAAGTAAGCCGCTTCAAAGCTCGCCTGGTAGCTCATGGTTTTTTAAAAAAATACGGCAGTGATCACGACCAGATATTCGTTCCTGTTGAGAGACATGTAACTTTCAGAGTATTTCTTCCGATAGCAGGAGAAATGAATTTGATAGTGAAACACATTGACATCAAGATAGTGTTTTTGAACGGAGATCTCCAAAGTATTTTTTTATGAAACAGACCCAAGATTTGAAGGAACTGTCAAGGAACAAAATAAATCGACAATTGTCTTTCTAACAAAAATGTTTGAAGTAAAAGCATTTTTATTTTAGCTCATGTGGATTCGACTCAGAAATAGCATCAAGATTGCTTTAACATTAATTGTCTTGGTAATGTCAAACTTCATTTTTGGGAGTCGACATTGATAGAGACCAATTTTGAAATTTTTCTGTTAGTCAATAGCGTTACATCAATAAACAATCACCTTCCTCAAATGGGGCTAACAGTATGTCGCAAATTATCTCCTTAATTATAGTTATGGTAAAAGCGAAAGGAAAAACTTCCTACTGAACAATAAGGAGTATCAAAAACGTATCGGTTGTTTACTATTAATCTCGGTGAACTCACGAGCAGATACATCTGCGAGTATGTCGATTCTAGAAAGAGGAGTGAGTAAATCTACGGATCAAGATTGAAAAGAGCATCGCACTGTCTTGCCTATTTATTTTGCTCGATCGCAATGTCGGTGTTCAACTGAATTCCCGCCATTCTCTTCGTAGCTATATATAGTTCCATAATTCTAGAAGGTTTTTTGTTTTGTTGTAGGCCTGGTCTTCTCAGAATCACATGCATAGGCGTAGAGAAAGTCATGGGCGTAGGCTTAGTTGTTTCACAATTTTTTTTGATCGTCGAATTCGTAACGATTCGCTTGCTGATCTGCTCACAAAACCACTTTCTAGAGAAAAAAAATCGTGTTTCTTTGAGATCTTTGATCTAACGAATATCAAGAATGTGTAGGAGTGTTGAATTGCATTCGTAGAAATTTTAATTTCGTTTTGACTGTTTTATAGTCAGGTTTTTTTCATGTTTAAATGTATGGATTCAGATTTTGGAATATATTGAATGTGTTGAAAAAAATCGACAAAATGAAATATTTTCATCTTTGGAGTCCTTCCTACTCCAGTGGTTCATATTTAGTAGAGATTCCTCCAGCAATAAAGTTTGAATATTGTAAAAAAAATTGTTCTAAAATTGTTCGTTCCGTTAATCAGCTGACGAACGTCAACCCTCATAAGTCGAACCTTGTGTGAGCAATGGATCAACGAGACCTTACCTTTCAACCTGCGATAACCCAGCACGGTGGCCCGGCGAGGATTCAAACCCCGGCCTTCGGCTTGATAGGCAGATATGCTAACCACTACACTACCGAGACCACATGGATAGTATGAAGCAGAAAATGAGAAACAATTTCAATAGTGCAATGGGTGCAGTGATTTTTTTCCTCGCTAATTTTACTACTTTGTATGGAATTGATAAATCTGATTGTACATGTCTTATGAATATGAGCATCGATAGAGGATTTGGGAAACATAAAAATATTATAATCTGGCAGTGTGTGCCTCTCAAAGAAACTATTACTCAGGTCATTAATCAAATATTGATGAGCCTGTATAGTGGTAGTATTTTCGTTAATGTATTGAATTGAAAAACCGACCTGTTCTTAACCTTCCTTCAGAATTATCTCGATTCGTAATCAGGAATTTTATGCTCTACTTTCACAAAAAGCTGTATACCTGAGCTATCAACAAAGATGCATTTGAAAATATTCTGGGATATATTGTGTTTTCAGAAAAAAATGGTTCAGCTTCCTCTCGATTAAAGTGGGATTGATAGAGGACCAATGCCGATTAAACGAACTGAAGTCCCTGAAAATGATAGGGTATCAATTTTTTTCTCCTGAAGATGCTGAACTTGTTTACGAAATGCGTGTCGAATGCAAATAATATCAGTTTGATGTTAGGATAACACAAAGTTTCAACTTCTAGACCAATCTGATTCATTATAGAATCATGTTAAAAAGTACTTACCGAAATGTTATGTTCTCTTTTTTGTATTCTTCGTTTCCTTCAAATGTCCAATTCAGACTCAAGACTGACAACTCTAGACGACCTCGATAAAAGTGTGGATTACAATGGGATTGATGATCATTTCGTGAAGATCTGGAAAAAACACCTCTTGACGAAGTGTCTAGTGAAAACGATAGCCCTGGCGTTAATCCATCCTTCGTGATGAACACTGAAATTGAAAAATCTAATTAGTTTGAAATATTTTACTACAGAAAATGACATCCATCATTTTCAAGTTGGGACTTTTGATGTGAAAGTTGAACTCTTCTGTATCAACTAATTCCAATTATTTATTCAATACCAAACGAAGAACACGTATAGTCAATGCTTGTTGCACCAAACAAGTTCCATTTTCTGATATTTACGTGTTATCGAAAGTAATGCCACAAGACTTCAGAATACCATTTTTCCATGTTAACTTTGTTTTTCAGCAAAACAATGAGAGCAATCAACATGATATAAACACGAGTCCGTAGGACGAGGTTTCATTTATTGCTGGCTGCTCGGTTGGAATTGCTCAAATATTATAAATTTTGAGTCTGAAAAAATTCACATTCATCTGAGAAAGTTTCAAAATCGGGTGGTATTCGTAAACATGATTTTTTTAAATATTCTTTGCTGAATGCATCCATCTAAGTACAAAATATCATTTCTCAAATTGAATCAACTCCAATTCGAATAACGAGAAACTCCATTAGAAAAATTCAGTGTAAGAATCCATAATCGTTTGAAAACGATATAATAAATATTGTGAATATCAATTATTCAAATCGATTAATCACAAGTGGATTCGATCAGTGCAGTTACAAAGCACCTAAAATGATCAAACTCGCCTTTTTCAAAAATGACAGGCGACTACAGATGAATCAACATTTTCGTGAAATTTTCGATTTCTACTATTCAAAAATATGTTTCAAAAATATTAGCACCCAGCTGTCAGTTTCATCGCTTTTGTAAATAAGCATTTATATATTATCCAGAGTGCAGCAAGTTCAATCGGGTGAAATATGTGCTGCAGATGATTTTTAAAATCCGCTTAGCTGGCTTGGCTAGGAATATTTGTTGAGATTATTTCCAGAAAAAATGTAAACTCAGAAAACTTCAGGAACAACACTAACAATATGGTATCACTACTTTGGTTCGGGTTTGAAGGCCATCGTTTTTTGGAATGTCTTCCCGATCTTTTGCTGGTGCAAGTGTCTAGCTAGCTTTCAGAGGCTCATACATCTTGAGTAAGACTGGGAATTACAATATGTATAGAACCTGGAAAGTGAGCCATAATACAGATTTACTTTAGTCAGTTTGATTCGTTAAATATGTCTTATACAATCAATCTCTGTGAAACTCTGTAAAATCAGTCGAATTGAGAAAAATATTCGATGTGAAACTCCGTTTTGTTTGTATAGACCCCAACTGTTTCGTCATTTCATGGTGTTGAAGGAAATAATCAGTATCAATGAAGTTATTTGGTGATGAATGGTGCCTCAACTGCAATATTCAGGCATGATGAAAGAGAATTTTTCTTATATCAAACAAAACGTACCTACTTCGGAAATACGACAGTTGAATTTTTTCATCAATTGAGAAAGATCTGAACCTTCCTTAGTCAAAATCAGACCAACGGTGTGATGAGTGATATTGGTTCCAATTTCCTTTGTTTAAATAATTCACTACCTGCTCAAGAAATAATGATATCGAATGAATCTGAACTAAAACATTAAAAAACGAATAATTCAATTGAAACATATGAAAAATACGAACGAATATATACATCAGAATAAATATAATGAATTAGCAGGAATTAATCCAGAAGCAATGAGTATTCGAATTTATGGAAAAATTATGTAATACAATTCAATCAAAATAAGATATTCGAATTCAAGACAAAAAATTGGAATAATTGATTTAACTCGAATAATAATATCTACTGAATTCAAATAGTCAAAATTGTAAATAAGTAAAGAATAATGATCATGAGATGAATATAAAATATCAATAGCGAAAATTTAAGAATGGAAAAGTATTTTGAAGCAATTGTTGGAATGAAGTTTCAAGTTGAGTGTACCCACGACGCGACGTTTCGATTACTGGTATACGCAATAGGCTTCAGGAGATAACTGACAAACAAATAGAAAACGGAAAGACGGCAGAAAGTTTCAATGCTGTGATAAGTGATACCGAGAAAAAAGCACAGAATGGTGCGGAAACGATAGCTACATCATTCATCTGACATATCAATTATTTGCATCTGAGTGCATGACTGTCAGACATGTGACCACTGGAGGTCGTCAGTGTCAGAAGAGAGAAGGCGATGAATAAGGGCGTGGGTTCACTGTTGCCCCTTCCTACTGGAAACCCTCTCTTGAGGAGATTGAAATAATAATCAAGTAATACATGTAGGAAGGTGTCGGTCTTGAGGTTGGCTATGACGCAAAGGAGCACAAAAGAATAGGTGGGAGGACACGGACACCATCATGCAAGAAGAGGAACCCCTGAATTACTCTATTGAAAAAAAGCACGGGGTCTTGAGTAAACGTGTTGAATCAACGTTCGTCACGTCGAGCAAGAACGAAGTATTTGATATCAGTTTCTGTTACAGTCTTATAGAGGGCTAGATTTAAGACTGAAGGGTTTGTGACGAACCTTCCATGTCAGATCATAGAATGATCAGAGTCTAGGAAGAGAACAAAAGAGTTTCAGTGCAGCAGTAGGGCACATACCGATGGCTTTATCAGAATGACATTAATCAATGGAGTCGAAACTCTTACTGAAAACTAAGATGCCTGGAATCCCTGGCGTGTTTACTTATACCTGTAGAAGTTTGGGATAAAAGTGGCGAAATCTGGATTGCTTGATTTTTGATGGATAATTGAGCTTTTGGAGGTTTCCGTACAATATGTACAGATGTCGCCAACACGCTCTTGTCAGTCTTGTCTGAAGCTAAATTTGCACTAAGTGAAAATAATGTGCAGTCGGGTTTTTCCACTTTTATTTGATTGGCTAGCGAGAAGAGATCGCAACCTAAAGGATAATGGGTGGACAATGAGATACCAGTAACAACGTTTCGATATTTAAAAGCAATGAAATCAACAAATAAACACGATAAAAACATCGTAAACATCAAAATTTCAAACTGACATGACAATATGACAATTAACTTGACACTTGTCATCAAATTTGAAAAATGGGAATATAACGCCCTCTATCGAAAAAATAGGGGAAACCTTCAGAAGCGTCGATTGTTTTTTTCGCCACAAAAATCTAAACAAAATCTAATCAGTTGAGTCACCAGGACTTCTAGGCATCTTACTGAAAACCATATGAGTATATATTACTATTTTATTTCTCTTTAAGAAATGTCAATCGAGAAAGTAGTTTTAATTGAAATCATACCAATCCTACAGCTGCTTCAAAATGATGGAAGCTTTCATTATGTTTTATTCCTGAGTTATTTCCTCCGAGAATGAAAATCAATGAAAAAGATTGAGAAAATGTATAGTATTTTTGAGAAAAAAAAATATCAGTTGGTGAAAACTTTTGACTTTTTGTCATATGGAATGAATTATTAATTCCTTGAAGTGGCGAAGTCTCCTACAAGACATTTCACGGCTTTTGTGAGGAGTAAGTATTATCGTAAGCGGATTACGGCTCTGGCAGCATCGAATGATAGTTTGTGAACGTGTTCTATTCGTCACACTGAAGTGCGGCGTTTGATTCGAGCGATTCTCGATTGGGGATTATATTTAACTGAAGTTACAAGGAACAAATGTTGAACAGTGATCAGAGAAAAATCGAAGTCTTTTGATAATATGTTTTGTTGCTTTCTGATGGAAAACATTGTTCTGTTTTGCATTTGTGTTTGAAAGATGATAGTGAAAGAAGATTTGGAGTTGATGTGGGCATCATAACTTTCAGTCGATAATCACTCCAGTGATATAATTTATGTAAATAGATTGGGAGGATATACGTTCGAATGCCGATAAAACTCCACCTACATAGTTTTTTGGGAATGGCTAATACTTCCAGAAGTATTATCCATAATTCCCTCAAGAGCATCGGTACGGAAATTGTCACATGAATCATAATTCGGAAGGACACGCAATCTATTTAGGTTTTCTGATATACTGGTCACATTCAATACAGAATTTTAGACGGCGTCTGTAGTATTCCCAATCAGAAGCTCGTGGCATGAAAAATGGAGTGTGCAACATTTATATCTAGGAAGAATCCATTACTGTAGTAGAGCTATCAATCATTATCCTGTCAGTTCAGAGTGGAGTATAAAAGCTGTGGCAGATGCTCAGAGGAATAGAATGTTCCTAATTTTTCCAAACCAATCATAAATGAGGTATCTGATGGTGTTCTCACTGCAGCAGTAAGAATCATGACTTCAACTGTCAGCATTGCCCCATTTGATGTTGAAACAATATCGGAACTCCGATCGAAACTCCCGCAGTCATCTCTTCCATTGTTTTTCCATATACAGTGATTGAAAACGCGCACCTTCAAGTTTCTGAAATTAATGTAATTCATGCTGGAAAAATCTTGTCCTACTTGTTTATCTGGAGGAATGGATTTTCTTAGATCCTCCCACTTTCAAGATCTTTCATCACAAGCCTCTGAATCTGAAATAGTTCACATCATCAAACAATTCACTCCTTTTCAAGAATGGATTCAATATAATTCATAGAGGAACCGTTTTGTAAAAAGTCGGGAAAAGTGACCTTGTCTTCTCCTGTTTATCGTCCAATGTTATCATAAACCAACTTATTTGAATTTGAATATATATATATATATATATATATATATATATATATATATATATATATATATATATATATATTATTATCCTATATATTATATGACATATGAAGTGTTGGGTAGTTCAAAAATATGATTTCTATTTCTGAGGAAATCGATCTCGACCTCAATTCCAACAAATGTGAATTGCTTTTTTTGAAAGCATTGAAGGCAGAACTTAAACTTGGATTCAACAGTTGCGCTCCTGCTATGAAGATTGTTGAATCAGTCACTACTCAATACACCTCTCTCGGAAGAACACATGGCTGGAAGCTCGAATGAGAACATTGATTGTCTATATTCAGCAGCATCCCACATTGATTCTTTCCCTCCACATATTGAATATTCCTTTCTCAAAAATTGCATGCAGCTTTCTTATTTTCATTCAATCATGTGAATAATTATACCAATTTGATACTTCCTTCTGTTTTATCTGAGATCAAAAATTCATTTTATTGTGAGTGAGGGGAAGTGGCTTCCTCGGGGTGATTTTTTTGTACCAAATAACAAAGGTTTGCAAGAGCTTTGTGATTTTCCTCATATAAGTTTCATATCAGAGAATCTCCTTGACTGCAAATGTGATGCTGTTGATGAGAAGGTTATTCATGGATTGAGTTGCAGATTCTGTTCGAAGTGTTTTTCTTGACACTCCACCTTGAGAGATATCATAAGACAAGCTTTATCAACAGCTGCTATATTTTCGATTCTCGAACCTTCAGGAATCTTTCGTGAAGATGAAAAACGTTCTAACAGAATATCGCTCGAAAATTCAAAATTCACAAAATATTTATCTTGACAGTCCATAATTATATTTTTTATCCCATTGCAATTGAAACTCAGCTTTAGAAGCTACGCTTTATACTTTTTCGAGTCTTTTGGTGCGAAACTGATTGAAGTTACTAATGAAACTAGGGCAAAAAATCGTTTGATGCAACGAATCAGTATCACAATCCAAAAAAGGAATGCTGCTTTCATCCTTGGGACTATTCCCAGACCACATAGTGAAGATTGGATTCCGATGAACCACAATTATTCTCGAATTGTGCTCCTCTACCCTCCATCACTATCTTTGGGAAAGGAAATTTTTCGACATGATTTGTCCAATCTCCATTTGATTGTTGAAAATTATATGATTCATCTAATCAAGCAAATTATACCGATATTCGAGCAACATATTCTTTTGATACACCTCTTTTCAAACAACTACGAAATATTACATATACCTGTGCTATGAACTGCTATCCAGTGTTTGTCCCATACAAAATGGTTGTTGGATATCTGAAGGGGGACATATCCGAAAGAAATCAATACCAGCACTTCAATAAACTGGAATACTTTTGCAGAAGTGATTGGAGAATAATTGTGGTCCAAGGATTTGCCTGAGAGAATCGTGGATACAGTCTCTAGAGAATAAACAAATCTTAAGATTTGATTCCCGTTTTGCAATGCAAGTTGCCCAAGAATTTTTGGGATACCTTTTGGAGGTTCTATAAGAAGATACCAACCAAGCTATTATCGACGGAAACTGTTGAGGAATTGGGTGACAACTAGAAAGCTCAAGAGTCTTTATCAAGTTACATAATGATCAACAATTCCAATTGAAATTGCGGCAACTCTTTTGTGACCTTCGATCCTTTTTGGGACCTTTCCCTTCATGTCTCAAAAATGGCTGGAAAAATAAGTCTATCCCGAAGTTGAGATTCCTCAACAAGAAAAGAAATTTTCAAAGGAGATGAGAAACTAAGTTGTATTGATTGCAAGGATCGGCAGAAATGAACAAACTCTTTATCGATTGCGAGGTTCCCCAACATACTGGTGATCCATCTCAAGCGATTTTCTCTAGCTGAAGTGTTCGAAGTGAAATCAGATGTCATGGTGGATTTTCCATTGGAAGTCTTGAACATGAGTAATTATGCAGCAGCGAACATAAGTCTGCTTATAGCGGCCACTCTACGGCTTACTGCAAACACCCCATACTGGAACCTGGCATGAATATAATGATTCACAAGTTATACCAATCTTATCGAGATTCCAAGAGAGCGGCGAGGCTATATTCTGTTTTATGGAAATGAAGGCACTGGCGGATCTTGGTACGATATATCAATTCCATGGGTGTTTTCAAGTTTTTTCGGGTATCATTCATTCGAATAAATTCCTATTGACTTGGGAAGTTTTCGATTGAAAACATAAAATTGATAATTTGAGTAAATGAGTAGATAATTTGTTCATGAATACTTTTTATTTTCTTTAATGTCAGATCATCAGGGACAGGTAGTGTAGGGGTTAGCACATTCGCCTTTCAAGCTGAAGACCGGGGTTCGATCCCCGCCAGGCTACCGTGCTGGGTAATCGCAAGTTAAAAGGTGAGGCCTCGTTGATCCATTGCTCGCACAAGTTTCGACTTCTGTGGGTTGACGTTCGTCAGCTGGTTAACGGAAATGAACGATTATTTTGGGGATAATAATTGGTTACAAATTAGATTAAAAGGTATAATCAATAATAATTCGCATAAAAAGTTGGTTTCAGATGTATTGTTGGTATATAATTTGGCCTAGCTTTCTGAAAAAGTAATTGATATATTTGCCTTTCCTTCATCATTCTGTTTTCATGTATCAAAGAAATGTTCTCTGAATTTGTTTTTCCAGGGTCCATTTTGTCAATGATCTCTGTCCGTATTGTTTGTATCCTCATAGGCTTCAGTTATAGCAACTATCTCGATACTAAAAAGAAGTATATGAAAAAATCCACGGGTGATTTCAAAGGACGACTAGATGCTTTGGTTTCACTTTTCGTACCTGGGTAAGGAAAAGTAATTCGTTTCATGTCATAGCTGTTAATTTTTTTAATGACCCAGTAACCTAATACATAACGGGGCCCTAATGCGTGCTTTGACAAAAGTTCATTTTACGGCCCGCGTGGACGAATAGTTCACTTGATTTTTTCTATTTCATTATGAAAACAGCACTGTTGTACAACAAACTTTGTATGATTTTTGTGTTGAAAGAAAGTTTTATTATGTTGGTGAAATTGTTCAACCCGCTACGCTCGTTTTGCAAACTTTTTCTCTCACAAAATAAATCATTACTTTTAACACTAATATGACAACCTCGGGCTAGTGGCCCTGGTCTTTGTAAGATCGTCGCCTTCAGAGCATTAACATTCTCATTATATCCTTGGAATAAATATCTATTATTTACGACTGATACCTAATATAAGTATTATACTTACGGTTGCTGCAGTATAATGCCATATATTGTTCCCTTAGGGAATAATGGCAAGGGATTAATAGTCTCTGCCTTTATTCCCTCTTGTAGTCCTATCACAATATTTTTCGAATTGAATATTACCACGGAAACTATATAATCAAATTACAATTTGTCAGTGTCAAACGCGTAGGTAGTGTTTGTATTGGGATGAATGAAACTGAAGAATCAATAATTTACGATAAATAAATTAGTCGTGAATAAGGTATTATTCCCTCGCCGCTGAGGCAGCTCGTTTCGTAAAAATTCCTCGAAAATAATAGCTATCATTATTGACTCGTGGTATAATATACTATTATAACTGATTATGTGATGTGATGCGCTTCAACTTTTTCGCCAATTTTGAAAAATAACATTTCATCAAAATTTGAAAATTTAAATCATTCATACATTCAAGGGGAATAATTTTTCAATAATCAAATATTTCTACTGTGTTCTCAGTTTCAGCTTATGTTACATTGAACTGGACGTTTGTCGCGAAAACCATTATCGCCACAGAATGAGAAGCTCATTTTTTCCTAATACCACTATCAAATTTCAATAGTATTCACTTTCAGGAGCAGGAGGAAACACATTTAAAAGTATTCTGCCAGCAACGAAGATAAAGTGGCCATGATTCATAACGGAATTGAAAGAGGAAAAATTTATTACTTGATCACCAACGAAATTGGTAGACATTAGAGCAGACAGTTGAAACTAAAAGAAAGAAGGTGATGGATTACATCAGAGGGGTTTTTGTGAGCATCACAAGAAAAATAGCATGCTTTCATGTTTTCAGTACAAGCTAGCATTCAAGTTTAGATCCATTTCGATGCGATTAACATGAAAGGGAAGCCTTGTATATATAAAGAACACCGAGTGAAATGAGGGACAGGGGATACGAATTGACATTCACCTCAAATTTTTGAGTATGTGAGCCTCAGGACAAAAATCGGCAAGGAGTTTAGTTCAGCTGTTCTATTGAAAAAAGAATATTGAGCAAGAGAGGTTCAACAGGTCTCCGCAAGACGATAACTAAGAAGTGGAACCTCTGTATTCGTCGTGTCATCCGTGTTGATAATACCAAGGGTTGAACGCCTAACGACAATTCAAAGAGGTTTAAATCGAGGTTTCTTGTTGAAGGACATCGGTCGAAGTCGAGTTTTATGTAACAAACATCAATTATCAAATGGATAAAGCTCTCAACAGCAATATGATTGATTGAAAAACATATTACGAAGCCCCTCATATTTGTTATTCAGAAGGGAATATCAACACTGTCATAGTGGAGTTATACTCGTAGGTCGAAATAATAATTAATTCAACCGCTGAATAGAAATGCCCGTGACAGTCGTCAGTAAAGGGCCGAATCAATTTGCCGACAGGAAAATTAATTAATTTTGTGGGATAGACCAAAAAAATGGTGGTTGCTCAATGTAATTGAGAAGACTATGACGTAATTATGCCAGAAAAATTCATAGCTTCATTTCAATCAGGGGTAATACAACATATACATATAGGTATATAATAACATAATAAAATCAATCTGTGAATGAAGAATTGTGATTGGGTCATATTTGGTATATTGTCATTTTCGGTTTCATTTCAATAAATTATGAAGAGAGTATGCTAATTCTCCATTATCCATTACTTTAGCTTCCTTTCAAAATAATGAAAGTTCAAAATGTTTTTCAGATCTGCTGATATCAAAGACCATAATCTGGGTGCTACATAATATGCTTTCCTTTGGCCATTTTTTTTTATTTCGAGGAATAAAGTAGTTCAACATGTCTTCTTTTATTGTGAGCACCCTTGTGATACTTCAGTATTATTTTCCTGTTTTCAGATATTGGAATTTTTCGACAGAAAAGTTGCCATTCATCCATTATTTAAGGTCCCTTCACATAGACTTTCAGTTGAATAGCTGTTATTTTTTCAAAAATTATCTTCAAAATTAATTTCTGTAATAGGTTGATTTTGTCTACGAAACAGTATTTCACACTTCCCCATCCCAAAATTCCATTTGTTAGTTGTGATTGCTCTCCTAGACGAAGCTTGAACAAAACGGTATTTGCAAACATATATTTCGCTGCTATCATGATTGAAGTTTCAAAACAAATTCATTTGATTTAGAGGAACGCCAGCTTTTTGACTGAAAATTCTATTTTAATCCATATTATGGTAGAATAATTTCGACAATGAAAAAATAAGGAAATGATGTTCACATTTCGTAGCCTCAGTTTATTTATGGGTTACATACTTATTGCTCTTTGAACGTCATTATTTAGTGGTGGATATATATTTTCTCCCTAGTTTTCTGGGTTTCTTACCTGCCGCAATCTGAAAGAATAGGGATTAATAATGGAATCTATACAATTCAGAAGGGCAGATTGTCAATCTAGCCCGATAAGTTGCTGATCTAATTGCAAAACAGTTCCTTTCAGATAGAACAAATCCAGTTAGTCAGCAACTTTTCGTATAACCCAAATTTGCTTGTGGAGAAAATTACAAGAACTGATAAATATATGAAAACACTTATCGTTAATGATTCGGAAATTAAACCCGCTTCCGTTTACAAAACTTCTACGCAAATTCTTCTTCGAATGCAAATATTTGTTGTTGACAATTTTGGTGAGTGACTATTGTCATGTTCCGATATTACTGGTTTTACTGGCCACAGTAAGCATTTACGGAACGCCTTTTGCAGTGATAGCAATCTACTGCTGATGATATCGGAACGGATTGCCATCGGACATCCGTCAAAGAAACTGTCAGCGGTGAGAGGTGTGACGTACCCTATCTTATTTCAAAATGAATCAAATATTGGAAAAAATATTAAGCAAAGCGATACGGAAATAGAAAATTCAGAGAGCTCAAGCTCTGATAATGAGTCTTTAGAAAATATAATGACTGAAATTATAATCCTCGACAAAATGAGAGGTCGCATAGAAAAAATACCAAGAATAGAAGGGTACATTCAAAATGTAGTAGGTTTTTACACCCTTAAGATTTTCGAACAACATTTCAGGTAAGTGCGAGTAAGGCTTGCAATCTCGAAAAATAGGGTTCCCGCAGATTCTATTGATCTGCTGGATACATTTCAATTCACCATCAACTTGCACGCAAATATCTTCCAGTACAACTCGAAGTATTTTTGACAATTATTTTGAAATTGCAATGATCTGACAACAAATTCAATCTGTTATCCGTTGACGTTTATTCGAACACAACCTAACCTAACTCAATTTGGGGAATACTGGGACTACAGGACCACTTCTACAGCAGTAGCACCAGTAACTTTTTAGTCTCTAACAGGCTACCTCAAAAATTGGCGCGAAATAATTGCCAGTGAATGTCAGTGAAATCGGAACGACTGAATTAGCTGGACAGTACTGTTCAGGAATATCGGAACATGACAATTGTCGAAGATTTCCAATCTGTCAAAACATTTTGTCCTTCAAGAGGGGCAGCAATCCGCGATCAATATCGAGCGAACTAGAATGGAATGACACTACTCGAATGACAGCAACTTATCGGAGTAGATCAAAAATCTGCCCTTCTACACCTGTATAGATTCCAATATTAATTTTCATTCTTTCATATTGTGGTAGGTTAGAAACACAGAAAACTACGAAGAAAACGGTTACATACTGTTATCAGTAATAGCTATTTGTATAATAAAGAGGCAAAGTGCTACTTTGCCTCCGGAGGATGAAGTTTCAAGGGAGGAAAAGGCACGCTATTCCCATGTCATACAAATGAGTTTTTCGCCTGCTTCGTATAACAAGGCATCAAAAATATATTAATGAAACTATAAAATGAAATTCAATGAAGAATTTAAACTACGAGGTAGGTACAGTATAGCATGCTCCTGAAATTTCCAAATCTAAGATAACCTACAAAACAAAGAATAGAAATAGGTCTTGGCGTCATATTTCAACCAACACCTACATTTGCCTTCAAAACTTTCATAAACAATGTCTGTTCAATCAATACTTCGAGCCTCGAAGACTTACACTGAATTTTTCTTTCTATTATGATGTTTGACGTTCAACTTTTATTTCTTCAATATATCCTCTTCTCGAAAATATTTTACCTTCTTTACCGATTTCTATCATTTTACAAATAACAGGGTATTCTATAAATGAACGGTAAAATTTTTACTTATATAATACAGTATAGTTCAGGTAGCTGAATAATTAAGTTATTTCATTGATGACGTACCAAACGTCACTTTCACTTTTCCTCCCTAGGAAGGATAAGAACGAATTTGCTCCCTACAATGAGGCCAGGAAATGTATGCTTTGGACAGAGGGAGGCGGAAAAATCAGGTGTACCGATTGATTCCCAATTCTCAATGAGTTCTCTCGATTTCTCTCAACAAAATCTGTTCAACAGAATACATCACAGATTCCTGTACAATTGTTAATAACTATGGGTTCACAAAAGTTTGAAACGTATTTAGTGAGACTCGTACAGAAATTTGTAATAATTCTTGTTCGATATGGATTTTCGACCAGTCCAATTCTGAATTCGTTCAGTGGAGACAAATAACAGTTATTTTCTGTTAAATAACCCTGTCGATATTTAATTTTGAACTCAAAGTAACAGTCGATGCCGTTGAACAACAGACCACATCCCACTCGTACTGAAAATAAATATTGTTCGCAGACAATCGGAGTTTTTGTGAATCAGATAGAGAACGTTATCGCATTCGTTGGGGAGTCGCTTGCCAGATATCCTGTAATAATTCCAACGAACAGAAGCCAACGGCATGAATTATATCAACAGAGGTATAATTTCGAACAAGAATTGGCTGTCTGCATCAACATCAGTCCTTTTTTGAATGAAGAAAAATGATTATACAAAAGTCGATTATCCGTTATATAGTTCTAGATTTGAGCTGAAAACTCCAACTTCCCAGATAAATATATTTCATATTTGGGATGTTTACAACTGCTTCCGGAAGGAAGATATTGAATAGACGGGTCAAAGAAATTCATGATGAGCATGGATAGTACAAGAGGCGGACCTTCACCCATTTGTTTACCGGATGAAACATACTTTTTCAAGGGTTTCAAAAATAGAGGAACACGCCTATAATTGCCTATCGAAATGTGGTCCAGACTATATAAAGTGAGATTAAAAAATCCCCACTACAAGGAAAATTTATTTATTGCCGATTTTTATGAAAATTTCGTTCTTCGTAAAAGTTGGTGTATAGCAGAATACTTGCATATGAGTATTGTGTTGTATTGGGTCAAAATTTCAAATTACCGAACAGTGGGAGAACGAGAATTAGAATTTTGACCAAGAGTAAAATACCCTGGATGTGATTTCAAATTCAAGTACCGATTTCAATTCTAAACAACTTATTTTAATGGACTCTTTTATTATGTCGAAAATGAGAAGTGGTTAACACCTAATCAAATTTCCTATTCTTCCTTCTCCCCTGTACACTGTTCGGGATTTTTTTTTAAATCACTCTTATATGATTCTGGGCCCGTCACGCCATAAGGCGGGAAAGTAGCTGTTTTAGACTTTTGCTTAAATTTTGTGAGTAAATATAACATCTCTGAATAATATATACGGAAATATTTCTGAATAATATGATGTTACTTCTTCATATGAGTTTTATGTAATCCTTCATATTATTGATTTGGAGAAGAAGGCTCAGAACATATTTCCTAGAGCGATATAATAGTCTTCATATAAAAAATCATTTATTCAAATCACCAATCAATACAAATAATTATGAATAACTGAAATTGTGATTCATAGCATGATAACTGCTATATTTCATACGTTGACCTCAACAAATTTCAAATTCGGGCAGTTGTTCTTTAGTGAAGGAACAGCAATCGATAGAAGCCAAAAAAATTATAGCACATTCACAAAAATTTTCAGCTATTATTTCCTTCGAGGGCGGATAACCCATGAAACATTTGAGACATCTTTGGAGTTCTTGAAAAATCAACCAGAGCTTATAACTGGATAATTTCACAAATGATTTTATCGTCAAAAAAAAGCGAGAGGTTTGTGGGAATCGCTGTCAAACACATTAGCGATGCCGGGGACAAAAAAAAGGATTGGACACCTACATAATAAGGGGTGTCCTCAATTCTAAGTAAGACAAACAGTTTCCAAGGTGGAAACAATGAATACCTGCATGAGTCACGTGGTTTCATCTCATGAATATGAAGTCTCTTTTTTGTTATATCAAAATAGACTCTGATAAACTATTAGAGCTGCATACCCCCCAAAAAGGTATGCCATGCCTCAAGTGTGAATTTATGACAGCATGCATGGTATAGCAGTTTTCTATGAAAGTGTCAAGTTCTCTGGGAATGACTCTCAATGCATAGCATCCCACAGATACCTTTCCTTTCAGATGTTTGATATGATATTCAAACTTCAGTTATTTGTTGATATCAAGTCCCAGGAACTTCGTACAAATAGTTTGATTTTGCAGAGGTAAATCGTCTAGTAGTCATTTGAATGCCATTATATCAGCTTTGTGATTTTGAATGTTAGAAGGTTTGAATCATACCAGAATTTGATGATTCTGATATCTCTAGATATCATCATACGCCGTGTTATTTTCATATGACAATCATATCACCATAGAGTGGTTTGCAGTTCGACCATAATTGATGTATATATTCAACTATTTTGAGATGTTCAGTTACCTACTTTATACTGAAATATTTCAAAATAATTGACCATGTACCTCGAAATGTATTGAGTTTTATGTTACCAATCAACCTCATGAAAATCAAAGATTTGGCTCAATAATAATATTTGGTTTGAATATATTGTTCATTTCTATAATGGTTGAAAAATAGAAATACATATCAATGGTTGAAATAACTCCAGACCACTCTTTCACGAATTAGTTATCCAGCAACTGATTCTGCGTTACGGTTGTTGGAAGTTCCTGCGCTGCATTTTCAGTAGTATATAATCCAAAATCGCCCAGATTTGCATCACTATTATCATAAATGAATCTCATAGAAAAAACGTTCTCATTTATGCAAATATTATGTGGTACAACACATGCATTAATAATTGTGATGCTTTCTCAGGGTCTTGAGCTTCAACAAGCAACGAAATCTCAGTTTGAGTACACCATCTCAATAACACATCTTGTACTTCTCTGCCTTTGATTATACATTTATTCAGGAGAGCCAGGTATAGGCATTTCAAAAATGGCCAATAACCATGAGAGAGAGAGAGAGAGAGAGAGAGAGAGAGAGAATATGTGTTTATTGTCCAAGATACAAAATCTTATTGACAAATACTGGTAAAAGGAAAGCATGTGAATAACTACATTCAGATAACTATACAATTACACAATTACATGAAAACAAATCACTCAAACACTCACATGTGTTTATTGTCCAAGATACAAAATCTTATTGACAAATACTGGTAAAAGGAAAGCATGTTAATAACTACATTCAGATAACTATACAATTACACAATTACATGAAAACAAAACACTTAAACACTCACATATAGGTAAAAGAACACATATATTATTACGTATAAGCACAGTCAATTTCATATATTTTCGTCATTAAAATATTCTGTCAGATTATAATAGGCTTTGTCAGTCTTTCATGTAACTTTTTCCTGAAGGTTTTGAGAGAATCTACGTTCTTTATGTCTGCAGGTAGCTTATTATACATTTTGACACCACCGTATATTATCGAGTCTCTGATCAGTGTGGATTTAGGGATGATCAATGACAGATTCGCTGCATTTCGTGCAGTGCGACTGTTATTTTCATATGAAGCTTCATTCTTGTATATAAGACATGTAGTTTCCAAAATGTAGATTGCGGTTAGTGTCAGTATTCCGTGTTTCCGGAAAAGAGGTTTGCAGGAACTCAACCTATTTACTTGACACAAATAACGCACAGCCCGCTTTTGCAGTAAAAATACACTCTCAAAGAGTTCATTACTACACGAACCCCAGAACTGAATTGCGTACCTCAGGTTTGATTCAATGAGAGCAAAATAGACATTTTTGGCCGCGGCATAACCTAACTCTTTAGCTGTAGATCGGAGGGCAAAACAGTCGCATGACAATTTTTTGTTTAGCAGGCTAATATGATTTGAGAATTTCAAATTGGTATCTATGTTGAGTCCCAAAAATTTTATTTTGCTGTCTGATGGTATGGAGTCAGCACCTAATTCTATATCCGGAAGAAGACATTTAAATGTTAGTAATTTTGTTTTATTAAAATTCAGACAAAGAAAATCTGCATCGCACCACGACTTTATTTTTTGTAGGTCTCTTGTGACATTTTTACGAAGCAAATTCACATCTTCGGAGTGCCATAGAATGGTAGTGTCGTCAGCAAACAAAGTGAAAGCACCAGATATATCCAAAAGAGAAAGATCATTTATATAAAGGAGAAATAGATATGGACCTAAAACTGATCCTTGGGGTACTCCCCAATTAACGTTTATTAATCCAGATGTATGGTCAGTTTTAACCAGTTGGTTTCGTCCTGTCAAATATGACTCCATCCACTTCAGGGCCTTGTCTCTGATACCATAGTGAGAGAGTTTCTGCAGTAATAATGTGTGATTGACACAATCAAAAGCTTTAGTCATATCGCAGAATACTGCCGCCACGTTCTTGCCTAAATTGATGTTGTTGTATGCCATTTCTAGACAATTAAACATGGCATCAGACGTATTCTTGTTATTCCTGAATCCAAATTGTTCATTGCTTATTAATTTGTTTGCTTCAAGATAATTTATCAGGCGAATTTTTACGAGCTTCTCGATCACTTTTCCTAGAGTCGGAATAAGAGAGATGGGTCTGAAGTTTGATGGATTTTGAGTATCACCTCCTTTGTGAAGATGAATTATCACACTTGTTTTCGAAAGCTCAGGAAATGTACTCTTTTTGAACCTGTCATTAATCAGCATTGAAAGTACTATCAAAGCCGAATGAGAAAGATTTTTGAAAATTTTTATTGACAACTCATCGTATCCCACAGCATTTTGATTTTTTATCGATTTGAAGACTTCAATCAACTCTGATGGAGTGGTGTCATAAAATATACAAGACGAGACAATTTTATTTTCTCTAAGATATGAAAGGGGATTTTGGTCAGTTTTTAGATTTTGTGTTATAGATTGCGCAATGTTGCAATAAAATGAATTGAATTGGTCGGAATCTGTGGACCACTGTGGTTGCTTATGAAGAGATTTTCCTCTCAGTTCATTGACTATACTCCAAGTTTCCTTTGTTGTGTTCTTCGCATTTTCCAGCCTATAAAGGTAATACAAGTATTTTGCTTTCTTAATAACCGCTCTATATACCTTTCGATATTTATTATAGTAGTCGATAAGGAAATCATCATTATAATATTTTCCCGTAATGCCCGCATGTTATTACACGAATTTTTTATTCTTTTTGTTATCCACTGCTTCTTAGATTTCCTCCGAATTTTTTGCTTGGGAAATGAACACTGAAAAAATCTTTTAATATTCTCGTAAAATTCGCTAAACGGGTCTGTTGAAGACATAATAGAAAACCAATTGAAATTATTGCACGAGTTAAATTTATCATAGTTGGTTTTACTGTAGAGCCGACCATATTTAGTCTTTTTGGTATCAAAACGTACAATTCCTACCATTCTTATCTGAGCAGTGATAGCTTGATGATCTGACAGATTGGCGTGTTCAGCTCTACATGACACATCGTTTTCATCTAAGGAAGTACAAAAGTAATCAATAATAGATTCTGAATATTTGCTAATTCGTGTCATTTCAGTGAGATGCATTCTTAAATTGTAACAAGTGAGAGTAGTAGTTAAATCTCTCACTGATCTATTTTGTGTGTCTTCAAAATTCAAGTTGAAATAGCCAGTCAAAATAATATTATTCGTAGGAGGAATTTTTGATAATAAAGTATCCAATTTTGTGAGGAACACGGAAATACTACTTGTAGGAGACCTGTAAATACATATGAGATACATTATTAGTTTCTTGCTGTAAACTACAGAAAATTCAAATTGTTTTTCCTCAAGTAAGCCTTCAAAATATACAGCTTCAACATGGTCTGATAACGTAACCAGAATCCTCTAAAAATATATTGTATGGTTGAATGAACATGACATTATGTTCATTGTGTGTCCCAGTATGGTGGGACATCAGTATTGTTCCAGATGTAACTATCAAGTGTACTTTCTATATGAACTCGAGAATAGTAACTCTGGAGTGTTTCAGAGAGTAATGAATGAGAAATATCCTGAATTTTTATCACATACCTCCAGAATGAGATTGTCTATTTCGTTATGAGTAAACTATTTCTTTGTTGTTTTGTTTTCAATCTACTGCAATGATTCTTTGGGAAAAATGGATGGAATAAGAAATTATAGGTTTGGCGAGCTTTACGAGGCATACATCGATGGTCTAGCGAAGCTATCAACTGTTTACCTGACCGGGCTCCCATTCGAAAGAATTTTTATTTTCTCCCTCATTGGACTTTGGATTTGATATAGTGTCACGAATAGGTACACCATTATAAGAAATTTTGGATGTAGGTTATATTGTGTGTGTGTGAGCTTCACGTACTAAAAATCGCACATTCAAAGTTGAGAACTCGCATTTCTCAGGCTGGTCCAAGTTTTAACTTATGAGGGTAACCGTTCGCGAGGGGCTGACAGCAGCTAGTTGAAGGAAAAATGCATTTCGATTTTTTTTATTTCATCAATCAGTTCAGTTTTCAACATTGCAAATTCTTATTTTCAATAAAAATATTTCAAAAAATATCACAAATTGTCAATAATTGTTCGATATCAACAAGCCAAATACAGATTATCTTGGATCAACAAGCTAGATCAATATATTCTTTTGAAATGAAGACTCCTTTCAGTCTCATATTATGGATATATTTTCTGGGGAATGTCTTTGCATAAATTATTCTTCCTTCAGGATCCGATGTTCCCCAATAATATAAGCATCGTTTTCGAGAACGAGTCGAAGGTTATCCTTGAAAGTTCTTCTACATGCCGTTTTCTATTCCTTTCAGACGTCTCGACGATCCCAAGTTAGTAATTGCCATGTCTCTGCGATGTGTTTTCCATTCCTCTGCATTTATGAACAGAGAACGATTTGCCGATTGAAATGATTCTTCAGCAGTGTCTGTCTGTCTGTCTCGACTGGAATGAGAATGTCACCCATCCAACAACTTTTTGGGTGGAATCAAAATCCCCGTATTGTCATAACATTATATTTTGGGCTTGAAAAATCATGTAATAAACATTGATGAGAGACCAATCGTAACAGTGTCATTTGAAATGATGTATTAGATTTTCATATGTCATGAGGATATTTTTCACATAATGTTCAGACCGTAGATATGTTTTCTTCGCTAGCATTATACTTCATAGAAGGAAATCAACCACACCCCGAAGAGGAAAATTTTTGCTAGCCGTTCGAAAGTTGAGAATATTCGACGTCATATTTCTATGAATTTGAAGGGATGTGTTTCAATCAGATGTCATATCTCAGATACAGATCCAATGAATAGTACAGTATTGTACATATTTAATGGTTTTTGAGAGGAATGAACAATTTCTATTGGAGGTGTAATATGAATACAGAAACATGGAATTGATATGCAGTTTCGTAGATTGCTTATACTAGTAGTGGTAGTAGTAATTAAGTAGTATTATTTTTTTCAGATGATTAATAGGGAATTTTTCACAAGAGGAAAATTTTTGCTAGCCCTTCGAAAGTTTATAATATTCCACGTCATATTACTATGAATTTGAAGGGATGTGTTTCAATCAGATGTCATATCTCAGATACAGATCCAATGAATAGTACAGTATTGGACATATTGATGTTTTTTGAGAGGAATGAACAATTTCTATTGGAGGTGTAATATGAATGCAGAAACATGAAATTGATATGCGGTTTCGTAGATTGCTTATACTAGTAGTGGTAGTAGTAATTTAGTAGTAGTAATGTTTTCAGATGAATAATAGGGAATTTTTCACGAGAGAAAAATGGTAGTTTACCACAAATTTTCGCTAGCCCTTCGAAAGTTTATAATACTCGACGTCATATTACTATGAATTTGAAGGGATGTGTTTCAATCAGATGTCATATCTCAGATACAGATCCAATAAATAGTACAGTATTGGACATATTGATGGTTTTTGAGAGGAATGAACAAGTTCTATCAGAGGTGTAATATGAATACAGAAACACTCAGCTTAAAATTGATATGCGATTTTGTAGATTGCCTATACTAGCAGTAGTAGTAGTAATTTAGTGGTAGTGATAAACAGGGAATTTTTCACAAAAGAAAACTAATAGTTTACCACTTTTAGCCACCCAAGTAAGCTTGTGATGTGAAACTCATTGTGGTACACAATATATAAATTACAGTACCTAGACTTTTCTAATTACGATTTTGTAAATAAGGAGAAAGAAAAAAAATAGTTACACAGTGTGTGCTTGAAAATATGTCTTCCATATTTTCATAATTCAGTTCTATAAAACAGTTCAGTTCCTTTTTCAACTTGTGGTTCTTCGTAATATTTTTTATCTACACCCGTACTCTAATAATACACTTATATGACCACAGCCCGTTTTATAATAAAATCCATTACGATACAGATTTTTCATTACCATACAGATTTTCAACCAATAGAAACCCATTATTTTTCAATCAAGCATGATGTGCATGTGCATGCTCTGCATTTGACGTTTGTCAAGTCAAAATCGGTATAGGTATTGAATTTTTGAAAAATATAGCCAAACTTCGATAATCATAACAAAATGTCTGATACCAGCGATATGGGAGAATCACGTTCGACACCTTTACCGGCAGAAATACAGTTAGAATGATTGAATTTTTCATCTGACATATACATGATTTATTTATTTATGTTTTCAATCAAATTTTCTGAGCTCTCGGGTGGCGAGCGGTCTAAGGCGCTGAGGTTATATTAGCTAGATGGACTAGTTGGAAGAGACATGGGTTCGAGTGATACTTTTTTCCAATTTTTGATCTTCTCTCCAATTCTCATTGTTTTATTTCTCGAAGTAATACCATTAATTACAATTTTGTAGAATTTTTCAAATAAACTCGTTTTATTAGTATTACTGTGTGCAATACAAATATAAATATAGTACTTGTAGTTCTTCAGTATTTATCGGGTGTACATAAAATAGGGTATGCAACTCTCATATAATTGTTATTGATACACTCGTATCAACCATACAAAACTCACCTTCGGCTCGTTTCGTATCCCGGTTGATGGTCGTGTATTAATAACCATCATTACATGATCGTTGCGTAATATACTATAATATATGGAAATAGCATATTGCAAAATTTTGGACAATAAAAATATATGTCTCTTAGTGTGATTTTTTCCAAAGAATGATACAGCTGTGTCTTGTATGGCTTTTGTTTGGGTGTTATGGGAGTGTGCTAAAGTAGATATAGGAAATTTCATCATGCCGAGTAAACAATTGTAAGTATATAGTTTTCTGACATGAAATAATCCTGTCTCTGTATGAACTGATTCTGTGGAATACCTCTTATTTTTTTGAATAAAATTTTCAATAATGTATTTATGACCTGTAAGTTATGAGACTTACACCTAGGTGTTCCAATCTATTCAACAAAATGCTATGGCCAACGGTATCGAACGCTTTCTCAGGGTCTATAATAATACTGCGAATACTTGCGAATTTTTGCGATCGTTACAACTTTCCACTAGCATCGGAACATTGTGATATCACTCGACACCATTTTCTCAAAATTTTTTCATGATTCAGTTCGAAATCACGGGACTTCAATTTCAGTTTTGAGTGGAAGTGTGCTCATTTGTAAAAAATATTATCTCAATTACGTTATATCATTGATCTTTTCCGAGAATATCTCCGTTTATATCCAATTTTATGACAGTAAACTACATGTTGAGCTGGCACAGCATCAGCATTATGATATCGTGATAATTCAAAGTTTCGTTTTGAATATTTTTCAGGATATAACCGTTCTCCGACAGTTCATTTTATTCAGGAACGAATATGCTTCACGGAAATGAGATCGATTCGCAGTTGAGAATTCTTATAGCCAGGAAAATATATGCAGAGGAAAATCTGCTCACGAGATTGAAATCTTTCTGTAACAAAACCTGAGGAGTAAGCAGATTGAGACCTCAGAGTGAAGTCACATCAACTTCCTGATAATGGCTCCAAAATCATAGCCGAAACGTCGAACAATAAACTGTAAACGAGAGGTATTCCGAAAAACTCCCGCCCCCTTTTATTTTTCGCATTTTTTTCTTCCAGTGATATACTTCAAAGAAGGCTGGAGTATCTCTTCTGCCAAACAGGACAGATCCAATCCTACCTTACAGCTAGCGGGTGGACGATGAACCACAGCAATGATGATTACTATAGAGGTAACACATTTATAGCACATTATGATAATATCACCGATTGCAGTTGAGTTAATGTTTCTGTAAGAACCTTAGTTTTTCATTTATTTTATTGAGGTACAGAAATATTCTTCTATTCATCAACACAATGATTAATATAGACAAGGAAGTTCTTCTTTCAGATAAAATATTTTCTCTTTCACTCAAGTTTTGTATTCGTTTTCATTGTCGAAAAATGTATGTTGATTCTTTGTTGGATTGAAGAATGATGTAGATCATAAAGAGTTGAACTTTTCCCATGGAACTCAGGTCCAAATGTTGGTACAAACTCTACTTCGCCATTATTGTCTATCGATTTTGTTCCTTCATTTACCCATGATACAATGACTCCATCAATCAATTGTATCTTCTTTCTTTCATTCTGCCGTGATGAATATTCTCTTGTATACGCCCAGTAATCGGCTAATGTCCTGTATATGGGCAACGAACATTCCTCGTTTGCTTAGAAGAGTCACATTGTCCACGCAATCCCGAAAGATTTCGAATTGAATCTTCAAACTACAACTCTCTATGCAAGAAGTTTATACGGCTGACACGAACAAATTCGTTTTGTAGTCTATAGTTGCTTATCTTTATATTCCAATCCCTGTAATGAGCAGCCTTTTTTCACTGTCTGATAATATAATTTTAAATTCATATTCCACATCATTTTCAAGTTTTTTCCCTCCAGAAATATCTTGTGAGCTTGAGTTTCATTCATCAAGTGTCGATGAATTATATTGAAGTGGAAACAGGTTTCACAAACTTCAGAACAAGAGGGTCGTTTCAGTGCCGTTACACGGGTTTACCCTGAATTTTATATGCCGCTACCTCTTGTTGAATTTTACGCACAGAGTTTCCACATAAAATTTATTGGTGAACAACTGTTGCACCTCCATTCCACTTTGACAATGTACGGCTGGTTCTGAATGTTTTATTTACTACATACCTATGCAAACACGAGCTTCAGCCGGTATATTTGATTTAAAATTTTGACGACTTCACGGGGATGAAATATTTTTTTGCTGAGATGAATATCTATTGGTATCTCTTTTAGGAAAGAAAATTCTTGTGAAACAGAAATACGTGGTCTACTTGAAAATTGATCATACGGAGAAAATCGATTCAAAAGCAACCGAGAAATCCACATAAAGTTCATATTATAGTTCACCTGTCAGGTAGTTTCAGATAGAAAAACGTCGGAAGTTAATGAAACTTCAATATGATGTTCAGGGATGGTTAGGTAACATTTTCTCAAGATTTGGACCTCTAGGACCCTGTGCTAGAGGAGGAGTAGGAGCAAAGTTCGACCTTGCTCAGGTTTTTCTCCATTTATGCCTCACGTCCTACGGCAGAAACGTTGATTGACTTTTTTGTTGATTCCCGAATTTCCTACAAGAGACCCCTCACTTTTTATAGGTGGAATGGCTCTTAGTGAAATTGTCTGAATTTTCAGTATATTGTAGTATTCGAATTACTGATTGAAAGAGCAGAATCTCAAAGTTCGTTTATGAATAGATTTTGAAAAACAGAACGTTCAAGTTGAAAATGCCAACTGCATTTTTTTCGCTCTTATCATCAACGTACGTTCATTTTACTGAAATCATTCAGGCAGTGCAGATCATATCATCATGTACGCAGTGAAATATGTAAATATTTTAGGAATATATGAAAATTCGATATATTGATGAAATATTGATAAAATTATTTTGGCACGCAATATACTATTCTTATTCCATCATTGATTACAATTCATACAGTTCGCAAAGGGTGATTTAGAAATTGGTGAAATATATGGCCCGTTCTTACGTACACATTGTATATCCAAATGAATTATCATTTTCCGGAGATGACTAATACCATATGAACAGGATTTCGTTGATATTCATAGGGTAATCATGAAAATTTTCGATGATAAAAATGACAAATTATCAAAGTTTCAGATTTCACCTTGTAATTCCTGATTTAGTGGCTGAAACTCCTTCATTATTATTTGATATATTCATAATTCTCTCCACAATACTGTCCGAAGAATTCAGTTACCAGTTTCATAGTTATCAATTGAAAATCTTATTACCATTTGGATGACGAGTTGAATTGTTGTTCGTTTTCGTTAACCAGCTGACGAACGTCAACCCTCAGAAGTCGAAACTTGTGCGAGCAATGGATCAACGAGGCCTTACCTTTTAACGTGCGATTACCCAGCACGGTGGCCCGGCGAGGATTCGAGCCCCGGCCTTCCGCTTGATAGGCAGATATGCTTACCACTACACTACCGAACTTGTTCACGCGTTCATTGTACTAGTGGCCGAGATTTTTCACAAATAGTGAAACGTGAGAATGTGGAGATCCAAATAGAGATAAAAGAGGATGAAGATAAGGGATAACAATCACATCAGATATATCAATTAAATAATATAAGGTAGAGATAGTGTGAAGTGAAGTGAATTTTGTTGGTTGAAGCATCGTCAGCATAAAAAAGGAACTATTTGAAAATGTGAAAATGATCGATAACACGCTTTCATTTTCGATAGAAGAATTTGATTTTAGGCAGCAACGGTTTTTTTCTAATTCGTGTTCCACTGGTAGGAATTTATATGATTTTTATTCTTGCTGGCTATCGATAGAAATATACAGACATATATTATATTTCATCAACTAATGAAACGTTAGAGTACTTAAGGAGGCATGAATAGAAATGATCATATTATACTAGGTGTTTCCGAGATCGTAGTGATAAATATGATGGGGGTGTTGTATGGGACGCAATAATTTTTTTTGACATTTTGAAAAAATGTTTGTTTTCACTCTAACACATCTTCGAACTATTCCTGAACGTCTGACAACATTGTGAAAGTTTTTGGCATTCCTGGTGCTTTTGACCCCGTCGAAGGAAACGCTTTTTTTTCGTTGTTAATCTCTAATCGATGATTTACCTAAATTCCGAGCGAAATATACTTTAATTTCGTTTTTTGGCTTCCTTCATCCACTTCATTTATCGCTTTATTCAATATCGGAGGCACTTTGTATATTCGGCAACTATAAAGTCACTTTTATTGACTGCAATAATGAGTTTTTAAATTATTGGCACATATTCGATATAATATCAAGTAGGTGATGTATAATCAACAAAGAAATGTCAGTGAATTTGTCACGCGGAAAATATTTGTTAATTTCAGATTATCAGGCATTGTAACACGCTTCCTTTGTGTAATTCGTTGTTTATCTCTCAATTGGTTATGATACTGCATACGTAGTGATACAGTATTCCAAATGGCGTTGACAAATGGTAATTGAAGAATTCAGCAAATGACTAGGATATACACACACACGCGCACACACTCTCACACACTTTCAATAGCTACTTTCACATGAACAATTATACAAAAAAATGCTCACACTCATTAATAAACCTGCACACATTTTCAATATCTTTGCTCAAGTATTCACTTATGGGGCATCCACTATTTATTTCTGTATATTTTAGTTATCAATGAATGATGTACACGATATTAGTTTTGAAATAAATATTATTATTATTATATGGAGAAGAAAATATCGATGAACTGTATTGAGAAGACAAGCTGCGGAAAGACCTCCCCTCGATATTGCTGAGGGAGCAAGAACTTGTTTCAATCGTTTCCAGTCGATACTCAACGACATAAGACAATTGAAAAATAATTCGAACTGTACCTATCTTAGTGTTATCACCAGGAACAAGTCGTGGTTTTTCAACTCCCACAGAGTTGTATGAGCTGGGAGTCAAAGCAAACTTCTATCATATACGTCGATAAAACTCATTATCTTTCATTTAGTAGTCAAGGAACTTTACTGCCACACTATAATTTGAACAATCAACATGATCTGATATTTGGTCTGTTTGATAAAAGGAGTAACCTCACCATCATAACAATTCTGAAAGTAAAACGATTGTTGAAAAAATCAAAATGGTGAAGACAAAATTCGCAGTTTCTTGAAACCTTCCAAATTTGTGTTACACATAGTAGAGTGTGAAGGATATAGTAACCTATGTCATTCTGTGGATTCTGAATTACTGGATTCGAAGATTTTCGATATCTAATATCTAACTTATTTGGATTTTTCACTGGAATAACCTTTGTAACGTTGCCGTTTTTATTTGGACATTGACAATGTTCAAAAAATTTATGTAGAAAAGTGTATTTGTTGATAGCTTTCATATGACGTATCACACTTGGTAATTGGAAAAAGTTAAGATTACCTGGGGTTGGTACAGTGCAAGCTATGATGTAACGAATGTCGTTGACGGCGAAAATTTTAAATTCTGCACATCTTTAGCTATGAATCTTCGGGATTTTTGACATTTTCAACCGTTTCCGTGAATTAGTATAACTACTTCTCTTCGGGCTTGAAGGCCGTCGTTCTTCGGAATTTCTTCCTGACGTTTCGCTAGCGCGAGTGGCCAGCTTCTTCAGAGGCTTATTCATCTCCGATGAATATTCGCGGTGGAAGAAGTACATAGACCGTAACGTTGTGAAACGATGGAGTCCGAATGGTGTGTCTTTCCATCCTTGAATAGATTATTCTTGTTATGCTCAACCATTCTGGTGATTGTATGGTATTGTTTTCTTCAGTTTTCCCTTTGTGTTCTAGAAATTGAAAGTGTTGGTGTGAAATGCACAGTCCTTACTCTATAGGATACATCAATAGATATGCGGTACCATATTCAATTCTCCAGACGAGCAGCGATTTTACAAATTGCGACGTTCAATAGGGAAGCCTGTTAGTCGTTACTCGAGGTGTTCAATCATATTCGAATGATCCAGCTTTGTTTTCGAGGGAGAACAATGTCATATATTCAGACGATGCATTTGCACATACCGTGTAGACGTTAATAACATTCAAGGTGGATGCACAACTATAGCATACCTGCTCACACACTTCTATCACTCATTACAGCAGTGGTATGTTCCGTATTATAGTACAGGCAAATATTGTGAAAATGGTGCTCATTAGAATTTTCTTGTTTTTTGAATAATGGAAAAAACTTTGTGGGTTGTCACTCCCTTCCTTCATAAGAGCAAATATAACTCAAAATCATATATATATATATATATATATATATATATATATATATATATATATATATATATATATATATATATATATATATATATATCACAACGTTTCGGCAAAGTCTCATTTGCCATCTTCTAGGTGATGATTGAGTTTCGACCTCCGAACTCGACTCGAGAAGATGGCAAATGAGACTTTGTCGAAACGTTGTGACAATTATCGTTCAGAGGATCAAAACCACAGAACACGGAATGAAACCCGAAAACACAATTCATCATACTTCGTCCGTGAGAATCTTCATGCTAACATATATATAAATAAATATATATATATATATATATATATATATATATATATATATATATATAAAGATGATATAATGATTGCAGACAAACAATTATTCCGTGGGAAGAAACAGGGGGAGAGAAAAATCGATGTAGACAAATCGAGTATTTCTGTAGGACTGTCTTTTTCGGGAACGCTCCTGGATTGAAAGTTTCAATGAATACCGCAATATATACCGTGACAATTTGACTCTACTGAGGTTTGTGTGACATTTTTCTATAATGCCAATCGATTGAACAGTGAAATATTGAGCTGAATCCATAACACGAGAGACGAGACATGTTTGCAAACTGATGCAGTAATTTGAGTTTGCTAGCAGTGTTCGGTTGACACAAGAAACAAGCCACACTCACAACAAACTGTTTTTCTACAACAAAACAATAACTGATGGTAAAGCATTTCAGTGCATGCTTTACACTAAATGAGACTCGAAGACTTCTCTAAGAGGCGTCAAGCTACCGTCAGTCGCTTAAAGGTAACCACTTGGAGTCCGCCAAATTTCGGATAGAGTAGTAGTAAGGTTCCATATATTACCGCTTCCGAGTTGAGTGGAGAAAGCAACTGAAATACCTCACTGAAGAACACGCTTCCCAATTGTTCCAATACAGTGGACGGAAAAGTTGAAAATAGTTCTGCTCGAATGAAACACATCCTAGTAGTCGACAACTTCTCGTATAACATCAATTCGCCGATCACAAAAATACAGAAGAAGAAGAATTTATTGAAATATGATTCCCTAATATACAGGTTAGCTAACTTAAAATATACTATAAGTAACTGACTTTATACTAATATTCAACAATGTATACATACATATACTATTTTAACTGAACAAAAAGAAATATTCAACTTTCATCATCATGAATATATTTCAGAAGTTCGTTCTTGAAAACATTCAATGATGGAGTAGATTCAATTGAAACAGGTAAATCATTGAATCGGACAAAACCTTTGAAGAATAAACTGCTCATACTGCTTCTTGAATTTGTTCTATTTATATGAATGTAAAAACACTTGACATAGTCAGTGGGCATACTTGAAGACTGACGTTAAATCAAATCATATTTCGAACAATCTGTTCAGGCCAGTCTCAAATTACCTACACGGTAGGTTTCGGCTGGCACCTGTCAGAAAACAACTACTCCCCTGGCTAATACCACGATCCACCAGGGGAATAGTTGTTTTCTGACAGGTGCCAGCCGAAACCTACCGTGTAGGTAATTTGAGACTGGCCTGAACAGATTGTTCGAAAGATGATTTTATATGAATGTGACTGTTGTACCTGGTAGAATGGTGATGAATGTCCTTATTGAAAGTTAATGATAACAAATATGGTGGGGTCATTTTATTTAATATTTTATAGATGAAAACCATTGAACAATAGAATAATATTTAGGATACTGAGAGTCATTGTAAGGCAGATAACATGGTAGAAATTGGCGTATACCTATCATATTAATTATTCTCATTCCCCGATTTTGCAGTTTTTGTAGTTGTTACACTTTGTTCAAATTAAAAGAGAATAAAATAGATGCACAGTAGTCAAAATGGGGTTGAATTATTGATTTATATACCATAATTTTCGTATCTGTTGATAAGTTATTGGCGATTCTCGAGAAAAAATATAGTTTCTTTGCAATCTTTTTTTCAATATACAAATACTTCACTGATGTTACTATTTCTATACGTTCATCTTCCATTTTTATATTTATGTTGTTTGTATTCATTTGATTATATTTGAATTTAGTAGTGATTATCATGGCTTTAGTTTTTCTAACATTGAGTTTCATTTGATTGGTTTTAAGATATTTTTCTACCTTCTCTAAAACTGTATTCATTTTGTCAACAGTTTCTTCTAAATTCACTCCAGTACAGGCCAATAAGGTATCATCATTCAGATACAAAATGAATAACAGGGGGCCAAGTACACTACCTTGTGGTACTCCTGTGTGAATTGTTACATCGTTTACACGTACTCTCTGTTTCCTATTTGATAAATAATTACTCAACTATTCATAAGCCATCCCCTCGATCCCATACCTTCTCATCTTCTGAAGCAAAATACTTCCATCAATCGTTTCGAAAACCCTTCTCAAATCTGAAAAGACAGCTACAACATATTTACCTTCATCTGTGTCATTAGTAAATTTGGTTAGTGATAATTTTAATGATGTTTCACACGAATGTTTCTTTCGAAAACCAGATTGATTCATAAACATAGTTTGATTTTTGTCAATAAACCCTAATAAACCCTATTGTTGGTAAGGTATTGATAGGTCTAAATTCACTTGCTTTTATAGTGTTTGTAACTATACCTATACCTCTATACTATACCTATACTTTGGGTATAGGTATAATGGTACTTATTTTTAATAATTCGGGCAATTGACCATTCTGAAGCGATGTATTGATCAAATTGAGTGTTGCATGACCAGCTGTTTCGAATACTTGCTTTAACATTTTGGAATTCAAGATTTCATGAATACTACATTTATTATCTAATGACCCAATTATATCATTCAAATCGCTTAAAGTAATCAATCTGAAGGTGCTGAAGCGCAAATATAAATTATTATCCAGATTGAACCATGGTTCGGAATTCCCAATACCCTGGACTATATGTTGAATTCTGTTTACAAAGTATAGGTTGAAAGTTTCGGCAATGTCAGAATCACCTTTTTTAGTACTTACTACCCCTTCCTCTTCAAATTGAATTAGGTTTGGAAATGTACGATCATTACTATTAACAAGGGTTTTTGAGGTTTTCCACATCAAATGAGAATTATTCTTGTATCTGTCTATTTTATTATAACAATACTGAACTTTCTTCATTTTCAATGAGTTAACCACATCGTTTCTCAATTTTTTAAAATTTTCCCATATGGTTATTTTCAGATTTTCATCTCCCATTGCAGTCACAAATATTTCATAGGCTTCATCCCGTTTCTTGATTTTGATAAAAACTTATTTGTATGGGAGAAATACTATTGACAATATTTGAACATTATTCGAGAAATTCTTCATAAAGTAAATTTACATCTATTGAGTTTAAAGACCAATTACATGAAATGAGCTCATTCTTAATTATACTCAAATTATTATCACAAAGAGTTCTATATTTTCTTATTGAGCTTTCTTTGTTAGCTTGACTAAAGAGGAAATTGACAGAAATAATTGAGTGGTCAGTAATTTTTGGGGTTAAATGAACATTGGAAACTATATTATCGTTATTAGTCAAAACCAAATCTATTAATGACTGTGTATCTACTGTCTTTCTAGTAGGCTCAGTTAAGGTTTGACTAATACCATAGGTTGCAAAAATATTCTTGATTTTTTTTGTATAAAAACTTTCTTCTAATAGGTTCAAATTAAAATCACCTACCAGAATGAAACGATTGTTAGATGATATAAGCTTGTCACAAACATCCTCGAAATCTTCCCAAAAAATTGCATGAGAACTAGAAGGTGAATGATTTAAACATCCGATCAACCATATTGAAGACTTGAAGTTAATTTTAAAAATTTTGCACCAGTAGTTTGATTCCAGTATGAACTTCTTAAAGATAAAAAATTCGAATTTTTTATTTACATACATGACAATGCCACCAGTATGGCTATTTTTTGAATCACAACGGATGCAAGAGTAATTGTTCATTTTCAGTTCCATATCTTCAATACATATCCTCAGTTGTTCTGGTCTCACTCAATAGAATTACTTTAGGATTATAACTTACAATACTTTCTTGAATTCATCTTTATGTTTCAGTAGGCTTAGTGCATTGAGGTATATGATATCACTGTTCAACTGTATATCAGGGTTATTTACTGGTTTTTTCTTAAATTTTAATTTTTTACAATTGTGGGTTTTCCGTTGATATATTTGATAGTACTATTGATATCCCCGGCTGCAATAATTTCATTCAATTAAGATTTCACTTCTCGGAAATAGGCCCTTTGTTTCGGAGTTTGGTCATAAGATATTTTCACACTTGATATTTTTATTAATTGTTTATTCTTCAATATATGTCTGGCATCATCTTGTGATTTGAAAATAACCTTGATGGGTCGATTTCTGTTAGTTGTTGGTTTTCCCAATCTGAAATGTTTTATTTCTTTCTTATTGACGTTGAAGTCTTGTAGTATATTATTTATGGTTTCTCTATCTTGTGCTGATCTTTCAGTTTGGAGGTTTCCCTGAGGTTCATTCACATTATAAATGATAATATTGGCCGCTCGTGATTGTCTGTCTATAATTTCTGATATCAGATCTTCACTTCCAAGCAAATTATAATCCATGTCAGAATGGGAGTTGGATGCACTAATGTCATCAATTTTTTTAGAAGGTGGAAACTCGTTTGTTCCACATGTTCTGATTTGTGAGGGGACTAACAGGTAGCTTACAGGAGAACCCATCTTTATGAAACCCAGTTCAATATGATATTTTCACGAATTGAAGAAAATAATACTGAAATACTCTTCGTAATTCACGCTGTTATGTATTTGAAAAACGTTTTGAATATGTTTGTAACAGTTTCTTTATTCCAAAAAGATAAAGAATTTAGAAAGAATTGGATTTCTACAATACCCCAAAAAAATTGTACTCCATCACTTACTTCGGTGGTGTGTTCGGCTCATTTGCTTGAATCCGATATTATTAAATAAAGTGCGCAAACCTTTTCAGATAGGTTCGACCAGAATATCTTGCTAAGAACCTTAAAGTTAGTAAAAACAGCAGATCCTTCATTTTCTGAAATTTGTTTGGGTACCCTTCAAAACATGTAGCATCACTAATAATCAATCCCTATGAAAGACGCCAAGAAAAATAAAAAATGCATGATGATGAAGTCGAAGAATTTGATAAATTTTTATACAATCAGACTATTCTTTCATTCCTCAAACTTGTTATTGAGGCAAACAATATAGAGGAATTTCATTTCACCTATTTTCAAACTTTGTCAAGTATAATATTGAATGATTATGTCAAAAACACAAATGGTCCCAATTTGAAAGCAACAAAATTTGGGCGTGATTCACAAAATGCTACCAATTCGCTGGCAGATACTATATCCAAAAATTTTCAAAAAGCATGAACTGCAAACATTTCAGTAAACAGCAGGTACTCAAGTTGTGTGACCTTTCAAAATATGTTGTGTGGGGGGGGGGTAACAAATAATGCATGATGGTAGTACTTCCTGAGTGATGTAGAATCTACCGAGCTCTAAAAAATACAGAAACAAATTTATTCAATTGTATGTTGGGTTCAATAATAATCAAGCAAATTTCACTTTCACTTGGATCAATATTCTGATTTGTATTTCAGCTTCGGCAAAAGCATCTGCATCAGCTTTTTCACTTTTCTCAAATGAACAGAGTTCCTACATCTCAGGCAAGTTTTAATGATTCAATTTTTTCCATAACTGAAACTTGTTTTTCAAAATTTGAAATGGATCCAGAAATGATCTACATGTTTCATTTCATCGCCAGAAACCTTTTTGGGAGCACATTATTGCATGATTTTTCCAGTACAAATCTGACCTCCTCTGATTTTGAGGAAAATATTGGAATAACTCACAAAGTTCAAGCAATTTGCATTAACTTCATTGATAGTTTGTCGAATGTAGGACTGTCAATTCACTACTATGCGGTGTTGCCATCATCATTGGCTTATCGGCTTGATGTGAAGTCGGCTGTGAGTATACCTAACTAAAAGTGATACTCTTCTATAGGCGCACAACAAAGAGGCGGGGCGAAATGTTTGCTTTATCCATGAAGTGATGCTATCCACTTCGACTTTTTCAATCGAAACGTATAATTTCAGACGTTAACTTTTCCATCCCATAACCACAGCAGTGTGTGGTTCATCAGGAGTCCAAATATATCTTCCATAAAAATCAACCAGAAAATAGCTAATGTTAACATATATCAATTTCATTAGGAAATTAGAGAGCTATGTGATACGTAGATTCCCTGATTACAATAAATAATCAAGTAGAATATAAAATGATAACCTCACTCTTATATGAAGAGAGCTTCAAAAGTAGACAGGGAGCTTTTTATATTCGGGTTATATATCATAAGAGAAGATAAGAAATATTAAAACTCTTCAATTATCACTGAATCCAGTTCATTTTTCACTGGGCAATCTATAGAACTTTGAATATTTTTTAGGGTGAGTGTAAGCTCTAATTAGGACTCACCTGTATAATTATCATCAACCAAGATACTCTTGTCAACATATTGAGCTGATGATAACATATGAATGTTGACATTCCAATGAAAGAGCTAATTTTTAGTGAATTGCACGTCATTCTGAAAAGATATATTGTCCAACAGAGGCACTATATTTGAAACGTTTTATTAAGCAATGATATTGAACATCTTCATCGTTTACAATTGATACAGTTTTTCAATTAAACAGCGAGTGGGAATATAAAATGAAAGAAGTTCAATTTTCATAACTATGAACGATTATTAACTGTTCTTTCACTCAACCTCATTCCTCTTAACTTACAACGCCTTAAAAGCATTCATATTTCTACAGACCTGATGCCTGACAGACACTTTGTTAATTATGAAGTGTTCTAGGGAGGTGAAAATTTTGCGAAACGAAGTCATGCCATGACGTGTCTCCTCATTACTTACCGGGGTGAATATGATCAAACCAACGACTGACGATTAGAATGGAAAGAGAGGGTAAGAACCGCAGAATGGGAAAACTTTAAATTGGAATTTTTCACAAAAACAATTCATCATCAGATCCATATCAGTACTTTACTTGAAAATGATGATTGTTCAACTTTCCATTTTACTCGTGGTATTTCCATTGAGAATTTTTCTTCATTAATATAATATTTAAGAATAGTACAATATATATTCAGGACTATAAATTCACTTTCCATATAGTAATGATGATGACCTTCTTGAGAAAAAGTTAATATGGAATTATGGAAAGTATTATCAGTTATATCGAGCCCTTTTCGTAGTTTTCTGGTTTTCTTAGGGCCGCTTTACAGTTCACAAGTCTTGAAAGTATTGCAGCAATTTTTCTTGCACACATGTTCAATGACCATTGCAGTTGCAGAAAATTGATTCGGACCTATAATTTATTGTCGCAATAATTATTGCCGGTGCAATACTAGTGATATTTTGGTTATCTTTGATATTGCCAACTCCATTGAATGTTTCGAGATAGTCGCATAAAGAACAATTCCAGAAAAATAAATGAAGTCGTCTCATGATGTCTCTAGTTTGCGTTAGCTAAAATTCATCAACTCACCATCATTTTATTCTTAACAGGAAGTCAAGTCCATTTTACTCATATTATTCGAAGATGTCAGTACGATTTCCAATAATAATTTTTTATTAGCCTGAGAAATTGGTAGCCCTGCAAAGAATTGCCGCAATAAGTATTGCGAACTGTAAAGCGGGTCTATTCTACCACAACCTGAAGAAATGAGTCTCAATATTGGAATCTATACAAGTGTAGATGTCTACCCTCCTTGCTCATCCGAGATATAGGGGTTGGGCTGATTAGAACACACTGTTACGGTGTTAAGTGAGAAATCAGTGACCTATAAAGGTTAAATATCGAAGCAAAAACTGATCATAATTTGAACCAAGCCTCGAAAAACACAAATAACCAACCAAACTCTACCTGTCAATAACTTCTACTGTTTTCCACGTGTGGCCTTCACAGTCGCTAGTAAAATACCAAGCAGAAACCCGTGAAATTAAATAACCAAGATTATACTAAATTTCCTATCGACTTTCTGTTGAAACTAACCCAGTTTATGCAAAGTATAATTTATCTTCTCCCAACATCTCCATAAAGGAAGGAGTACACCATAAATCACTGAATGGAAACTGTAGACATCTTGGCAGAATTTCATACCGAGCCGAGAATACAGCATGTCCTTGGAATATGTAGTTAGTTCATTGTTCGACGATTATTCTTTGTCACGTGCATTCACACGAAATAATTACCTTATTCTTATCTTGAATTAGATAAGAGAGCGTGACGAGAAATAATACTGAATCGAAGTGTGTTGTGCACGCGTTGAATTCTTACCTGGCAAATATGAGATTAAGTAGATTTCAGATTGAAAAATCAATACCAACTTGATTCCGTGAAACATACTCAACTTACGATGGCCATGATTGATTGGTGTACGAGTACCTACTTATACAGAATGAAGTGGCATATTGATGTTTGTTACCCGATTGAGTCCACAAGAGGAAATAATTCCATTTATGTGAATCAACAACAAAATTTATTACATATGAGAAATCTGGTTAATGAAAAACACCCAGTTCCCGTTGCTCAAATCAAGTTTATACTTTCAAAGTTATCCAGGAATTGGATTATACTCGACATTTCCAAATTAAATTATGAACCATTACACTGATTCGAACATTTTATTCTCAATGTGGATCGATGACAAAATGGTTGAATTCAAGGATTTCGAAAAAAGTCTCCTGTTTGAGTTGCAGCTTTCTATAATGATTGTGTCCAGTAGACTCTAAGATAAGTATATGGAAAATCAAGAAATTTTTGTTATTCCAAATAACTAATTACTTATTGGATATTTTATCCCTCCTTAGAATAAACCATTCGAAAACTGAAATGATGAATGAACTTTTGGAAATATATATTAGGTTCACACGAGAAAACTATTCAAATTGGCAGCTCTCATAAGGAAGATACAAAAAATATAAGAACATAACATTCTTTTGAGCACTCGCTACTGCTCTGAAGGCTCTTTTCTTGGTATAAATTGTTCATGTACCTTATACTGTTATATCATATATAAACGTATATATATATATATATATATATATATATATATATATATATATATATATATATATATATATATATATATATATATATACATCACGCTAACATTATTGCGTCCTTTCACAAAACGACACTACTGCGTCCCCTTGAATTCTTGTATTTAGGGAGAGTTTTATAGCGAATACTTTTTCTCCTCATTAAATGCATTCCGTATCTATTTTCAGATTTTCATTACCATCAAAAATAAAAACAATGATATTCACGCCCTTACTGCGTCCCCTCAAAAGTGGGCCTTTACTGCGTCCATCGAATATACGTTTTTATGTTGAGTACTATCTTGCGTCCTGAAAATATATTATTGTACACAATCAGAATGATGCTGCGTCCTGCAGTGTTGCCAGATTAATTTCTGCTCACAACCTATATGCGAAATGCTTTCATTTTGTGTTGTTGAAAATTGACTTCACAAAAGACGACTAATTAAATTAAATCAAATTGATTTCATATTTCTTAATTTTCTATCAAGGCTGTAGATATTTCGAACTTATACATAATTGTTCCATGATCAAGGAATGATAATATATTCTTCACGAGAATGAAGTTTGCAGTTTGAGCAGTAATCGACTGCTGTATATCATACGAGTGAGCAATTACCATTCAATGCGAGTTATTCATTATACTTCTTCCACGGTTACAACAGATGAAAGCGAAATGATTCAACAGATAACATGAACTTCAAATTTGATATTATTCGGAATTTTCATTCAGGTACGATTGCATAAGCAAGTATAGAGCATTTATTGCTCAGAATTTGATATTCCATGAAAGACCTGATTAAATGTGTAGTGACAACTATATTTCTAAAACAATGAATTCTTCGTTTCATCCGGTGAAGAAATTAATTTGAAGATATACCACAACTGTAACAAAATGAAATTATTTGGTTATCAGGTGTGGAAATGGAATTGAAGACATACAATAAACATCATTGTTTTATCAAAAACAGTTTAGATAGAGCAGTTTCGTGTTCCACCCTTAATAGTAGATTATACCACGAGTCAATAATGACAACTATTATTCTAGAGGAATGTTTATGAACCGAGCCGCGTTAGCGGCGAGGATGTAAAATATTCCGAGAGGATAATAGCCATTATTGCGAGTGTTATACTCTACTTCATTTACGATTGATTTATACAATTTCTGGAGGTGTACAGGTAAATGATTCTTCAGTTTCTTCATTTCTATACAGGGTGAGTTCGGCTCGGCAGTAAGGTGAGGGAGCGGAAAAAGAGTGAAGTTTCGTCACGTGGTCATGGAGTTCGGTGCGTCAAATCGAAGTCGAACGTGTCAGAGCGCGAAGACACAAAAGAGCGCAGATTCTAAATTTGAAAATTCAAATCATGATGGATCCTAAATTAGTAGTAATTAAATACGCGAGAAATTATTTTTCATGATTTATCCGATGAAGAATATTTTATTGAGAAAGTTGAAAACTATGCGGAACTAACTGTGCTTTACATGTGTGATCAGCAATTCAAGCGAAATTTTCATCTAACCTGTTAGACCTACTCTTTTTATCCTGCAACGCTAATTTGTCTGTTACATATACTTGTTCATCCACGTTGATAACTGAATGGGTTTCGGGGGATGTAATTACTACCGTGCTGAACAAATCGGAAGAAAACTCAAAATTTGTATAAGTCTAGAATATTATTAGACGTTTTTCGAACAGTCTGACAAGTATAGTGACAATCTCATGACAACCCTATCCATAACACGCACCCTCAGCCAACGCCGCCAACGGTGTCTAGAGAGTTAGATCCTTTCGATCTACTCCTATCATACCCGAACACAATAGAGTCAACTCTTTGCGTTCTAATGAGCATACTCGAACGGCTTGGGGGAAAAAGGAGTGAAAAAATCGAATGGAGGTGACAACCCGAACTCACCCACAAATACACAAACACTACCAATGCGTTTGACACTGACACTTTGGAGATTGGTTATATCGTTTCTATGGTGATATTAATTTCAAGAACTTTTGTGATTGGACTAGAAGAGGAAATAAAGACTATAAATCCCTGCCATAAATCCCTAAGAGAATCATGTATGGCATTATACTGGGGAAACCATACGTATATTATTTATATTATGTAATAGTCGTAAACAAAATTCCTTATTCGATAGTTTAGTGTATTTGAAATAAGTGGTACAAAAATATGTTATTTTCCCAATGAGAATTCTACCCATCACGTATCAAACGGATCTTGATAAAAATTTAGCACAATTTATTGTTGAAGTGATTTCAGGCGACATAAAAGAGTATACAATTCAATTGTTGATATAAAAAAATATCTAAATATATTTTATTTTTCAATGTCCAAGGTTTTTTTGTCAACCAGAATGAAAGTCATCAATCAGAACAATGTTGTTGAAACTTTTCCTAGAGATCAATTAGCCTAACACCAAACTGATATAAATTTATGTCTCATGAAGATGATAACATTGTTAGCGGAATGCGCGTCATATCACTTTGGTGTTGATGGAGTGATTGATCTCTAGAAAATGTTTAAACTTTCACACCAGAAGTTTCAATCACATCGCTTGATGTTCCTGAGGAAAATTGTTCATTAAAATTCAATGAATGTTACCATTCAGAATAATGAAATGAGAACAACCAGATATTTCTGATACCTTTATTTCAATTCGAAGAAAACGACAAAATATTGAGGTAATGATATCCATGAATTGTGGGAAACCAAAAGGAACTGAAGATGAATTGATAAAGCAAAAAAAAACATTGATCATATAGAGAAAACATTCTTGAATTATTCACAATAATTTTTCGTATATTTATTCTGTATGAATACTTTGATTTTCATCCAATCTTTATTTTCGAACACTTTGGGAAACTAAGTTCTCATTTCTTCACATTCTTGTCGTTTTGGTGGATTTTTATTCTTTATATGAAAACGAAAATATTCTGTAACAATTTTTTTTGTTCTTCGGTCCATTTCGCCAAAATTCTTTTTTTATATTTGTACAAGTAATATACGTACTTAGTGCTAATTTTAACGGCTTCGTCCTCGCTTAACTCCTTTTTCAGTTAAGTGATTAATATTTTGTATTAACACATCAAAGGCAGTTTTCTTTTCTATTTTGTAAAATGCGTTTGTGGTATCACATCCTGTCAGACAATGAGCTGCTAGGAGATTTTTACAAATGGAGAGTCCAAGTTTTTCCACTATATCATGTATGGCATTTTAACGTTTATTTTTACTATGTCCTAATTGAATAAATAATTGGCAAATCAATAATTCTTGAGCGGTGCTATAATAATGTAGAAATGAAAGAAGAGCATCTGTATCTACCAATTTTACAAGAATAGAATCGCCATGCGCTCCACCTCGGCTAAAACGTGACGGATAATTCGCGGATCTGCTTCTTCTTGATTGCTATTTAGTGAATATATTTGGATCATCATTTTTAGCTATAAGAAACACGTATTTTGGGTTCTCAAAACCTTCCCATTTTAATCAGGAACTCATTATCTCCCAATGAACTTGGCCCATTCTGTACAAAATAATTCGTTTAAAAATTAGCAGCGATCTTTTGTTTGAGGAAGATTTGAAAACATTTTTTGAGACAGATCTGAAAACATTTTTTTGGGACAGATCTGAAACTCAGTTACATTTGAATCACTTCGTTTAGACCTTTCCGCATTCTTAGGCGAATTATTATTGTAGGTATCCACTTCTATTGTAGATTAGACGCATGCTTTTTATGTTGAATGAGCTGATGTTATTTCTAGTTGTCCAAGAAGAAATTTCTTGCTGTGGATTTTGCGTTCCAAAATTTTTAGGCCAACAGTATTTTTTTTCTCTGCGGTACCAACTTCAGTTTGTAGACCCCGTTTTGTAAGGTTTTGCACAACCAATTTGTCCTGAGTTTCAACAGATTCTCCACATATAATGCTCTCTATTTTATACCTAGTGAAAGTTTTTGAAATAATTTTCCAAAAATGCATATGATAATGTAATTAATGATTAGACTAGCACAATTAAATACAGATAGGTAAAACCTCATGTTGCTTTTGCTCACTGTCGTTGAGCGCGCACAGGTCTTCCGGGCAAAGTGCATGCGGGAGACACGCGTGATTTCAATATCGGCGCGGTTATTACGTGTCCTATCGATCTCAACGTATTACATTTTTTTTTCAAACTTCTGTGATTTTTTTGCTTCAATTCACTAGCAGAAAGTATGTGAAAATTCCTGGAGATGAAAAAGTTTTTCGATTGCTCAAGAAATCAATGCACAAAAAATAAATACGATTATTTCTTATTTTTTCTGAGAAGTGAGTTTCCAAAAATGCGGCCGCATTGACACCAGCGCCAAGATTTCTACTTTCAAATAGAAAAAAACTTTGATATCTCTAATAGTTTTGGAGTTATCACGAGTTATATCTAAAAAAATACATTTTTTGGATTTTTCATTTTTTCACACATTTTTTGCTATAGAAAGAGTCAGCCCCAGCTGGCGGTGTCGTGAATATCGATTTGTAATAGCCGATAACATTCCTAATAACAATACACCACTCGTTTTGTTCTACCTCAATTTGGGTTTTTTCGTGATAGAAGCGTCTTTCGAGCGCGTTTTTACTCCACTATAAGAGGGAAGCAATATCAGTGGATGATCAACTAGCTGTAACGTTAATCTACGAGGATTTGAAGTTTTCGGCAATTATATCACCTCAAGCATTGAGCAATATAATACCAGAAACATGCTAGTAAACTTTTGAAGTTCTCAGTGAAGAATACATAAAGGAAAATACGTAAGAAATGGTTATTTCAACAGGAAAAATCTGTATATTTTTTAATTCCCAGTCACTACGCAAGAATGGTCGAATATTGAAAAATATCCTGAAGCGGTGGTGTGAAAGGGCAATAAATTTTCCTTCGAAGTGCGCAGGTCGGTCCGAAATATCCAAACTAGCTGAAATATCGCGGATCTCTCCACTCGTGCCTTGTTGCCAAATTTATGGACGCCCTAAAGTACATTAGGTGCAACGGGTATTTCGTAAAAGTATACGCTTTTACGATTGACAGCGCCCCCCAAACAGAATTTTGTTGAACTAAAGATATATTTCAACTTTCATTGGACACATGATGGTGCATCCACTTATTATTTTTTCAAAACCAGATAACATTTTTGAGTGACATCAGAAATGGATGTATCTGATATCTGCCGATAGGTCTCGGTATGTAGGACCTTCCAAAAAATCGACATGGACCTCCCACATAGTTGTACGGATTTATAATGGTAAAACTTTACTGCGTCCGAAATACGGACGCACTATTGTAGAGGACGCAGCAATGAATGGTACAAACCCAATGTATGGACGTAATAAAGTATGCTGGATAAATATATATATATATATATATATACATCTATATATATATATATATATATATATATATATATATATATATATATATATAGGATAGGAGAAGAATTAGTGACTGGCAATATATATATATATATATATATATATATATATATATATATATATATATATATATATATATAGTAGTAGTATTTGATTTGACTATATTGATCAGGATAAAGGTATCTTTTATATTTGGGTATTGTAGTCAATTGGAGGGCTTCAGTAAATGAGAACTATTTTCTGATTATTCGAGCTTTCGGAAAATTTATTTCCTTTTTCAAGAATATCAGAGTTAGATTATAAAATAAACTGGCAAAGTAAAATAATACATAAGAACATTGTAAAAAGAAGTTGTAAAATTGTGAGTAAAATATTTTAATATCAATATTTTACTGACAATTTTTACAATGTTCTTTTTACAATGTTCTTATGTATTATTTTACTTTGCCAGTTTATTTTATAATCTAACTCTGATATTCTTGAAAAAGGAAATAAATTTTCCGAAAGCTCGAATAATCAGAAAATAGTTCTCATTTACTGAAGCCCTCCAATTGACTACAATACCCAAATATAAAAGATACCTTTATCTATATATATATATATATATATATATATTGTTGTTGAGTTCGGGTTGAACCGCGTCTGGAGTTTTGTTCTCGACGTTTCGGCTCCGATCTTGGAGGCCCCAGCGTCAAGTCACGAACCCTCACCCTCTGTGACAACACCTGAGGAGTAGGCAGATTGAGACCTCAGCGTGAAGTCACATTCACTCTTGAAAATGGCTCGAAACGTCGAGAACAAAACTCCAGACGCAGTTCAACCCGAACTCAACCACAACATACTACTGACCGCGGAAACCTATTCGAATATATATATATGTATATATATATATATATATATATATATATATATATATATATATATATGAAACAAAGAAGCTATCTATGAACAAAATTTTCTAATTCTACTTTTTCTTCATTCAAACTTTCAACAGAATCTGCCGCTATTTTCGACGATATTGAACTGAATTGAATTTGAAAAACTACTAACTATCCAAAGGTGTGTTGAAGAATTGGAAACAAAATACCATACGAAGAGCTCACGAGATGAAACGTGCAATGTGCATGTTTTGGTTTCGTCTTCAAATCTCAAATGCTAATAAATCAGCAGCAACGTGAGAAGTTTTTGAAACTATTTGTCACCCTGATGAAATATGCCACTATCGTATGTTCTCAAATGGTGATATATCCATAGTAGCGAAACGGTAGATCCCAAAAAATCATACTAGTGTTCACCTGAACCAATGGATTCTCATGGATTCTCACCAAGTATGAATCGTTCCTACACCATATACAGTCGATATTTCTTTCAACTATATTCTTCATCTCGTCCAGATGGGAATCGATTCTGCCAGTTTCAACTTTACCCAAGTTCAACTCCTCAATAAAATCCAGATGACAAATCCGTCATCTATAATATTGTCCTTATTTCTCTAACAATAACACAGGGGTTTTGATGGTTTCCATCCATTCCAGACGTTAATTCATGAATTTCAACTTTAATGGATCATAATTCTCCAGACTTTCAACGAAATATACAAATTTTCTCCATGAGAAGTGAAATATTAAGCGAGAGTCGCGGAAAGTTTATGAAAATGCATTACTTCGTAGAAACGTAGCGATAATCCAGGACACCTAGAAGGATGAATTATAATTATAAATAACATTCACAGTCATAAAAATAAGCTGAACTTTTCCTTTCCTAGAAATTGGTTTAGGACGAAATTCCCTTTTGATTTAATGAGTGGTAAACAAATTATTCTGAAATTTTCATTTTAAACAAACACAATGAAAAATTAATATATCTAAGATCTATGAATATTAACTGAATTTTCGTTAAAACTAAAGTACTTATTGTAATTTGTTCAATTGTGGCTGATAGTGAGCCTTTTTGGAAGGTATTCGTTGATTTGAACTCTCAACGTCAAAAATTATATCGGTTCGAAAAAATGAATTGAAATTAAAAATCAGGATTAGAAAAGTTCAATAAATTTCTGAATGAAACGAATTGATGAAAAATTGCGGTGGAGTATTCATGAGAATTAAATGAAAAAAAAAATTAAAGTAAACAAAAAATGTAGATAACCGATTGAATAAAAATTATAAAAGATATTGGAGAAATAACGAAAAAAAAGAAGATATCAAAATATCTTTGATCACTGATATCGTACAAAGTTCTCAATCGCAAAGTTCGAGTAGGGCGATTCGAGTAGTTTCCACAATCTAAGACAGCGTATTAGTGCCACAGATTATAATCTGTCATTGACAATTTTAACCTGTCAGTACGACATTGACAGATTATAATCTGCCTTTGACATCTTTTAAACTGTCATGGACAGCTTTCAATCTGTCATTGACAGATTTTGATCCGTCATCGACAGATTTTAATCTTACATTGACAGATTATAATCTGGCATTGACAGATTATAATCTGACATTAACAGATACACATAATCGACAAGCGAACTAACTCTGTTTCTTCAAATGAGAATTGAATGTTTCTGTTGTCAACTTACATCATATGACGTTGTTCAGAAAAATAAAATATTTTTTGAAACTCACCTGGAATTTTCCGAGAAATGCTAGCTTTATGTAAGTCTTCTTTCAATAGTGGCAGCGTGAATTCCGAAAAAAGCTGTACCTTGAACACAAACCATGCGTTGAAAGTTTGATGCCGAAGAGATTTTTATAGTTTGTTGGTGAAAGTCAATTGACCCCATCATAAGAAGTCGGTGATTGTTGATTCTAAGCTTCCGAATTTTACGTTTCCTCATTACGAATGGAATGAGCCACGAAACATATTTTTAGTACCAGAGATGTTCCGTTTTTCAAATATCGCGCTACACTATCTACATCGAAACTCTTCGTGAAATCACGTTAGAACAAGATTCGAAAACAGGATTCCATTACCCACTAATCTAATTGTAACAATTTCTATCACGGAAGACATGACGTGTACTGAAACTTGTACATAATTGGATATTGTTGACGGAACACAACTCTGCAGCACTGAATGCCGTAAATCTCATGTTGAAAATATACGAGTACTAGCATTTTGCTCGAATATAATAGTAAGTACCTTTACGTATCTCACTATATCCAGGACAAATATGACAATTAGATTGGACATCTATCGAAATAGTTATGAGTCAGGTTTGATTGCATTGATTGTTGGGTATGCATTTAAAAAGGAAGAAACTGTCTTTAGATTACAGATGACCTACTGATCGTCTGTTTCAGAGGAAATGTTTCCATTTTACTTTTCATTGCTCATCTGATTCAGAGGAACGTCACCAAATAGTCCATAACCGATATATTTCCTGCCTTATTTTTTCATTTCTCGTTTGTTTGAGACGTTCTACAATCCGTACCTGAACGATTAATCGTTTTCATCTTGCATTTCAAAGATCGTCTGTTTCGAAGGAATTGTGTAAAATATTCCTAGTTTTTATTGGTTTTATTGGCTCAACTTTCGTTTAGCTGAAATCAGTTACGGAAAAACTGTTGCCATGGCAACCGTTGCTATGGTAACGAGAATACAAAAACCCGGTTCCCATGATGCGGAAATGCGTGGTTGCCAAGAACCATGAAGAATCGCGAATTCATACGCTTCTTGTCGATTTCTCGGTAGAGATAACTCGCTGATGGACATTTTCAAAATGACACTCCACTGACAGTTCCTAATCGAGATGACGCATAACAAATATTCGTAAGTAGCTTGATCTAACGAAGTGAACTGAACTAATCGAGCTGAACCTCATTGCTGATATTGTTTCGGAAAAGAAGAATTAACTGTTCATACCAATTGTGTGTTATTTATTCAGGAATATATTATATAATCGGCCGGACCCGCTCGTCTTCATGTAACTATTTTCTCCTTTTTTCTCCTAATATTAGAGCAGTAGACAAGATACAACGCCAGCGAAGATTTTATTATTTATTTAGAGTATGTGGCCTGTTGGGCAAGCGATTGCTTGCATAACTGATTCCAGTTAAATTATAACTAGCCCAACTTGGCAACCGCGCATTTCCGCAAAACGGGAATGGCTTTTTTGTTCACTATTCACCCTAACAACGGTTACCATGGTAACAGTTTTTCCATAACTGATTTCAGCTAAACTAAATCACGCAACTTGGCAACCACGCATTTCCGCAGCATGAGAACCGGGTTTTTGTATTCTCGTTACCATAGCAACGGTTGCCATGGCAACAGTTTTTCCGTAACTGATTTCAGCTAAACGAAAGTTGACCCCATTTAATTAATCTAATCAGTATCACTTATGTCAGCAGTGTCTACTTTTGAAGGCTTCAAAAAGGAAGAAACTGTCTTTAGATTACAGATGACTTCCTACTGATCGTCTGTTTCAGAGGAAATGTTTCCATCTTACTTTTCATTGCTCATCTGATTCAGAGGAACGTCACCAAATAGTCCATAACCGATATATTTCCTGCCTTATTTTTTCATTTCTCGTTTGTTTGAGACGTTTAACAATCCGTACCTGAACGATTAATCGTTTTCATCTTGCATTTCAAAGATCGTCTGTTTCGAAGGAATTGTGTAAAATATTCCTAGTTTTTATTGGTTTTCCGTCTTTCTTTCCGCTACTCAACTGCTTCAAACGTACGAGATCGAGTAGTAGCCGACTGTTTACCGTTTCACCTTTTCTCTCAGACAATCAATCAGAAAACTCGTCATGAGTTTATCAAGATCGGTAGGTGGTTTATAGGTATATATACATATGATCAATATTCTTATCATTATTGAAATATTTCTGAACGAAACACTGCAGACATGTCAACCAAAACTCATCAAAAATAAGATGGACAATGTCTATTGAAGACATCATATATGCAAAAAAAAATATATTTTTTTAGATAAGGAAGTGGTCAGCACGTTCCGACTTTTCAGGGTTGTGTTTCATAGGGGGACGGAGGCTGCTTTACGAAAAAACCCACTCAAACCCATCCATTATATTTACAGTGCAGACATTTTTGGTTTCTCCAAACTATTGAACGTAAGAGATATCAAGGTTGTACATGATTCTCTGATAATTCATAATTTTCAGTATTTGTGTGTCGTCAATGGCAACTCCGTTTCAATGAAAAGAAGGGTAGCAATACCGACCTATGATAATATTTCGAATGACAGGGTCGGATCACATTACCGTGACATTCTGTCACATGGATTTTCAAGATAATCAAAAAGCGGATCGTCATGGAAGGTTAGGGTATTTTTGACTAAATTTGACATGGCCCCTTGAAATGGAAAAGCCGCAAAAGGTCTCAGAAACTTCATACCCTCCACAAGAAGAGTAATTTTGAATATGAGTTATGAAACATTTTATTTGTTCCAGGTAACTGGTCTTCAGAATGACAGGGTCGGATTGCTTTTACGTGATATTTTGTTATATGTATTTCCAGGATAATCATTGATTGGATTATCATAAAAGTTAAGGGTGTTTTCACCATATTCGCTTTGACACCTTCGATTCTTTTATACACTTTTCTCCTTCGTTGGTTTAACTGAAACTGGATTAAAAAAACATTCCCATCGATTTAAAATATTGTGATTTATATCCCACAACTACTCGAAATAATTCCCAATGATTGCTTTCTATTTCAAATGAGTTCAGCTTCTTTTTGATAGATGGGAATTTCTATTGAACAATCTACACCTCTAATTGTTCAGTGCATCAGATAGTTATCGTCGAAACCCAATGTCAACTCGAGGGAATTGAACCGAGGAATTTCCATTCATTCACGTCGGTTCGAAATGTCAAAAACGTGATATAAAAGCTGTGCACTCTAGATCCGGAGACGCGTCGACCATGGAAAATGAGGAAATAGAAAATGAAGGCGCATCTAAGTGAGACAGGTGCCGGCATATTGACTGTTGCATTGGTGCCCCATGGAGGAAGGACTGCCAGGCTGCAGTCGCATGTATTTTGCATTCAATGGTTGACATAATCGAAATTCGAATCACAAAAAATATAATTACTGAAAGCAAAATAATGACAACAACTTTTGAATTATATCAAAGGAAAAAATTTAAAACAATGTTTTCTTTTTCGAGAATGATGTGATTCTATATTCTCTTGAGAACGAAGTGGATATGATAGCAGACATTGCAGAAAACACATGAGAACCTAACAATTTATTTGGTGGAGTGAATAGTCTTCTGAACAAGATTCAATAATCACAACATTTTTCTAACGATTTTCTTTTAATTATTCAGAAACTTCACGATGAGCTGTATGAGAGTTTCATGAAGATGGTTGAGGGCAGAAACTCGATGAACATCATAAACTAACATTTCCTTCTAGGTTGAGACTCGACAACTAGAAAATGATTTGCATTTCAAAATGAAGTACTTCGACGATAATTTTGATGGTATTCAATTTCTGACCAAATGTGATTCACACTTACATATACTTCAGAAAATGAAATCTTTCCAGAGGGGGTAGGTTTCCGGATCATTCGAGATGCTATCCCAATGCTCACTGAAGAAACATCGGTTTATGGATGTTGAAGTGAAACATATTTCAACAGAACATCTACCAAATACAAATGAAAAAAAATATCTATGAAAGAAAGCCAAGTCTCCGACCATTGTACGATGCTCCAAAGAAGTGAGCGAGTCTGTGAGCAATGAACCACAAGACGAATTGCCTTCCTCTGAAAAGAATTATGGAATCTCAATGAATGTTCTGGTACCTTGTAGATCATAAAGAGCTGACGAGAAGTGATGGCCGACGAATGGTTCACCAAGTTGAGCTGAAGTAGATAGCCTACCCCTGACATAGTTAATTATCTAGTCATTAGTCTACATTCATATCTGAAATGTGATAAAAAAATTGTGGTGGAGTGCAAATAAGTGAGAATTGAATGGTATAAATTTATAACCTCTCTCAAACCAGACTCAGGCAGGAAGGGTTTGAATATTTCTGATGGTTTGCATTCAGATACATACTCTCAGCGAGATTAACCATTTTATTGCAAGTTATGTTACTTGAAAAATTCGCGGAGACAGCGCCATCCACTTTTGGAACTTTTGGGGGACTTTTCTACATTGTACCTAATGGAGATTCTACGAAAAATCGCAAATTCCTACCAGAAACCTTGAAAAAACATTTATTATTTCAATTTTCTCAGAAAACGAAAACCTCTTGATTCAACTCCGAAGCAATATTATTTAGAACCACTAACTACTATTCAAAATTGCGTTGCTTACCTTAGTTTTACTGATGTAGCTGTATGCTTGCAAGAAAAATCACCGACACGTTTTCAGTATCCGAAGCATGCAATATAATGCAATAAAACAAATGTTTTTTTGTCGAAAAACGGTTCAATCTCCATGTGACTTGATTCTGTTTTCAACCGAAAAGTAAGTGCAAGCCCAAACATGTCTGTTCTCTCGTCTCATGGCTTTAGTCCAATATTTCCCTTGAAATTTTTGTTCAATTTCCTTGATATATCGATACTGCCAATAGATGCGAAAAAAAGTTTCATGTAAAAATGTTATGGCATAAAGGCCACATTTCGTAATTAGTTGCAGATGTACAGATTTTTCCATGATAGCAAAAAACGTGTTTTTTTTTTAATAGAACAATTTCCTTGATATATCGATACTGCCAATAGATGCGAAAAAGAGTTTCATGTAAAAATGTTATGGCATAAAGGCCACATTTCATAATTAGATGCAGATGTACAGATTTCACCATGATAGCAAAAATAGTTTTTTTTTAATAGAACAATCATTTTATTTTTATATCATTGAAACGAGCCATTTGTTCTAACTCGGAATTGAATTATTTCTTTCATACAATGCGCCGGTGCTAAATTATAATATTTCCAGAAAAATAGAGGTTTTGTTCTGGCTATGTTTGAAATAACGATACTTAGGCTGTTTTTTGAAAACTGAAATATGTCTGGTGAATTGACGAATATCAGCCGAAAGAAGCGTGTATCATCATTAATTTTCATACAGGGTGCTTCGAATAAAAGTTTGATTATGATTATTCAGGAATTTTTTATAACGGAACACCCTATATATAAGTTCATCTTCGCATTCTACATGAATTACCTAATCGTTCATACAAACATACTATAATATGTAATTCCCAACTTATTTGAATATTTTGATATATTTGTTGATGTTTCTTTGATTCCACTAGTTATTTGAAGATACCAACATGCTTATTTACCTATTTTTGATTATTTGGCATTGTAATCCCTTTATAAGAAGTGACTATTCGAATTTAGAGTAAAAATTTCATGATCTTTTTCTAATATATTTTTAATATCGCTAAATAAACATATTCTGATATTTTATTTTTTTTTTTCATCTACTTCACCAATGCTGTGTATGGTCCTTCTCGAAAGCTATGATTTCGGCTGCGCTACTGGCGGACTAGTGAGGAATGTCTTCCCACGAAGCTGGGAAATCGATTCCTTCATACATTTCATCCATGTCATTATCCTTTGTGGAATTTAATGTATTTGTGATGGATGAGTAAGTGGAGGCAATAAATATGGTTCGAAAAATCGTGCTAGATGGAGACGAATTCCTTCCAGATTCGCCGAGTCGTAATGGGTTGAAAGTGGTTGAGTGTCTGTTGGTTACTGAGAATGGATGTGTGCTCCAGAATTTATACATTGATGAATAGTAACTACAAAGCTCTTCGAAGACAATCGATAGTGAAGATTTTTTTTTCATCTCCAGAAATGGTTGGAGTGAACTTGCTTTCTTGTATCATGATGGTGCTTTTATATATTACCTTCGGACATAAAGCACAATGAAAAAACGTGTTTTTTCAATACCATTGGCGGCCGCTATTAAATTACAATACGATATTGAAAGTGAGCCACTAGGTTACAGGATAGTGGGAGTAGAAAAAGTACAGTACGTAACTCGGGGATAGGACCAATTACGTCCACTGGCGAATCACAATTTTTTGCTTGTGCGTAATTGACACCTATTCTCCTCGTTACGTGATACTATTATAGAAAAGATGGAAGTTCCTACATTTTTCAGTTAACGATTGACCTATTGAATCTTTGAATGGTGATTTATCAATATGCGACTGGTATATACCGTGTGACACAGACTCATGGTACACCCCCGTTTTCTCCTTTGTTTTTCTAGCTATATTTTTGAAATTCGGAACATTGGATATGCTCACTGAACAGCATTTCTCGACATATCTGAAAGAAAAAAACAACTTCCAATTTTTCCGGAAATGACATCAACTTTCGATCCTTGAATGGGACACCCTGTATATTGTTACATGATCGGTTAGGGATGATCATGAGGAATCCAACGATACCAGGTTTTATGGTGTTATCTCCGATGACTACGGAGATATCGCCATTTATTTTATTCATAAGCTCAATGAGTGGAAGAGAGAATTGGATTGACCCGCCAGAAAACGTTTCTCTCTCCTACTCGTTGAGCTTATGGATAATATAAATGGCGATATCTCCGCAGTCATTGGAGATAACATCATTAAACCTGATATCGTTGGATTCCCCATGATCATCCCTAGCCGATCATGTAACAATATATAGGGTGTTCAATTCAAGAATCGAAAGTTGATGTCATTTCCGGGAAAATTGGCAGTTGTTTTTTTCTTTCAGATATGTCGAGAAATGCTATTCGGTGAGAATATTCAATGTTCCGAATTTCAGAAATATAGCTAGAAAAACAAAGGAGAAAACGGGGGTGTACCATGAGTCTGTGTCACACGGTATACTAGCCCCTTGGAGTGACGCCTAAATATAATTCCACTGGCACTCAGCAGATAGTGAGTTGGATAAATTTGTAGATACGACCTGTGAATTGAGGTTGCTCGAGGGTATTTTTGCCAATTGATTATCGCTTCTGGATAATTTGGTATGATGTTTATTATGAAGTAGCTTATTTTTGTTTCGGGTCGAGTTTGTGATGAACTAAGATTCCATATTTTTTGGACATGTTTCGATCAATGTCGATCATAATAAGGAATTTCCAGTTTTGTTTTATTCGAATTAGGAGTACCTACTGACCTGAATCATTCGTTGAACCGCGTCTGGAATCGTTCTTCTGTCGACTATATATATATATATATATATATATATATATATATATATATATATATATATATATATATATATATATATATATATATATATATATATATATATCATATCATTTTCTTCTTTCGACGTTTCAGATCCCACTTTGGAGCCATTCTCAAGATTTCTTGACTTGGTGGCGAGGCCTAACTAAGTCTCCTTGAACCCCAGCACGCATCTTGACAAAGTGAAGATTGTGGTTTTGTGGATAGAGGGATGGTATTTATAGCTGTATGAGAATCCGACGTTGTTGAAATTGTCGGACCATACAGGTCTGGTTTGAAAAGGATCAATTAATGGATTTGTTCGAAGGGATAATAATGGTTTCCAGGAATTGGGGAGCCTTTGTGAGTCGTCTCGTTTGTTGAGGCATTGACGGCGTTTTTCAATTTCTATCGCTTCGCGAATGATTCTGGAGTGGAGTGTTTTTGCTGTGGCAATGGTCTTCGTGTTTTTGAAGTCAATTTTGGGTCCGGTTTCGTGGTGGTGTTTGAAGAGAGTCGAGGTCATGTCCGAATTACGGACTGCTAGTTCGTTCTCGTAGGACCTGTTTGATACTCGTCGGTTCGTCTGTCCTACATATGTTCTCGGGCAGTCGTGGCAAGGAATTTCATATATTCCTTGTGATTCGTTGGGTATTGTATCTTCAGGTGAGCGCAGAAAAGAGGAAATTTCACTTCATCAGTGACACGCCGAATGAAAGTAAGGAAAGCTTTCGGGCGTTCATCCGGAATTATTATATATATATATATATATATATATATATATATATATATATATATATATATATATATATTTATTCTTTCGACGTTTCCGTTCCCACTTTATTTATTATATATTATCAATAAATTATCAATACTTCTTTGCGACTTGGTGCCGAGGTCTAAGTCTCCTCAACCCCCAACTACTATCTTGACAAAGTAGAGACTGTGGTTTTGTGGGGATAGAGGAATGACCTCTTTTTCAAAGAGTTGTTTGAACCTGATCCAGTGTGTCTGTGTATCGGAAACCTCAAATTGTGATGCCGTTATTCATCACACCCATGACTGGGGATTCAAGAATGCATCCTTATCGACCAGAATTCTCTTTTGGATGTCCCCATAACAGGCAATATTGCACCGATGTCCTGTTTGGCCTTGGCGATGGTGGAGCTAGTCATTTTACGAAAGAGCGAAATACTGTCCCGAGATATGTATGGGATTTTGATACTTTTATTTCAGTGTTATTCAATAATGAATGGACGTTACTACCCAACTGACGGGAACTTCTAGAGAAACACATTTTTTCGTATTTTCGGTGTTAACTGCGAAGTGATTATGTGCTATGTATTTCTGAAAAATGTAGACCGAAATCCGAATTGGCACTCAGGAAGCATATTGAAATTTTCTGCCCAGGCGATAAACGATTGAGAAAAACGAGCAGAAACACCTTGACAATACAATTAACTAATGTGATACCTTGATGATTAGCTGACATTGAAATATCAGGCCACGAGTTGGGTGGAGAGAGTGATTCAAATATTGAAAAACTAATCAAACCTTTTTTCTCCTGATTCAGAAGTATAAATTCGATGTTGAAGATCCTCTATAGTTTTCCTCTTGAAGTCCAGAACTTCCTCAACAATTTATTTTTTATTTATCATTGATCGTATGAACCCAAAAATAGCTGAGAAATCACAATATCGGAAAGTTTCTCAGCATTAGACATTTCTGTGTGGGGATGCGTTATTGAACACATCTGTATTTTTCATATTATTCACTTATAAGAAAGAATTTCGGAGAATAGTAATATATTTTTTATATTCTGGGCTCAAAGAGACCAGAGAAGTAACCAGTACCTAATGGATCTGTTTTTCGATACTTGGTATTGTCACAACCACAGCCTTGTGAAACTAAAAATCCTTTTACGTATCTCGTTCATATCGAACAAACTAACCATATTTCACTTCATTGGATATGTTTCTGTGTGCATTTCATAACATCAGAGGTAATTTATTCAAATCAGGAAAAAGGAATTGTGATGAAGCGGTCCTTGTGCTGAGAGCGCACTAAAGACATACGTATTTCAGACTCACCTCCCAAAACCGACGGAAAACTTCGAGAAAATAGTCGATTCTGAATAATTCATGTGAATCCCGGTTTCCGAACACCGCTTAGTGTAGGAAGGAAGTCCGTTAGGAATATCAAATGACTCTGTATCAGTAATAAGCGTAGGACGTTATTCGACCGGTCTGAACAAAATGGATGGTGGTTATACAGCGTTTCCAGGAAAACATTTCGATCCATAATAATATATCCGCATTCGATTCGAAAAGTTGAAACCAGAAATGAATTCAAATCATGGGGAATCAGTTGAGAGTATCGTCACTGATGCTTTCATTTTTACTTCACCTCTTCACCCATATGTCGGAGATTAATGCAATGAAACGGGGTATTCTTGAATCTGATGATGAAAGTCCGGATGAGAGACATCATCGTCATATTAGGCATTCCAGATCAGGTTATGTCTGAAGGGCAAATACCAGTTTTAACCAATCACACACTTATAAAAAAGAAAACAAAGGAAAGTTCCTGGGGGGCAGATACCGCCGTATTGGTTCATTTAGATCAATTTGACATTTTTGACAAGTATCTGGAATGCCTAATAATATGGCTTTTTTATGTTCTATGGTTGTGGAGGTGGTTTATATTTTTCTCACTGAATTCGCATCTTTGCACAATCCTCAAAAGTTTTCCTGATATAAATCTTTCATCTGCAGATAGCTGGAGAGGAATCATTCGGAACGTAAAAGTTCATTAGTATGTGTTTCAGGGATGAAAGCGTGCCGCAAATCTCAAAATCTGGTGGGTTTTTATGTTTGTGAAAGTTTTGTCGGACAAATTGTTCTCTCCGGTTCAGAACAAGCGAAAGTTGCCATGGGGAAACTGATGATTATTATTCTTGACGAATATGCTGAGTTTGAATAGGAAATTGTTTCATTATTATGGTACCATAATCTGGCATTTTTTCTCTAACAAATGCGAGAAATACAGAATTTTCAAGAGAAAGCAGAATTATCTATATCTATAAATGCTTCATGAGAAGGGATTGATTGTATTACCTAGAGGCTATCAATGCATACAAGAATAAAACGAAAGTCGACAAACGCTGAATAGACCAGGCGGCAGTGACATAGTGAAAAAAGCTTGTCTGGGTTTGAGAATTAAATGATATCCCAATGAATGATTTTTCCCATACCGGTCACCATTTATGTAGAAATATTCAGTTAATCTGTTGGAATCAAGTTTCGAGTGATTGATTTACAAACTAAGCAACATAAAATGGTCTTCCATGTTATCCAGAGCCCGTCGCGCCTTATAGACAGGAAAGTGTCTGTTTCACACTCTTCTTCCTTGTACGATAAATAGACGGAATCTGTTTGCTTAAGGGATGCTCCGTCTATGGGCAAATAACGGCTCATGTGCTCGTTGTCAGCTCCTGTCATTTTCGAGGTTCGATACGGATGCTAGAGTGATTTTCAAGCTGGACTTATAGATGCAGACGCAGCCTCTGCCGTTGAGGTCGCAGCTCTGGTAGCAGTCGAGAACTTTTTTATGCATTTATAATTATTTCTTTGGCGGTGTAGTATTCGGGAAGTGTATGGGCAAGTTTTACAATTTGACAAGTGAAGAGTCAATTTATCGATTTCGTATTTTCGAATATTTGTGGAAAAGAAAAATATGGATAATTTTCATATAAGATCAAGACGATTATAACATAAATATAATCCCTACTCATTTGCTTTGTAGGCGCAGAAAGACATAATTGCAAATGTCAGCTTCATGAATATCGTATGTTTTGTCTTTCTTCCGCTACCGCTGCCGCTAGAGATAAAAGTTGGCCATCTTTGGGCAGCAGCGAGAACGGCTGCGGCAGCTGCTGCGAATCTATAAACTTACACATGTTTTAGCACACATATTCAATTACGTGCGGCTATTACAACCGCAGCGGCAGCAGCTGCGTTCAGATTTGTAAATCTGACTTGAGTTTTGGAAAATCATTGGTTTTCGAGTTGATGGTGGGAACTACCTTGTACTGACGGAAGACAACATATCCCAGAAGCAGTCTGCGAGTGTGTCCGTTCTCATAATCAAAAATTAATTCCTGCATTTGTATCGCTAAAAGCATATACGAGATTCTCTTCTGTTGAAAACCCTGCCCTAGCACCAGCCAACATCCTTCGGGGTTATCCAGGAAAGCAGTTTTTTCCTATCAGGTATCAACTTGAAAACCTACTGTGTAGTTGAAGATAGTTGAGACTGGCCTGATTGAATTGTTCAGAACATGATATTCTTTCTCTTCGTGAATTACTAAAACTTCTTTCAACAGAGAAAGTTTGCTAAATGTTCTATGTTGCTTCTTCTATAGAGATTTTTCGCGTCGACTTGGTGAAATAAAAAAACAATAATCACTTCCTCAATAATTTGTATTCATTAAAACGTAGTGCATAGGTATTTCCGAACAATAATCCTCAACAACTTTTGCCTATCCCACTGGAAAAATATTTCTAGTTGTAATGTGCAGACTGTTGAAACGTAATTGTTTATACATGTAATTGATGAAATCAATAATTTCAACTTATGTTGTTTATAACTTTAGTTTACAGTTAGGGTTAACAAAAGTTACTCCATTCAGCAACAACAGTACATAAACTGATTGTTTCATATATTGAATAGATGTGTGCATGAAAAGTGCAGACATATGCATCAAGCCGGAGGGCAGGGACGTCTATTCTGACTCAGTTCCTACAGTCTACCAGTGAAAGACCCTGAATCAAATCGTTGTCTGCCAAAAAATGTATGCGTAGCGACTCAGAATTTCAGTTTGTTATCTTCAACAATAATTTTGATAGACTACTATTTAAATGTTGCTCGCAACTGTTTCACATGAAAACTCCGCTCACATGACAAAAATTATGCAGGCATAAGTTTTAAATAGTAATTGAATGTGTTGAATTTGTTGGGACAAAATTATATAAAGAAACTGTTCATGATACAGCAGGACCTAACTCTGGGTTCTACAAGAGATATTCCACAACGCATAATATTTTTTGGAAATGACGATTTGTTTTAGCTTCAAGTTTTTTCTTTTAGAAGCAGGTTGTGAAGAATTTAAGAAAATATGTCGCTGCTGTTTGGTCTACATTAAATCGAAGGTATGATATATCTGAACCCTGAAAACTGCGTTCAACTGTGAAATACTATTTATTCAGAATATGGACTGTAGCTGTGATTCCACAAGAACCTTATATGGAGTACAATAATAGTCGCTATTGATGAAGAGTCAACCAAAAATGGAAAAAGAAACAATAATTTTTGATGAATTTCGTGAAATGCTTTTGGTATTTACCATAAATATCATCAACTGATTATAATAATTATGAAATAATAGTAGCTGTATCATTCATAATATGTAATCACGCAAAACAACAACAAGATGCTCGAAGGTGACTAAAGCAGAATGCAATTGCCCTGCTATTGTACCAAAAAATATAACAGAATCCCAAAAAATCGACGATCAAAAATTATTCAGAGTTTGGAAGATGCTGTTGAAAAATCATTTTTGATGCACTATGAATATATAGTACACATGAATGAGATCATATGAGAACTCTCCTTGAGAAATAAAAAGATGAAATGGAATGCAAGAACACTGAAAGTGTTTCTCGTAACCGTGCAACGGCAACGATAAGATTCCAAACGAGCGAGAATTCAGGATTTACGAAATATTTTTTGTAACCCCAAAAGACTCAGAATTCATTTCCCACATCCATCGGAAAGAGAGCTGTCACATTGCTGAAACTTGTAAATATGTACTTCCAAACTCACCAGATATAAATCAACTGGAAAATTCGGTATTCTAAGCTTTCAATTCGAACAGTCGAACTTTTTTATGTACCATATAGGCATTCGTCAATGGAACTTTTTTCTTCCGATAAAATATTGGTTTTGTGAAACTCGAGCTTTTCGTTATTCAGAATAATGGTTTTCAATTCGATGCTTCAATGGAATATGTCTCCTTTTATTCATAATAATATGTTTGAAAATGTATTTTAGTTGATTTCTTACTCCTTTCAACCCAACTAAAGTAAGAACAGCTTGTCATAGCAACAACTCAAATTTTCATCATATATTGGAACTTTCTCAAGCTCGTGATCTCTTACTGTACGTCCCATGATCGAATATTGGTTCTTGGCCATGGATATTTTGATGAAATCAAAAATCTTGATTTTGATGTTTTTTTTAATGATACAATTTATTGTGGAAATAAGCAATCAAAATGTTTCAGAAAAAGTTGTCAACATTTTTCTATATTGGGTTACATGAATTTGAGAATGTTATTCTCAATGTGACATGAATGAACCAAAATATTCCAGAATATTTTTAATTGAAAGGAGTTCGGGAATCTTTAGATTTATTTGTTCAGGAAATGGCTTAAATGATATACAGAAAAACGTTTATTGCAACCCAGATATGGAGAGACTTCAAAATTCCGTTCGTATATGGCTTTGATAGTGGCGGGAAAAAGTAATCTTTATTTCGATAAGATGAATCGTCAGATAAAGAAAATATTTGATTGACGCGAAACGACAGAAAATAATATTGTTACGGAAATTCCTAGGGCCGGCACTGTCGCTTATAAATACACATTAGTGTAACGGTTCGACGGAAGATCGTTTACGAGAGATGTCGCGTCATTTGTGGAATGTTCGACCATCGGGATTCATCTGGAAGATTCTCCACTGTGTGAGCGTCTGTATAAACGGGAGCCGCTCACCGCAACGGCAGTTTCTATTAGAGAGAGTTTATCAGAGCGTTTAGTACAGAGCGTTGGATATTTAGCGGAGCAGTTTGAGTGATTGTATGTGATGAAGAGTTGTAATAAAAATAGTGAAGTGTTGTTTGAGTTTTAATCAACGAACCCAAGGAAACACAGTAACAATATGTTTGCTTGAATACCGATTAGAAAAAAATGATGATTGATTTTTTTCTGAAATATATGATTCGAAATATGTAGTGAAATTCATTTCAGTTTATAGTCAGCCGAAAAACCATTTTACTTGAATGATGGTTCATTAATAACATAAGAAAAGTTGATTAAATTCTTTTCAAATATAGTTCAGTATATTTGTTCTTATTTGACTCGAATAATTGAGAAAAAATGAGATTATTTTCATTTGTATGGCTTGAATAATGCTGTTAGCAATAATGTTGAAGGAATACAATTTTTTTGCACTCGTTTTAAGTCGTATATGGATACTGGCAGATTGGGCTTTGCAATGGGTCCTGTATTCTTTCTTGTCGCTCTCTCCGGAATACTAACTTTATTCTGGATGTGATATTGTAGTATGAAAACTGATAATTCGTTCGGCATAAACGACATAACTGAGCTCATATATAAACATGAGAAAAACTTGAGAAACCTGAAAATTATGTTTGAAAAATAAACCAACCCGCAAGACAGTGATGGTGGTCAGATTCATTTCTCAATGAGTATTTCCGGAAAATGTTCGAACTTCTGAAATCTTCAGAAAGTGTAAGCCAAAAAAAATTATTCACAAGTTCCACAGAAAATATGTGCACATTGAAAAACCTAGAAAATGATTCCAGTCCCATCAAACTGGATCAATTTCTCAGAAGATATTGAGAATTGATAGCTCTGAGGAGCTCCATTTGCAATTTTCGAAAATTCGTGATAACTTCGTGAAAACATATTTCCTGAACAACTCATTCGCAACTGGTCTCGCAAAAATGTAGTCATTTATGAGCAATGAACAGGGTTTTTGCAATGCCATGGAACTGCTTTTTTCAGGTTTTAGAGTGAAGTGCAATTGTGAATGTTGAAGGAATTGACTAGTAACTGAAAGAGGTATTTTCTGGAGAGTCTCCAGTCATTCAGCAGATGGCATTTCGCATTATGATGTTACCTCATCGGCACCAGATATACTAAATTACTAGAATGAAAAATTGCCTCTTCCGAGAGAAATAGTTCAAATGATGAACTGAAACGATATAAACATACTTTGTCAAATGATAAACTTTGAGTAATTTGTTATATTAAAATACCAATGAGTTACAAGTCATAGCTGGTACTTTCATGAGTGTTTTTCGAATTCTTTTTTTTTATACTGGTTCACTTGATAAAAAAATCTACACAGGAGGATATATTTCTTTGTGGAAAAAATTCACAAGTCGATAAAATTGTATCGAATTGATATTTACGTTATATAATACTTGCAAGGGACGATTTGTTTATATTAATGAATTAGCCAACTATTTTTTCGTTCCTAGTTCTCCTTCAAAAAACGCCCATGAAAGTGCCAGCTCCCATGTGTATTCATTAATATTTCAATAGAACATCTGAGTTAGGATTCATTCAATTTAATTCAAATCTTGAGCCATAACTTTTTCAAAAATATTTTTGCAACTTCGTCAAAGATCAATAATATCATATTTTCCATCGGAAGAAATCCCTAACTGTCGAACATTTCAATCATATTGAAAATTTTTACTAGCTCATTCATACCCTCATTCACGTCAAGTAAAACCATTCACGTCAAGTAAACCATTCAGGACATGAAATAATCATCAATCACTACACTACACACTCAAGAATCTTGCTCGAAGCTGAAATTTCCAGCCAATGATAACCTACTAAGAGATGAATGGAATATATTGTTGAAAAAGTTTTAACTTTCATATATATCTCAAAAACCTGAAACTAACCAAAATGAGAAAGTAGAAACACACATAACTCATACATTTTCAAAACAACTGTTCATGTGGTTATCAAATAATTCCAAAATTGAAACACGATGAAAACCCTAGGGCACTCCAAGATCCATCATGATGAATAAATATCAGAGAATTAAGCGAGGCGACCTCCACCGTGTTGGAAAGGATGAACGAATTTGGGTAAATGCAGCCGTATAATATCGTTCTTCGGTATACCATGGTTCTGGGTAGTGTAGAGATTTCGCCTTTCAAGATCACCATGCTGGGATTCACGCGTTAAAGGGTGAAGCCTTGTTAATCCTTTTGCTCGCACAAGTATCGACTTCTGAGGGATGACCTTCGTCAGCTGATTGACGGAACAACGATAAGAAGAAGAAGATATAATCGAATCACTTCATAAAACAGAATTCTTGCATATGGAGAAACTATGGATCTGAACAAACTCATTATGAATATACTTTGAATTGAATAACCTCAATCAAAACTATTGCACAATGCTACTTGGAATAAGCATATACAACACGAATTATACGAGATTACACAAAAACAATCAAAATGGTTCGATCTATCTACCACATTTTCCGATTCATCTCATGGTGTGCTAATATTATACATCTAAAGTAGATCAGGAGTTACCTTTCCATAATTATATGTTGTGAGAATAGGTTGACAGTAACGTCATTCACTACATACTAGCAGCGGTCAATTGAACTATCTTTATTCTCTATTGGAGTTTCCATTTTCGAATAATATTTCATTGAACCTGTCGATGGCTTCAATTCATCTTGACAATGCAATTTTTTTCACCCACGACTATTTCAGTAACTAATACTGTTCAGTAATAATTCAGACACTGGTAGCAGTATAAGGAATAATGTGCGGGGAAAAGAGCCTCATGGTATAAATCTGACAAGAGAGTTCAACCCAATTTCCACGGAAAATCCAGTAGGTATTGAATGCAGCAGAATGCATCGAGGAGTTCGTTCAGATATATCACGATTCTATTGAGTTTGTACGTTGCACGCCAATCGATAATGGCCAGAGTTGTGATAATGACGTCACGTTTCCAGTCACAGGTAAGTTTATCGACCCTCGACCTCTGGAAACAACCCAGTTTCATTATCGTTCTGTTTGCTGGTAGCAGAAAGCTTGCAGTCGTGATTTAAACTTCAATAACTAATTCGTTTGGGATAGACAGAACCTCTCAGAAAATCATTCTTCCTCCTGTTTGCCCTGGTCCATTAACCTAGTTATATATTGGACAAACACACTGATGTGAGGGGAAGACAGTTTCCCAACGATATCGACTGAAGACGATGCATAAAAAATAAATCACGCATTTAATCGCCTGATAGTGGTATAAAATGACGTTTGTTCGCTGAAATAAAATAATATTGAACTACTAGAGAGATAATATCCTGAATTCAACTTCTATAAGTTCTATATTTTTTGTGATTTCACCAGTCTGTGTTATATTTCGAAACATAATTTCCGTACGCCCTGTGTATTTATTGTTGCAACTGGCCTACATCATCATTCATCTAGGAGCTCTCTCTAGGACTGACGTAGTTTGAGAAATTGATATAAACATTTACAAATGTGTGACATAACGTTTGACCTATCGGTATTCGATTTGCTCCGAATATATTCTTGTAACTAAAAATAACCAGTTATATTTTGTCCCGTACTCCGTTGACTTGGATGTTTACTTCAATAAGTTTATAGTCTGATAGTCTTATTAGAAAAATATATGGGAACCTCAAACTTGTACAACAATTTGGGACGATGATTACCAATTGATTGAAATCCAAATTATTCATCGCTCATTTTTTTTTCAGCAAGTGTTGATATAAATAATTGCTAGTCTTGATGATTAGATTAAATGAGATGGTGAATGCTGCACAAAATTGTTTACAAAAAATAATTTTATATTTAGTATAGAAAAAATGAAAGGTTTTTCTGAACACAAACAACATAGAATTCACACCCCATCATCGGTAAATATACCAAGAAATGATATGAAATTAAAAAAACGCACAAAATTGGTGGGAGTCTATATTCATGAGCATCTCCACTGGCATACATGCATAATCAATCTAGGAAAAACCTGAATGAAATGTTATAGTACAAGAGTTGTGAGCAACTACTCTAATGAGAAATCGTTATAAATACTTTAATTAGCTAATTTTTAAGCATCTGTTAGGTTTGGCATATCATTATGGTTGATACAGACGCTGTAGTCAAAATTATGTTAAAACCTGACACTACATCCGATATAAATGATTTTTTGTACAACTGACATTAAAAATGACGTTTTTGATTCATTGACACATGAACTAAAAACTGGCGTTTTCACAAAATCACTTTTAACACTAGTGTTAAAAGTACTTTTAACACTAGTGTTAAAAGTAAAATGACAGATGAGATGATGGATACTAAAAGCGTCTAGCGACAGATGTACACAGCTCGGGAGCCAAAATGTCCATCTGTCGCTAGACGCTAGTATGGATACTCAGTAATATAGATCTCTCTAATAGAAACACTTTAATCAGATATTAATACTATTATAACAATCAGAATCAAAATTACTTATAAATATGTATTTGGCAAAACCCTGCCTGTCATGCTTGCAATTTCGATTTGAAATACAAAATATGGTTGTCAACTATAAAGTCCATGTAGCTAGATGCGTAGAGCATCTAACTTGTAATCCAAAGAAATTGTGTTCGAATCCTTACGGATATTATATTTTTTTTGTTTTTTTCTTACTAGCAGTAACTGTTAAACAAAAAATTTTGTATGATACATTTGTTAAAAGTGATTTTATTTTGCTCGTAGGGTTGCTCCACTCGCTAACGCTCGTTTCGCAATATTCCCCACTCACAAAATAAAATTCCACTTTTAACACTTGTATCATAAATAACTATTTGGTATACGGATACTTCTTGAAAGCTACTTACTGAATTGTTCTGCACGCGAGCACAATAACACGGAAGGGGTTGGAAATTTTGATATGAAGTAAGGGAACAAAATTACAGAGCGAAAAATTCTCAGAAAAAGGTGTTAACATGTTTTTCCCAAAATTGCTTCCTAGATATAATGAGATATAATGACCTCTAATTGATATATTCGGAATTCCTCGCGAACAACTCGGAATAAAAAGAGATTTACCCCGATGCTCGACTAAAATATCTGCATCAATCTTGTACTTGATCGAAAATTCATAAACCAAACAGTATGTCAATGAGAATCTCTCGAACAATTCCCACCCCTGGAACCGAATCGGCCCAAATTTACGCACCACGGTCTACTTGATCAGATGATGCTAATAATACCGGCCTAAGAGTTCCAACCAGAAAATAAAGGCCACTGCGAAAAAAATCAGATTCCCAATTATATATTTTCACATTAATAAAGCATAATATAGACGTGAGACTTTAAAGAAAAATTTTGATGCATCATAGTTCATTATTTAACTCCGAAATATTAATACTCCAGTCTATGACGGTGACAAATGTGTAAACTGTGTATTTATCCCATACAGCACCGATTCGTATGAAAATTTGGATATAGGTTCTACTTACCCTCTATTCCAAAATCTACCCCGTGTCGAGGGTTGATTTCTCCCTGGGGGTGGATGCCACCCCTTCTTGGGGGTGGAAATTTTTTTATTGGAAATAAGTGTGGAAATCAATAGATTGACTAATTCTAAGCACTTTCTGTTCTATGAAGTTTTTTTCTGAAAAGCAATACTTTTCGACTTATTCACGACTGAAATTGTCGGTTTTCAGTCAAAATAAACACGTTTTCCGATCCTTTTTCGCGAATAACTGGAAAATAATGCATCTAATCGAAGGACCTGTGGAGAGCAAAATTATAGCTTCTGAAAAAACAAAGGCGATCGTTTATTTGTGATGCATGCAAATCCACCACAAACTGAATAATTGCTTGTTGAAAGTTGATTGGTATTTTCAAACGACAAAATGGAAAGTTTCTACGTACAATAACTAAAATCCAATGCATTTTTCGGGCAAAACTAATTGGACCTTTTCTGAAGTCCTTCAGAAATCGTTCATTTTTGTTATTCATAAAAGTTTCTAGCATCAAAACTGGCCGAGGTAAGAAGGAATTAATGTTGAATCCTATTTTTTCGTTGAAAAAAAATTATGAATAACATCCTCTCTTCTCCCCCCTTTGAAAAAAATCGTTGTTACTCCATAATTCACTTCATTTATCTTCTTATGATGAGTTCTGAGTTTTTCATCAATTGAAAGTACGTAGTTTCGGAAAAAATTGAGATTGAAGAGAAAAAATCATATACGTGATTCAGCGAAAAATCACCATTTCTTCGAAATAACTCGAAAAGTAATGATCACATGCAAAATTTCCAAGTACAAAATTGAAGGCTATTCTTCTCTGAAACTTTCGGTGTTTCATTTTTTCTGCAGGATGAAAATAGAGTAAGATATGGTCAGTTAAATATTGTCAGGGTTCGCGCAAAGTACCTTTTTTGAGCCCTTTCGCTGAACCTTTTCAAAAATATAATCTGAAACAAAAAAAAAAATGTGAATGAGCTTAGAGCTCTTGAAGGAAGCTACAAAATACTTTTTTGGTGGATTTGATTGCTTGAAGACTAAGCGAGTAATGGGAAAAAAACAAAAAAAGAAATTAGAGTATGTACATTAGTATATTGAAGAATGCACATAGTAACTATATTTCAGGCCTAGTGGAACTATATGTATATTATACATGTATATATACAGATAGTTCCACTAGGCAACGATTTTTTTCAATGGGGGTGGGGGGAGAGAGGATGAGTTATTCACAATTTTTGTTTCATGGAAAAAATAGGATTCAATATTATTTGTTTCGATGCTAGAAACTTTTGAAAATAACAAAGATAAAGGATTTTTGAAGGACTTCAAAAAAGGTCCAACTAGTTTTTCCCGAAAAATGCATTGGTTTTTGGTTATTGTACGTAGAATACTTTCCATTTTGGCGTTTGAAAATACCAATCGACTTTCAACAAGCAATTATTCAGTTTGTAGTGGGTTTGCATACATCACAAATAAACAATCGCCTTTGTTTTTTCAAAAGCTATAATTTTGCTTTCCGCAGATTTTTTGATCAGATGCATTATTTTCCAGTTATTCGCGAAAAAGTATCGGAAAACGTGCATATTTGGCTGAAAACCGACAATTTCACTCGTGAATAAGGCGAAAAGTATTGCTTTACAGAAAAAAGTTTATTGAACAAAAAGTGCTGAGAATTAGTCAATCTATTGATTTCCGCACTTATTTCCAATGAAAATTTTTTCACCCCCAAGAAGAGGTGGCATCCACCCCCAGGAAGAAAGCAACCCTCGGCACAGGGTAGATTTTGAAAAAGAGTGTATGTAGATCCTGAATCCAAATTTTCATGCGTATCGGTGCTGTATGGGATAAATACACGGGAAAATGGTCATAGACTGGACTACAAATACAACCAACCACCAGTCAAATATAATAATTGCTGGTGCAAATTCGATCAAAATACCGTCCAGTTTATGAATTACTGACCACGAACAAAAGAGATACAGATATTTTAGTAGAGTTGTTCGCGCGGAAACCTGAAAATTTCAAATAGAACTCATTGTCTCATATAGGAGGTAACTTTCGAAAAAACATGTAAATACTTTTTCGTGTCAGGTTTAAATCCTTGGTTATTGGACTATTTGGGAAAGTGTTATGAACATAGAAATATTCGAAATCCAAAGAGTCGTTAAAAGTATCTTCAAATCGAAATACAGAGAGACCTGCCAGGGCATCTTTGTAAAAATGAGATTTTGACAATATTAGGTATTTATACTCATAAACGTATTATCAACCTTTCAGAACATGAATCAAAATTCGAAGTGGAAGGTGATTATCATGAATATCCTGCCAGTAGTTACAATATAATATATCCAGCACATCGGCTGTAGTACAAGCTGAACACGCCCTTCTCGACAATCACAATATCCAATTTGACAAGACCTCTATTCTATCAACGATCTATAAGCACAAGGATAATTCCAACATGAAGTAAAGTGGCTGAACTTGAACAAAATTTGGCATCCAGCTCTAGAAACATTAACGACAAAGCCAGGCGGAACTATGTAATCCGACGCCCGACAGAACGTGGTCCGACCACAAGATAAAAACAGGTCATCACCTCCATATTCGCCACTAGTCATAATAGACTCACGGAGATGAGTTCAACTACGACCACGCCGCTGAAGATGGCTGCTGTAGATGCAGCCGAATGCTTCAGAACTCAAAATTCCAGAACAAGGCCTTCAAGCCCGGAAAATTTGCGATAAAAAGTTCTTATCATCAATAATATATTCCATAGATAATTCTCTGAAAAAAAAATACATCTGTATCAAGCACATTGAGCGATGTTTCTGTGGGTGAATGTAATATTTTCTTGTATGTACAAACAAGAACGTTCGTTTCTACTCTAACTGTAGACATTTTTCACAATTACTTTCCTGTGTTTTTTCTTGTACAACTGTTCGAAATACATGTCTTGTTCACATTCGTTCATCTCCACAATAACAGTTACGTATCAAATATCGACATCATGAACCGTAACGTATAGAGATTTCAATAATTTGGAGTTGTATATGCAAACTGACGTTTGCAACTTATCCAACGATAAATATCCTGATGAACGCATTACATCACGGTGAACAGATTTTGAAATTTTCGCTATGTTGGTGATAATAATAAGAAATTTCGACCAGACGTAACAAAGAATCGAGAGATTATTTATTATAACAAGAAAAACCTCATAAACCTACTTGTCAAGTTGCATCGGAACAATCGTATGTTTTGAAATATCTGAAAATGAATAAGTAGCACCCATGAAATATACATAATATATTATAATTCCGCTCGAAAACAGGAATATTGTGGATTAATGATGGATCGGTGTGATACTGATCTGTAATGTATATGGCAAAGTGTTTTCTCAGATGAGGCCACGTCCCGCTCAAATGGTACAGTGAAGAGGCAGACTGGACGAGAGAGAACCCTCCTGATGGGCGATGGAAGGGCGCACTAAGTATCTACAGACTTTCAACGTGTAGGCGAGAATAGTTGGTAATATAATTGTGGAATCTATTTTTATTGACGGTACACGGTGACGAATATTTGGACTAACAGCGACATCACATACTTCCCACACTTGCGGCTTTGTACCTATCCAAGTCCTCAGCTACCGGAAGATTCACTATGGAACCAGCAATATGTAGCGCCACGCACGACATGTACGTGTATACCTCGACCCCTTGTTTCCCAATAATGGATTGGCAGACGAGGATTTTCAGAGTAGCCAGCTATATTTCGCGATCTAACCCCATTAGATTTTTTGTGGGGATACCTGGGGATAGTCGAAAGTTCTCTTCAACGTATCAATACCATTGATAAACTGAAAGAGAGAATTAGAACCGAGATTACTTCAATTAACGCTGATACTCTTACTAAGGTTTTTCAAGAGTTTGAACATCACCTAGCATACTTTTCAATTCGAGCCCTCAATGTAATATAATTTGATTCATCATGTCTTGTTGTCATTTTATAAATTACATTATAATGACTGATTTCTTTTTTAATTGTCGCACATACGGTTATGTGACATACAAAAAATTATGACATTTACACACATAACCTTTTCCTTTTTGATGGTGTCACCAGGGTAGGGCATTGTCATCTGAAATTATTTATATGACGTCATAACTCCAAAACTGACGTCATCAAATTTCTGAGTAGACCAACAGAAGAAAAACTCGAAATGTCTGTTGACCATATCAGACTTCAACCAAATTCGTTTAAACCCCTATACGTCTTCACTGTATGAGAAAATCGAGGCAATCGATTTTAGTAATATTTTAAATTCATGAACCTAAACATGAATTGCGGTATGGATTCACCACTGTCGTAATTAATAAGTGTTGTGATGAGCCTAATATATGAGTTTGTTCTACCTATTAATATCGCATACATATTTCTCTCTATTGTAAAAATCCCATGCCCTTCGATGAATATAAGAATGGATAGTTGGGAAGATGATTCAAGTCTCCCAACAGACACATTATAGTGCATGTCAAATATCATTAGGATCGAAATGAGTTTATTTCAAAAGAAAGTATAGAACGAAAACTGAACAAGGCCGATATTTCATATTTATCGTACGCAGAAAAAAACGCTCGGACCCGTTGATTCATATTGCAATAGGGACATCTTTCGCATATATCCTCAACTTTGTTACTGCAAGACCCCCCGGAGGGGTTATCTCCAACCTTCAAATCTTAGATTAGGGTGAATGTGATACCGCATTTGGAAGGTCACCGAATTCTCTTCCAGACGCATTTTAGCTTTTTAAATTTGATGCGGTAGTTTTCGAGAACTCATTGTAAATATACTACCAAGTCAGCATTGACATCAATTTGCATCAAATTTCAACTTCATTTGTTTCCATAGCAACCGTTTGAGGAGAAAATAAGTTTTTCGAAGTGTTGGATACATAGAAGGAAAAGAGATGTTTCAATAAAATGAAATTGAAAATGTGGCTATTATTTTACTTCAACAAGGGTTTGAAATCTTGGCCTCCTGCTTCCATGCAGTAATAGATATTCTGTTCAAAACGATTCATCGATGATCCGTTGGAGTAAATGATTCAAAGGATTTTGTTGAGTTTTATAGATGATAATTTTCCAGTGACCTCACAGAAAACCAGATACTGACGAACCGCAAGGAAATAGTGAGGGGGTGCCCAATCTGTCTGAAATGTCAAGCCATTCGCACTGTAACGATCATTATATTAGAATTTCTGTCAACGCGAAGTCGACACTTTCTTCTAACAATTCCAAGTACCTTGGTCCTGGTCTTAGATAAAACCCGTACTACCTAATTTTAGATTCTCAGCTCATGATTGTTCTGAACTTGTTTTCTCGGAAACAACTGCATCAAATTGAAAAAACTAAAAAAACGTCAGAAAAAGAACTCCATGATCTTCACTATGCGGTATCGCATGCACCAAAATCTCATAAAAGATTTAAGGGTTGGAGCTAACCCCTCCGAGGGGCTAGAAGTGACAAAGTTGAGAATATTCACAAAAGATGGCCCCCTTGCAATAAAAATCGATGGGTCTGAGCGTTTTTTTTTTAATGTGAACGATAAATATGAAATATCGGCCTTGTTTCGCTGGGCCACGCTGTATGTATATGTAGTCGAAATGGGAAATATTGCAATAATAATGAAAATCAAACTGAAGACCTAGAGGCATTTTTTTCTGAGCGAAACAAGTTATTGATTATCCTTGATAACCATACATTATCATCAGATAAGTCCTATCCTTCGTAGCCAAAAATATCACCATAAATTTTTCACCTTGCAACCATATTGGCGAAAAATATCACCACACAAATTAATAATCGCGAAACATATGCATTGCCCATTGTGTTTGATGAACGGTTCATTTCATCTTACGTATCTCAACTCAACCTAATCTATCCTGAGCGGACCTCACCTGACCTTTTCTGATTCGGTCATACTCAACCTCAGTCTACTTCACAATGCGCAGATTTATTCTACGCTGATATATATATATATATATATATATATATATATATATATATATATATATATATATATATATATATATATATATATATATATATATATGCTGGCTGGAACTTCCGGTTGATCCGCGTCTGGAATGATTTACTTGTCTACGTTTCGGCTCCCTCCAGTGATGATAGCCAGCTAGTAAGAAAACTCAGACCTAGACGCAAGGTCACTAAGTCTTGAAAATGGCTCCGAAATGGGAGCCGAAACGTAGACAAGTAAATCATTCCAGACGCGGATCAACCGGAAGTTCCAGCCAGCACATTTCTAGCCGCGGAAGCCTAGCCGATCAAATATATATATATATATATATATATATATTTTTTTTTTCTGGGTTTTTTATCCGTTAGGTATCTTCTGATTTGTTCGACGTTTCGAATTCCATTTTGAATTCATTCTCAAGAACTGTGAGACGAATATATGTCCATACCGTCCTGGTCAATCACTCCCCTTACGAAGTAACCAAGCAAGAGTAAGCAAAGACTTCAATTGTCTGTTCTCCATGGTAACTGGTATATATAATGATTCTTCTCAGTTATTATACGACTAGGTCCGATATTATTGATGATTATATCGTCAACCGCTCTCTGAGGTTGTATCCTGCCCATCCAGGTATTATGTAGAAATTAATGTTTTCACGGATCTTCGATACGCAAGATGAATTTTCTGGGTTTTTTATCCGTTAGGTATCTTCTGACTTGTTCGACGTTTCGAATTCCATTTTGAATTCATTCTCAAGAACTGTGAGACGAATATATGTCCATACCGTCCTGGTCAATCACTCCCCTTACGATGTAACCAAGCAAGAGTAAGCAAAGACTTCAATTGTCTGTTCTCCATGGTAACTGGTATTTATAATGATTCTTCTCAGTTATCATACGACTAGGTCCGATATTATTAATGATTATATCGTCAACCGCTCTCTGAGGTTGTATCCTGCCCATCCAGGTATTATGTAGAAATTAATGTTTTCACGGATCTTCGATATGCAAGATGAATTTTCTGGGTTTTTTATCCGTTAGGTATCTTCTGATTTGTTCGACGTTTCGAATTCCATTTTGAATTCATTTTCAAGAACTGTGAAACGAATATCTGTCCATACCGTCCTGGTCAATCACTCCCCTTACGAAGTAACCAAGCAAGAGTAAGCAAAGACTTCAATTGTCTGTTCTCCATGGTAACTGGTATTTATAATGATTCTTCTCAGTTATTATACGACTAGGTCCGATATTATTGATGATTATATCGTCAACCGCTCTCTAAGGTTGTATCCTGCCCATCCAGGTATTATGTAGAAATTAATGTTTTCACGGATCTTCGATATGCAAGATGAATTTTCTGGGTTTTTTATCCGTTAGGTATCTTCTGATTTGTTCGACGTTTCGAATTCCATTTTGAATTCATTCTCAAGAACTGTGAGACGAATATCTGTCCATACCGTCCTGGTCAATCACTCCCCTTACGAAGTAACCAAGCAAGAGTAAGCAAAGATTTCAATTGTCTGTTCTCCATGGTGACTGGTATTTATAATGATTCTTCTCAGTTATTATACGACTAGGTCCGATATTGATGATTATATCGTCAACCGCCTTCTAAGGTTGTATCCTGCCCATCCAGGTATTATGTAGAAATTAATGTTTTCACGGATCTTCGATATGCAAGATGAATTTTCTGGGTTTTTTATCCGTTAGGTATCTTTTGATTTGTTCGACGTTTCGAATTCCATTTTGAATTCATTCTCAAGAACTGTGAGACGAATATCTGTCCATACCGTCCTGGTCAATATTCGTCTCACAGTTCTTGAGAGTGAATTCAAATGGAATTCGAAACGTCGAACAAATCAGATAAAAAACGGATAAAAAACCCAGAAAATTCATCTTGCATATATATATATATATATATATATATATATATATATATATATATATATATATATATATATATATATATATATTTATATATATATATATATATATAGATACCACTTGACCTGGGGAAATTTCTAGAATTATGTAGTATTCGAGGGTAGTATGCGAAAATAGGGCACCAAAATATGTCACTATCTGACGATCTATAATGCTTTCATTCAATGGTTCTCATTCAACAAGATCACAATTTGTGGATGCCTTGCATTGTCTCTGAGACCGTAAACACAAAGGGAAGAGATTAGTCTCAGAAACATAACTCCAACGTCGCTATAATTTTAGTGGTATCTATTAGACTGCGAAATGGTCGAAACAAAGGAAAATTTAATTACCGCTTGACATTTAGTGCAAATGGAATCCGTTCAGAGTTGCTTGGAAATGCTAGTTCGTTCCCAAATTCGAGTGGCATGTCGCAATTTCGGTTCACCTGGCGGTATAGGCTCATAGTGCAAAAAATATCAGAAGAGACGCATTAGCCCGATTTTACGATGGAATAGCGTGAATGAGGGAATTAAAATCGAAGTACCGAATGTATTTCTGGCTCGTTTCGCTTATTCCTGAAACGAACGCAAAAGTGGTAGACGGTCGATTAATTTTATTTGCCGTCTATTACGTTCGGTCAGTCGAAAAATTATTTCCAGTTTGTGATGTTTCAGTACAGGCAATTTCGACGAACAGTATTCCACAAAAATATTTTTGAAATATACTGATTCAGTTCTCTGTAGGATATTCACCATTACAAAATCCAAAAATCCGTGTTTCGATGTACAAAAGCATGTTATTGAAGCAAAAATAATAAGTTATGTTTATTAATATTGTCTTCTACTAGGTGTAGTGAGAGTTTGAGTCTTTGATCGACATCCAGCAGATGGCTTTATTCAAACTTCGATTTTGTAAGGAACAGACCGTTCGCGAGTCCAGCCGAGTGTCACTGAGGAGACCTATGGCAGGTCGAAACAGCTGTCTGGTATTGGATTCATGACGGCGATCATTTCGAACATGGAAAATCTGATAGAAAATAGTACAAAAAGTTATATTGGTTTGTTGGGATTTTCATCAAGTATCGGCCATTTCTATTAAGAATATTATTAACCCTGCTTCAATCACCTCAAAAATTTGTAACCGAAAACATACCTACATTTTCAATATCTCTTCAATTCAACGTATTCGATTTTTTTCAGATTTTTTTATCTCTAATGGTAACCGTATTAGCAGATGAACGAATAGCTTTACTCCAATAGATTATTTATTCATCAATGAAAAATTGGCATCGAAATAGATTTATTTTAGGCAACAGAAAACATCGAATCGCCGAAAAAACAGAATGAAAAAAGTGAGCCCTATAACTATCCTCTTCTTCAAGAAATATACCAGGAAAACAACAAAAAACGAATAGAGAGCCTACGTGGTATGTGGTAGAACCGAGAGGTCCAAACCACAAAATTGTTGTTTCTATACCAAACGGTACCAAACATTTCAAAGGTCAATAAGTTTTAGGAAGCTATAGGCAACCAACACCATCTGTATTCACAAGTGATCTTAATGAAAATCATTACTGTTGGTATTTCATAGTATAGGATGTTGGAATACCATCAGTTAGGACTTTCAGAACGTGATTTTGAAAAGTAGGAATTGTTTTTCTCATAAACACTAGATCCAAAATACACCCCCAATTTAACGTAAGTCCACATTAATTGAACTTAGCCATCAATACATACGCATCAATATTAATATTTATCAATAGTATTCATTCAGCATTTCTTCTAACTGAGTTCACTTCGCAAGTGATTTCTGTTGTAATTCGAATACATTAATTTTTTATGGAATGAAAATTGACCCACTACAGTCAAATTGCTGAATCCTTTCAAAATTACGTTTTCGATGATATAAATAATAATTATCAAGGGATGGAAAGGGGTTATGATGGAAAAAAGTTCTCCTTGAATAGGAAGTCGACGTTTTTTTGCATTGTTTCTCACAACATAATTTAGATATATAAGGATTGTTTAGTTGTCTGTGTTGCACTCTGTATATTTTATATAATGTCGAACCACACTGAAGGGTTTCAGTAATTGAAATTCTTGGTTTCGATAGGACTTTATATATTTTTCATGAGAATGTACACTGGAACTATCATCAGAACGACGTCCTTCAATATCTGGATGTTTCTATTGATAAACATTTCACTGTCAAATGTGACTATTTTTTCAGATGGTTAACGAGTGAACAAAAAAATTAAAGTTCATATGTTTTCAGCTTCCTGTACCTCGAATATAGCATACCCCGTATTGAATATACGCAACTAAGTACAGGTCGAGGCCATACTTTGTTTGTACTCGAACAAACCATGACTAATCTAATACGAACTAATTGATTATCAGTTCAGGATATATTTCATAATGATTTAGCTAGTAGGCCTTAAATTAATTAAATTAATATCGTCCGCATTTACACACTTCCTCAAACTTGTACACTCGTTAATCCTAGTTAGTGACAGTACGGAAGTAGTTGGATGAAGTTTGCGTTGGCGTAAATAATCAGAATCCAGAAAGACTGCTGAACCTTTAGGGTCTCGCAGTTTGTGTTACCTCGATAATTATCACTGGATCCTTCCAGGACTTGTATATGGTAGGAAGTAATACTATTTCACTTTCAATACCGTGTTAGATAGTATCAGGCACACTCTATGTAAGCTCTATCTTGTGAATTTTATGGATATCAACTTTTCAAATATAACAAGAATTTCCATTTGTTCTCGAATTTCGAATCTAGAACCCCCATGAGGCTAAAATTCGGGAGTGATATATATGATTGAACAGATAATTCAGTGGGAACTAATAGTATATGTAAAACAAGTTGGAGAAAAGCGAGCGAGATGTGATGCTTTAACGCTGTGCGCTGATTAAACGGTTCCGTTAGAACGAACATAATGTTTAACGAAAATGTTGGTCTCTATTAGGCCTTCAAAAGAGTCTGTGATATTATACCGTTGGATACATTTGAAAGCCTCGAATCAACTAATGAAACATTCTCAAAGGTCCGACATCCGATAATCCAGAATTCAGATTGAGGCAAATACAAATCTACCAGAATCTTACATTTGTACCAGTTAAAAAACTTTCGAATAGTAGGGTCATCGCACCTTTTCTGAATATAGTGGAACGATAAATAGAAACAATGAAACTATTTGATTAAGTCTGCTAGGGTGACGAAATTAACATTGATGATAAGAAGAAATATTAGCGTTCTTTGCCACCACACCTAAACTATCTTGCTCTGGAAACATGGAGGATCCATAACATATTATTTGATTTCTTGGCAGGTTCATCAGTCAATGTTGTAATTCTTAATTCATCTCTACAATAGAAGAAATATTTGTTATTAGTTGTAGAACATGCTGCTAGATATGAGTCACATGATTTCTATGACCCAATAACAAGATTGATATAATATATTTGAGATAGCCATATTTGCGCATCGTACTCGTGGTACAGAATTTGACCCATGCATACGCACCGCTGTTTAAAATCTGCAATAATAATCGTGACTATCAATTCCTGTTTCTGAACTGGGAAATGAAAGAAATTATTGAGTGTTTTTGTTTATTTGGTGTGTATACTTTTCTGCGCTTTGGATATTTTGTGAACAAAGATATCCTACACAAGCTCACCCATCGTCCATAGAATTAGAACATCTATGGACGATGGCTCACCCGTCTTATAGACATTGCATTAAGTAGTAATGGATTCAGTACACGAAGTTGAACGTAAATCAGTAATAGCCTGTTTCGACGATGCAAGTTTGTCGCTGCAACTCCAGAAAGTTGCATGTGTTCATGCAAGTTTATCGAGTTGCATGTTTTTTTTTGGTGCGATAAGTTGCAGCGATTTAGTTATATGGTGAATTTGTTGCCGCAAACCACAAATATGTGGTGGCATCATTGTGAAGAATATTGATTTTGAGCATTTCAATTATTTTTCGAGACTTGAGGAATCAAGTTGAGTAATAAGGTGATGTAATCACAATGTCAATTATTAGAAATGAATGAAAATATATATCAGTTGTGATAATGTAGACGTTCATCTTGGTAACATTCAGTGCTATTTTTTAATATTGGCAATGCAAACTGACAGCTAGATGACATAACTCGCAGCGACAAGTCGCCGCGAGAAATTGCAGCGACATCGTCGAAACGGGGTGTAATGCTAACAGAAGAAATTAGTTGCATCGACTGATTGTTTCTCACTGCAGTGACATTGATTTAATTTTGTTTGCGAACTGAATATTTAGCCTTTCATGTAGTCTCTAAATTTCTTTCTCAGATCAAATGTCCATATGAAATTATATTTTTCAGTGTTGTTGCAGTGTTGTTCAGTGTCGTCGATGAATAATTTCAGTGTTTTTTTTTATTTGAAGTCACAAAAAGTTTATATTCGATCATTCATCAAATATGCATCTGAAATTGAGAGTGGAACAGAATTAAATATTTTCTGAATGTTTGTGGTCTGTTTTATCTTCCAAATTGAAAAACCAATCAAAGTTTGATTGTGCTATGTATCGCTTGCTGATAGTTATGATATAATTATTGATCGCTAGCTCGAACAAGTATCGGTTTTTGAGGAATCGGTTTGAGGGTTCATCAACCCATCAATAGTAGGTACAACAAAAAAAAAATTGTTTTAAAATAATTCGTTTCGTTAACTAGTTGACTCTTTCGTACAGAGATATCTGTTCAAACCCAAAAATTTCTGAGTCAGGCCTCAGTGAAAATTCGACTTTCCATTTCATACCTTCCAAACAAAAGCACAAAAATAAAACGAAGTTCTGCGAGCTCTAAGTTTTCATTTGATGAAACGTAGTGAAGTCAGCTGCATACTAACGCCTAAAAGCTCGTGAATTATAGCTGGGCTCCAGTTGTTGATGCTGTTTACGTTTTATGTTCTCACTAACAACCCCTATACATCTTCTGGATCCTTTTGTTTGCTTCACTTTCATCAGTGCTCTCGTAAAATGGGATGTGGAAAAGGAAACAAATATGATATTCCATTCGAAACAGGTAATTACTTTGCGGGAAAACTCATTCATAATAAAACTGTTTATATCTCTCGAGTATCAAAAAATATGTATGACCATCAACCAACATTTTGTATTTAATAGATTATTTCATAATACAAATTACTTCATCATCATCTTCAATATGAAAGAATATCTTGAGAAAATAAGGGCAGAATGATATTTACTTGAGCTAGATGTACATGGCGAATCGTAACTGTTTTTGTGGATTCTGAAAACAGACTAGTTTTGGCGTTTTTGTAGTCGAAGAGAAACAGGAACCGTAATATGGAAGGAGCACATCAAAAAAAGTGTGTAAAACTGTCACATAAGAACGTGAGGATTCAATCAAAAAAGGGTCCATGAACTATATTAATGAAATTACGATGATCATGCAGGAATATGTTTCGAATAAACTTATTGAATCGATTTAAATCATTCCATCAGATTCATGCAAGTGATATATGCTATGAAAAGGGAACAATTTCTTTTCCATGGATACATTAACGATTAAATTGGAATCTCTGGTGTAAAAGATGGAACTTTTTCGAGACCAATTACCCTAACCTAACACCCAACTGATATTTTTGCACTCGACGCGCGTTTCACCAACAAGGCGTCGAGTGCAAAAATATCAGTTTTGTGTTAGGGTAATTGATCTCTAGGATAAGTTTCATCAATGGATACAATCAAATATAACTTCATCATAACTTCAGTTCATTGATAAGTGAGAGGTGTATTGGAAATTTACAAGACATTGTCTACCAAAGATAATATTTCAGAAATATTTGAACCCAAAATGAGAACTTTTACATATGAAAAGAGGTAAATTAAGATTTAATGTGCCATAAATAACATATAGCCGATCACATCACTATAATTAGAATAATCAAAAATAATCTCAACAACATAAGTTATATGGCACCTATATCGTCATTGTATTTGAATTTGGTAATTAGATTTGACCGCATTCATCTAAAATTCGTCATATTGTGGATAATCTGCCGTATAATTTCGAGCAGATTTTTCTTAACCACCTTTTGAAATGAATTTCGACTCAGTTAACAGAAAATATTCTCATTTCTGGAATTCACATTGAAAATACCTTCGAGTAGTAATTCACATACTGATCCACTATGTAATGAAACCTCCTGTTTGGTGTCGATAAAAAAAAAGTTATGAAACGTTATTACCGAACTGTCACCCATTTTCACAAGGGAAATGTGTGAAAACGAATTTCAATGAATTCTTGATCATACCTATTTTGAGTCCCGTGACATAATTGCTTTGGGCTACATTGATCCTATTAAGTGTATAATTTAATTAACCAAGCTTGGATCGATAACTCACTGTTCAGTTCTTCTCACTGATGAATCCATTATTTTGTTCAATTAACCTTTCATATTTTCATCGCCGAGTTCCTCCGGTCGATTACAGTTCCATTTCACACTCTGCTGGATATAATTTCATCAAAATGAAACGAAGGTAATTATTTTTATAACGAACATATAAAGAAAATTGATTATAAAATCGATGAGAGGTGGTACCTTTCAAAGTCTGGAGCCTCCTCCATCTTTTATTTGTATTCGTGTTTTAGTGAAGATTGATTTTGTTTTCACAGGCAACCATTCTGCTTTGCTTGTGAATGTATAATGCGAATGACAAAGGTGAGAAATAATTACGTATAAAGATATAACTATATTTTTTGGTATTTTAGATTGAAAAAATATATGATTCAGCGCAGAGTGATGGATCAACTTCAGTACTTTTTGGTAAAGAATAGTTTGACGTTACTAATCGCCACGAAAACGAAACTAACTTTTTTGTTCCTAATAGAAAGGGGGATCTTGTGATGACTCGTTTAGGTCTTTAAATTCTCTATCCAACACTCTTTCATTTTTGATAATTGCATCATTCATTGTTGAGTTATCTCCAGTTCCCTTCAAGTCTAAATAATCTTCAAAACAATGAAAAATTAGTAATTTCAATATCTTACTCTATGATAACTACGCCCAACTTTGCCGTAAATGAAATTTGGTGTGTGAACATTTTGGGTTACCGGCATCAAGGATATCAAGAAAATCACTGAGTTACTAACTAGTTGTGGATGAAATATACTCGCAAGATCCCGTATTTGTTGTGAATTTCAGATGAAACTTAATAGATAATCTAAGTTGAGCAATTATCGTGATAGCGGAAATATCAGGAAATGTGAGGTAAAGCAGGTCTTCCTCACTAGGAAAAGTATTCTGAAAGTGTGGATATCCAGATAGAGACTGTCTGATTCTATCATCTCGCATTAGTATGGTTCCATAATACAATATAGGTACTTCAACATCATTGAGCCTAGAGCTAAACTTCGTACATGCATTTTGTTCTGGAAGTGTGGAAACGCTTTCCATTTTCGAATGTGAAGCTCAGATAGTCGTTTCAATATTTGATATTTCCACAAAAATTTGTTTCTCCCCCTCCTACTCAGAAGTTTAGACGTCTTCCACCTTCTTCTCGAAAAAAAGAGATATTTTCATAATGAAAATTCAACGCCAGTATTTTTCTGAGTTCAACCTGAGTCCCTACGTCATATGTAGCACTACAAGTTCAGTCAGTGAACTGAGTTCGAGGAAAACTATTTTTCTTATTTTTTTTTCAATATTTTTTTAATTATATTGAAATGAGGATTTTGAGAATGGTGAGAATCTTCTCACCTAGTATGCTGACTGAACTAAAATATTACTTGAAGCGTATGCAATATAGTTCAATTCATAAAAATATCTGCAATAAATTTTCGGGATGAAAATATACCCTTCAATAAAAAAATGATTACTTGGAGTGTATTTCATAATGTAAGTTAAAAATAGATTCTATTGTTTTCCATGCGGCTTCTATATGAAGATTAAAGAAAGTCAACAATAAAGTGATATAGAGTCACCTTATATACGAACTCAATTCATCACTATGGTATTTCCAATGAAAATATAGTGGAGAGTGAAACAAAAATGAATTTGAAATTGAATCATGAAGAGAAGAGGAGAGTGTTATTAACCTTTCAGAAATGCAGCGACACATTACCCTTCGATTGATTTCAATAACGGGAATGAAATCTTGAGATGTTGAAAGCATACCTCTATTCATTCAATAGTTGATTATGAACCACTGTGCCGTTAATGAGGTATTTATAATACTGATACTGGTGTTCGTAACAATTTTCTTCTCCTGAGGATGCTAACCTTGTTAGCGAAACGCGCGTCGAGTGCGAAAATATCAGTTTGGTGTTAGGGTAATTCATCTCTAGGAAAAGTTTTAGCATTTGGTCTTCAAGTAATGAAACACATCAATAGCGATATAAATTTATTATTTCAGCTGGAAGGAAAACAACAACAGTTTGAACTCAAAAAGGTATTCGAAGTATATATTTTACGTTCCAACATCAAAATATGATTTTCAAAAAACTTCGAGTCAATAAAATATTATAGAAACGTTTGCTACTTGATACGAGTTTGAGATTTTCACTAGTTTCGAAAAACAAAATGGACGCTAATAGATCCTTTATTCAACATTCATGATATTATTTCAATTTACTTCATTCAGAAAGGAGTATTTTGTTGTTATCTTCACTTCAGGTGAAATCACCGTCCTCTAGACTGATTCATTCACTGGCTTGATCGTCAACTCACTAACCTGCAAAAAATGGATAAGTTTTAGTTCGAGATCATGAGTGATCAATGGACCCTATTGTAGTAGACCAGTAGTATAAGAGAAAACAAAAGAAATAGAATCATTAAAATAGATTTTTTTCGTATTTTGCATGCAACAGGACATTGATTAGTTACAGTTGTTGGTTATGATAGTTGAATGAGAGCATATAGTTGTAGCTACCACATTCTCATATTTAACCAGATGTTTCGGATGCTTGCAAAAGCATATTTTTCACCATAAAGCAGTAGATGGGAACTCACGACAATCGAAACGTCGATTTTTCCTTGTAAATTCTGATGAGACAATATGAGGTTGAAGCTGGTAATTTGTTCCCTTCCTTTGTCTGGTTCGTATCCAGGTACAATTTCCAGCATGGTACGCATCTCCGTTGAATGAAACCCATCTGTTGGTATAGTGGATTTCTGCTTCATCCACCGCATACTCACTTGTCCACATTGACTCGGTACCTCTATTAAGAAGCCGCTGTTGCCAATGAGTCTCGAATCCTCATTCAGCTGCGCATGAGGCAGACCCTTCAGCCGACAAGGCTATATCACCTGTCTCAGAACACAATCTTGATGGTAGGTAGTGAATACGATGAGTTGGCAATGACAACAAGCGATCAGGGGGGCAATAAACGTATTGTAGGTATTCGGCCGACAATGTTAGCGGTTTTAATTGGTAGTTGCTGCGGTGGCAGCGAAGGAGCCACTAGTGAGGCAAGCGAGAAGCGTCGCAGAAAACCCCATTTTCCGCGATAAGCCTTCTCGTTTGTTCCAAGAGCTTCCACGTGTCGTGGAAAATCCGTCGACCGCTGATCGGTGGAATCCTTCTGGAAGGATATCATCAAGCAGAGAATGACATGGATCGTGTCTCTGTCATTATTAGTAAAGCAGTTGGCGATCGATCAGGAGTAACTGTCAGTAGCACTTTCCGGTTTGGTAAGAGGAACAAAAATGGTAACCAGCCTCTAAAGGTTGTTTTAGCAAACCCTCATGACGTCCATGTGATGCTTAGGAATAAATTGAAAGCCGGTCAGGAAAATAAGATCTTTATTCACCCTGACCTAACCCCCCAACAGAGAAACAAGCTCGACGCTGTTAGGGCTGAGCTATCGAGGCGTCAGAATAATGGCGAGCAAGATCTATATATTAAATACGTCAATAATGCACCTACTGTCTCCAAAAAAAACTAATAAAGAACTTTGACTTGGGCAATCTTACAGTATACTACCAGAATGTCAGAGGACTACGAACCAAACTCTCTCAACTTCATACGAGCATCTCCTATGACATTATTATATTTACTGAAACATGGTTATTAGATGAAATCGATGATGCAGAATTAGGATTTACAAACTATAATATTTTTAGACAGGACCGGTCACCAGCCTCCAGTCCCTTCCATAGGGGCGGAGGGGTTTTGATTGCTACCAAGAAAAATATCCCCGTTAGTCCATTGCCTACTGACCCCTCAGTTGAGCAAATATTCGTACTCGTTGGTGGAGGTAATCACAAATTCATACTTGGTTCCGTCTACTTCCCACCGAAGTCAAATGTAAACCAGTACCGTACACACTATGACCTGGTGGAATCCCTAAATGTACAGAATCCTAATACCAGAGTTTACATCTTCGGCGATTACAATCTTCCTAACATCATTCGGCAAGTTGAAGATTACTGTTCCCTCGGTTCTCCAACTATTGGCTCATCACCAGCTGAAGCCGAGGCCATTGAAATTGTTTCCAATCTATGTGCACTCCACACATCGATGTGGATTAGTAGAGAAAAATTCATTAACGAACTGTGTGAAGGAAATAGACGCATATATATATATATATATATATATATATATATATATATATATATATATATATATATATATGTATGTATATATATATATATATATATATATATATATATAGTAAAATGGTAGTCTTTGCTGACTAGTCAGGATACAAGGGGAGAGATATTGGGTGAAGCAGCAAGCAAAAAGTGTACTCTTTTAACACTGTATTTCCAATATTTCGACAGTGACTACTGTCATCTTCAGGGAAGCTGCAAGATTTACAACAATTGGTCAAGAAAAATGGAGAAAAAATACAAACATACTTACTGTGTTAGCGAGGATGGTTGCGATATAAAAGTTGATGATTAAACATTGAAAACAGAGCAAGGTGAACACATGTGATATATGAATAAATATGTATATAAACTTCAAAAAACAGGTTAAATTGATCTTGAATATTTAAAAATAATTTTTAAGAAGACAATTATTCACGCTTGCGGTACAGCCGCAACGTGGAAAAATGAGGTTAGAAATTTAAATTTTATTGACAATTGACAAAAGACTCAAAAGGGAGAGAATGATAATTTTCTGAAATCTGACAGATGTGAGAAACAACTATTTGGCTGCTGCTTGAAGAACATTCAGCCAATTGACTGATCTCAAAGGAGTGAAGGATCTCCTGTGGCAGAAGCGTTAAAATTATGAAAATTCTTGTCAATTAATAAAAGGTACGAATAAATTTCGCTTAAATGATTAAGATCTGTTTTTTTATTTAGGCATTGGTCCGACTGAGAGATGAAGGCCATCTCCATAAACAATCTCTTGGAGTGATTGCGCTCCCTAGTCAAAATTTTTGTACTTTCAAAGTTCATATTATGGCCAGTACTGTTTACGTGGACACCTAGTGCACATCTGTCTGGGTGAAGTCTGCTATCACTTTTATGTGATGCAATACGATCTTTCAAGGTTCTAGATGTTTGACCTATGTAAGTTTTCTCGCAATTTGAGCAAGGAATGCAATACACTAATTGTGACTGTGAAATCAAAGGCGTTTTATCTTTAACTTTAGTAAAAATGGAATTAATAGTTAAAACTGTTTTATTTGCAATTTTTATGTTTTGAAAATCTTTGAAAATCCTAGACAGCCTGGAGGAAACATCTGCTATATAGGGAAAAGAAGTATAAAAAATTGGAGTTGAGTTTTCACAATTTCATTATTTGCTATATTGAAATTATTATGCAAATTATTATTTGAAACTTGGATGTCCATGGTGGACGTACTAAACAGGATATTATTTAACAAGGTAGAGGGATATGAATTTTCACTGAATAAGTTGAAAAGTGTTTTTAAATTTTGAACATGATAGGAGTGATCGGAAATACAGAGTACTCGATTTTTCATCTGCTTGACCAAATTTACTTTGATGGACTGTTTATGGTAGGAGTGATAATTCATGAATCTTCCACTGCTTATAGGTTTTCTATACCAGTCGATGACCACGATATTGTCCTCCGTTCGGCGAAATTTTGTGTCCTCGAACGGAGGACAATATCGTGGTCATCGACTGGTATAGAAAACCTATAAGCAGTGGAAGATTCATGAATTATCACTCCTACCATAAACAGTCCATCAAAGTAAATTTGGTCAAGCAGATGAAAAATCGAGTACTCTGTATTTCCGATCACTCCTATCATGTTCAAAATTTAAAAACACTTTTCAACTTATTCAGTGAAAATTCATATCCCTCTACCTTGTTAAATAAGATCCTGTTTAGTACGTCCACCATGGACATCCAAGTTTTAAATAATAATTTGCATAATAATTTCAATATAGCAAATAATGAAATTGAGGAAAACCCAACTCCAATTTTTTATACTTCTTTTCCCTATATAGCAGATGTTTCCTCCAGGCTGTCTAGGATTTTCAAAGATTTTCAAAACATAAAAATTGCAAATAAAACAGTTTCAACTATTAATTCCATTTTTACTGAAGTTAAAGATAAAACGTCTTTGATTTCACAGTCACAATTAGTGTATTGCATTCCTTGCTCAAATTGCGAGAAAACTTACATAGGTCAAACATCTAGAACCTTGAAAGATCGTATTGTATCACATAAAAGTGATAGCAGACTTCACCCAGACAGATGTGCACTAGGTGTCCACGTAAACAGTACTGACCATAATATGAACTTTGAAAGTACAAAAATTTTGACTAGGGAGCGCAATCACTCCAAGAGATTGTTTATGGAGATGGCCTTCATCTCTCAGTCGGACCAATGCCTAAAAAAAAAACAGATCTTAATCATTTAAGCGAAATTTATTCGTACCTTTTATTAATTGACAAGAATTTTCATAATTTTAACGCTTCTGTCACAGGAGATCCTTCACTCCTTTGAGATCAGTCAATTGGCTGAATGTTCTTCAAGCAGCAGCCAAATAGTTGTTTCCCACATCTGTCAGATTTCAGAAAATTATCATTCTCTCCCTTTTGAGTCTTTTGTCAATTGTCAATAAAATTTAAATTTCTAACCTCATTTTTCCACGTTGCGGCTGTACCGCAAGCGTGAATAATTGTCTTCTTAAAAATTATTTTTGAATATTCAAGATCAATTCAACCTGTTTTTTGAAGTTTATATACATATTTATTCATATATCACATGTGTTCACCTTGCTCTGTTTTCAATGTTTAATCATCAACTTTTATATCGCAACCATCCTCGCTAACACAGTAAGTATGTTTGTATTTTTTCTCCATTTTCCTTGACCAATTGTTGTAAATCTTGTAGCTTCCCTGAAGATGACAGTAGTCACTGTCGAAATATTGGAAATACAGTGTTAAAAGAGTACACTTTTTGCTTGCTGCTTCACCCAATATCTCTCCCCTTGTATATATATATATATATATATATATATATATATATATATATATATATATATATATATATATATATATATATATGTGTGTGTGTGTTACAGTGAAGGTTTTTCACGGATGCTTGAGTATGCGAAGTTGATATTCTGGAAATTTATGCGTTGGTTTGTCGGTATTGAGTTTCGACGTTTCGCCAACATCACAGTTGGCATTTTCAAGAATGTTACTGCTTCTACTTGGTGCTAGCAACTGTTGTTCGAAAACCTTCTGCCGCAATATATTGGCCAGACGAATAGGAGAATGTCAGCTAGGGTGCAGGAACGCAAAAATAGCATAAGGACAAAACATATATATATATATATATATATATATATAACGAGTATAATCTTGACTGTGCAATATCTAGTGTATTATCCTAGCACTGTGGCCCAGTGGGTATTTGAACTCTGGTCTTTCACTTGAAAGTCGTGCTCACCCCTAAACTACCGAGAACTCACGAAAACAATCATCCGATATGAACTTTGTTCACCATCCAAAATTGTTCAAAATTGTTCACTTCATAAATCTACACAAAAACAAGATATAATTTCGTATCGGTCATCATGAAAATGAGAACATCTCCAGCTCCATTATCATTTATTATCTCAGGTTGATAGTTTATCAAATTGCGTCGTTTAAGTTTACAACAACAAAAGGGACCGTGTTCGGGACTTATTGTGTGAAAATTAATTTATGAAGGATTATTCCTGTTATCCTGGTTGTTCCGAAATTATTTGGCATGAATCCTAATTCTGAGTAATGGTTCGATGCGCCTCTGCATAAACCCATTTATATTCCAGAAACACTATTTCCGTAATGATAACATTTGCATAGAAGAACGATCGGTGTCCTTTGAATACAAGGGAAAATTAATATATCTTCACGAACTGAATCAATCAATTGTATTGATAGGGAAAGCATGGAGGGCAGTAATGAGGAATCGAACGAAATAATTAAGATAGCAAAGTACAGCAGTATAATGTCTGACCCAATATTTGATACAGAAGGTGTCATTGGACAAATGATTTCCTCCTCGCGGTGTGACATCAATTTCAATACCTCTATTGTACAGTTCCAAGAAATAAATCGAAGACAAAACGGTTCGCAGTTGTTAGGCAAGTTATACGAGATGTTGAATAAAGCTAAGAGTACACGGTACTGCAGAAAGCACATATATTTAGCAATCTCGGGTCATTTTATTGTCAGAGAATCATATGATCAGCAAACGTTTGATACCGTCATACTCTTGGAAACGTTTGGCATACGTTTGTCAATCTTGAAATGGCCAATAGAATAACAAAAAATGACAAATCGTGAAGTCGTCAAAGGTTTGGATATTTGTTAACATTTGCCGCTGGACTGCTGATCCTTCAGACATATTATATTGGTATTTGCTGTCTCATTCAAAAGTGTAATTTGAAAAAATCCAGTGATAATTATTCTGAAACTATGATCTATGGCTCATGTAATAAGGTTCCTGAAAAACAAGGCCATACCCAAGGGGGGTTCAGAGGGGTTGAACCCCCCCCCGAAATTAAAAAAAAAATTTATTATAATTTTACTAACCCATTCACCTACATGGAATTCGTGGATGAACGTGATCCGCCGCTAACGGCGTAGACCGAAGCGTTTCATTACGTGAGTTGCAGTAAAGCATATAGTTAGTCACTATCACGATAGGTAGCTGCACGAAAAACAGACTGCCATTCGCTTTCGCGAGTCTCTGACTACTTTAGGAAATAAAATTGTTTTATGTTGGCAGTACAGTACAGGGGGCTTACTCCGAAACTAAGTGAACGATCAACGAACGAGAAAATAGACCTTGAATCTTTGAAACTTTATGAAAAGATGGTTGATCTAAAACTAGTACCTAGTGAGTACTCACTGTGGAAATTGTTTTGGGAAAAACAAATGGAACTCGACAAGCCTCCTTGTGCCATTGAGGCATTAAGCCAATGTAATAGGGAACTTTTTTCTAACATATCCACCCTACTGAAAACATTTGCTTCTTTGCCAGTGACCACTGCAACTGCTGAGAGGACCTTCTCCACTCACAAGCGATTGAAGACGTACTTGAGAAACCCGTGTGGACAAGACAAACTAAGCGGACTGGCTCTCATGTCGGTTCATAGAAGCCATAAAATTTCAACAGACAACGTGATCGATGAATTCGCAAGAAAAACGAACAGAAGAATGGATTTTGTTTTGTAATGTAACTGTTATTGACTACAGACGTAATTTTGTACTGTATTGCACTAAACAGTGTTGAGTCTATTTGTATTGTCAATCTATTTATTTTCCTAGACACCAAATTAACAGGGAAAATTATTTCATTGTAATCATTTATATACCTTTCTATTATTTAGTGTCTTCCTAACTTCTGTTGATGAAGCTTGAAATGGCGTAAAAATGGGATATTTGATAATTAGTTTTAACGTTATTTTGGAAGGGGCCTTCGGCCCCGCCTGGTGCCATAACCCCCCCGAAAACTTTTTTTGGGTACGGCCTTGCTGAAGAAATGTGTGGAAATATGACATTCACCCATGTATTAAATAGAATGAAATAGTCTGTCGATAGGACGTTCAGTATTAGGGAATTGATTTGGAAACCGATGATTTGAAGGGATCAGTTTTTTGAAGTCAAAAGAAGGTACAGCTCATCCAATTCATCGTGGCACAGAACTAATAACGTTTATGCCCAGCAACCTCTCTTAAGTATACTATGATAAAAAACACTTATTATATGTTTTTCGTCATGGTTTACATTACCAGTGTGCAACTGGAAAAGTATCTGAGTTTGTGCCAAGATAGATTGAATAAGCTGTAAAAGCTCCAATCACTGGGAATCAACTTCCTTTATGTGGAATGGAAAAAGTCTTGAACGAAATCAAAGAATTTTCAATATAAAACGGTTAATAAGAGCAATACCTATACAAAAGCTCTTGCGTGCAAACCACAGTCCAATCAAGTACTTTGGCGGATACTATACCACATATATGATTCTGAAGATTCTATCTTCCTAGTGTTTGTATTTGCCGATATCACCGAGACTGATTATTATCGATGTTAACACGAATTACGTAAAAACAATTATGTCGAATTCTTCTTCAAATTACCTGCACTCTTTCGAAATGGATTTTTTTGGCCGAAGAATTTCTTAAGTTATCAAATCTTTTATTTTTCTGCTTGGTAACTCTGGTGAAAATCAGGTATTTCCCGTGTGTTCTTGCAGTTCGAAGTGTGAATTTTGAGAACGTTGTCTTTTCAATCTTTATACCTATCTTATATATTTGCTACGATGGTTCGTACAGAAAAATCGGTGAACACAATTGCGGGAAATTTCATTCCTATGATCTTGTAAGAAGAATAGAGAATGTAGAAAGAAGGTAGGGATGACCAAAATTTTGATTAATCTCTACCGAATTGTCATCGACAGCGTATCCAAAATGCAGAACTACTTCACTTCGTGTAGTACCTCATATATTCAGTGGGTAAAAGGTGGGCATTTACTGTCGGTTGAAGATTTTTCAATTTGATGTATCCAAAAAAAAGTTTTTCATTTTTCGTCAATCCTTCTTTCTTTTTTTTTTCAATCTAATACAATTGTACTGAATGGTGTAATAAGAGCAAGAAGGCTATTATTTCTGTATTATTATTATTTTCTGCTCTGCTAAGTACCTACAAGAATCTCACGATAATTTTTTTTCGACAAAATACCTCCATTTCAACCTATCCGTAGAAGTTTTTATTTCCAGAACAAAAAACTTTACCATTTACAACTCACCAGGCGTGGATTTCTCCACTTCAAATTGTAGATGTTGATGCAATTGCGCGCGAAAAAGAGGTCTTCAGCGATGAACTCAGCATTTTTCTGTTCTCTAGTACTCTTCAAGAAAGTTTTTTTGTAAATGAAACCCAGCAATAATTTTAAGCAGTATATTGGCCACCAATAAAAAATAGGGACTGAACAAAAATATGTCGGAGAATATAAGATAAAAAGTATGCCCCGAAATAATTTATAACTCTGAATTCAACCATTGATTTGATCTGATTGATAAACAAAAACGTATATGCAGAGAATAATCAAGAAGGACCAGCAAGGTCTTCTCGGTCAGAAATGAATCATTCGAGCCCTACCGGCTGAATATATATTATCAGCCGCCCTAGGCCTATCTCAATAACCTCTAGGTACTTGACAGAGTCAGTAGATCCCTCAATATGTGATGAGTGTTACCGTATTCAAAAGACAAATAATATAACTTCTCCACTATATGAAGAAATAATGGCTTGACAAAAGGTGAATAAAATGGTTATTTACGTGAACACCCATCAAAATTGATATACCAAAGTTGATCTTCTGTCTACCTTGCATTGCAGGGTCTAATGCCAATTCCATTACATATTTTCTAATTTTCTGGGTTTGTAACCTACCACAATATGAAAAAATAAGAATAAATATTAGAATCTATACAAGTGTAGAAGGGCAGATTTTGTATCTACCCCGAAAAGTTGCGGCGTCTATTGAAAAACAGTTCTTTCTGGATAAAAAAAAATCCAATTAGTCAGCAACTTCACCAGTCAGCAAAAACTCAAATTTCGACTATCAAAAAATAATAAGAACTATGATATATAAGAAAATACTTTTCGTTATTGTTTCGGAAACTAAATCCGTTTCCGTTCTCAAAACTTATACGCAAATTCCTGTACAAATCCAAATACCTCTTGTAGTCGATCTTGGTAATTGACATTTGTCAAATATTTCCAATTTGACATAACGTTTTGTCCTTCAGGAGGGGTAGCCATCCGCGATGCATATCAAGCGAACTCATAGATAGGCTTTTTTTACAAGACAGCATGATGAAAGCAGATTCTTTTAATTTTCGTTTCCTGCAATTGCTCTCTTTCGTCATAATTTTAGGGTCATTTCATTCTACTATGTGATCTCCATCGGCAGTAAGAATGTGTTCTGATTATTTAGAAGCACCTATCTGTCTGTTCCTTCATTGTTCATAATGTTAGAACAGCATTCAAAACAACAAATACTTCAAATTCAAAACTGATGCATACCAAACTAAATAACACATCGGAAAACACAAAAAAATGTATTTATCAAATTCCTTGTTTCTTGCGGTCAAAAATATATCGATGAAACGTCTCGACCATTGGAAGTGCGAAAGAGTGAACACAGAATGTAAATCAGGAACAGACAGATAGGTGGTTCTAAATTATCAGAACACATTCTTACTGCCGATGGAGATCACACAGTAGAATGGAATGACACTAAAGTTATGACGAAAGAGAGCAATGGCAGGAAACGAAAATTAAAGGAATCTGCTTTCATCACGCTGTTTGGTGAGGAATGCATATCTTTGAGTTCGCTTGATATGGATCACGGATGGCTTTCCCCTTCTGAAGGATAAAACGTTATGTCAAACTGGAAATAATCGACAAATGTCAATTACCAAGATTGCCTACAAGAGATATTTGGATTTGTACAGGAATTTGCGTATAAGTTTTGAGAACGGAAGCGGATTCAGTTTTCGAAACGTTAACGACTTTTTTGATAGGGGAAATATGAGTTATAAGAGAAGTTGCTGACTATCGCAGCAACTTTTCGAGGTAGATGGAAAATTAGCCCTTCTACACTTTTATAGATTTCGATATTAATTCTTATTTTTTCAGATTGTGGTAGGTTTCAAACCCAGAAAACTACGGAACAAATATCGATCCACCACAAAATAATGACGTTCAAACAATATATTCTAAGTTTCAAAATACGACTATATCCAATACCAAACGACAATTATGCCCCTCTAATTTCTGAGCGTCAGTAGATTCAACCTTTTCAATGGACGCGACCCCATGATCAGGCGCTCATTGCGCGAATTTTTCACGCAAAACTCGCTCGTTCTCGTTCCTCAGACTCTTTTTTTGTCCGAGACTCCCTCGCTCGGCTCAACTCAACCACCTCATTCAAGGCAGACCATTTGCAAATCTTGCATTTTCTAGAGCATGCAAGCTTGATAATCGCAACCACCTGGCAGACCAAATTTTTTTAGAACTACGCACGAGCTCACACCCAGATACTATATTTCGTTCAGATCGAAGAATACTGCTTGATCACGCCTAGCAAAATCTGACATGAAACTCAAACAAAAATTTTCATACGCCGCGAGATAAGACTCGCATACAGAGTGTCAAACTTATATAAATTTAATTTCCAATAACCAGCATTACAATGGCATATGAATTATTCAGTTACGGTATCGAACTTTATGGCGATAAGGTGAACTCCAGTCCACTCAAACTACAAATGACATTTGAAAAAATAATGACTTTCCTCCCTCCGTTTTTCTGAGATTCACATTGTTTCACATAGATATTATGCGAAACTCAGAGTGGCGGTTTGTACTGTGACGCTTCGTCCACAAAGGCGACTGAAAGCAAAACGATTCTGCTCCATACCCGTCCTGAGGTGCCTAACATGAAAAATTCACGAAGTCGGAAATGCGTTTTTTTTCAGTGAATAATTCGAAATTGCTGTACGTGGATAACGAGTTGACGTTTCATACAGAGATGCAATAGTCATCAAGCGCGACAATTTAATGAACCCCTGCAAATGATGGTTGGAATTGGAGAGGAATCTGTGATTTTTGGAATTATTCCATTTCTATTTCCAGTAATGAATTATATTGTAATTACATTCGCTCCAGAAGTAGAAAGATAATTTGATTACTGAATACTGGCGTTGAATTTTTGTGAATAAATCTCCAGTACATACATGGTGTCCCAATATCGATATATCGAAAATGCGGAAATATATGAAAAACATTTTGAATTGAAGCTATATGATACCAGACATTCGATTTCAGATGTACAAGGTGTTGCTTTTTGCGCAGGAGAAAATTATAGAATTTCTCAAATAAAACAACCATATTGTTTTTCTGTCAATACAATGGTGCCAGAGCTTCCTACTAACCACTGAATTCTCATCCTGTCACAATGCGCCATTGTGAAGTCAAAAATATGTTCGTTGAATTCGGAAGTGAATCCGACCATGAATGAAATAGTTGTTGAGTTGTATCAAAGACCTGAAAGTTATTCAGTGGAGTGGTGGTGGTTCCATAAAATACTCCTTCAAGCAATGAAAAGATATACAGGAAAATATTCAATATTTCAGGTACTCTGGAGTTGATTCAAACCTTATATTTGTATTTCAAAAATCCCATATTTTAGAAACGTTGCATTATCAGGAGAGGTTCAACTCACAAAATATAGATGAATTCATAAGAGGAATCATTGCCATTATTGTTGTCAACCCTCCATTCGTGTAAAGTGCGAAAACTGGTAAGGAACGTACATTCACACAAAAATTTAAGTCCTGTTTTTCCACATGAAAAATAAATGAAGGATTCATTATCATGGCATTGATACAAAAAAAAAATTGTTCAGTGCATACTATTCTATCCAGTTCGTTTCAGGTTGCAAACTCAGTTTCACAAAACTCCCACCACACCATACAATAAGCAAATTGACCTGGGGGAATTGAAAGAGGATACTTAACCACCAAAAAACTCTTAAAGCACACATCTGATGTGCAATGAAGTTTTAATAAATTATAAAAAGATTTAGAATGACATGCCTTTTCTCTAGCTGCGATTTCTAGAGATGTATTTATAATCTCTAATATTTCATTACTGTTCCATACATACCTCTATTCCTTTTCCACCTCCTCGTCAGAAGATTACAAAACATGGAAAAAAGTTAAAACTCAAATTCAAGCTATAGTTATAATCGACGAAAGGCCAATATTGAGCATATAACAGACGAAAATGCAAGGGCGTATCCAGGATTTCAGCTAGGGGGGGGCAGCTCATACCTGTTTCGAGAAGATGGTCGGTCGGGTATATTGAAACAAAATCATAGAAATTGACTTTTATTAATTAGTTTGATTATGACACAAAACAAAATATTATATATATATATATATATATATATATATATATATATATATATATCTCCTTAACCCCCAGCTTCTAATGATCTACAATGATCTCAGATACGACTTGTCATGTGTGGAGTTCGGTTGGCACACCAAAACATTCATTGAAGCTTCTCGATTCTATTCAGAGAAAGGCAATCCGTCTTGTTGGTGATTCTTCGCTTACGGACTTGCTCACTTCATTGGAACATCGTAGAAAGGTCGGAGACTTGTCTCTCTTCTATAGATATTTTCACGGTCGGTGCTCTTCTGAATTGTTATCAATCGTTCCACACTTGGCAATATCTACACGGATGACCCGACGAGTACAGAATTACCACCCCTTTGTTGTGAACTTGGAGACCTGTTGGACCTTTCTTGCTCAGAGATCTTTTTTCAATAGAACAGCTGATCTTTGGAACTCCTTGCCGAGAGAGGTTTTTTCTGAGGCTTACAAACTTCAAAAATTCAAACTGAATGTTAATTCGTATATCCTGTCCCTTGATTCACGCGGTGTTCTTTGAACATTACAGGGCTTCCCTTTAGTGTGAATCGGTATGTAAAAAACGGTTTGAACGGTTTCGCGGTAGATTTGAATTATATTGCGTCGCTAACCGTATACTATAATATAGTACATATTATGTTGTAGAATATTCAATCATAGATGTAAAAATATTAAATCAAAATATCTGACTGAAAAGATATTTTGTTTCCAACACTTCATTTTGCGCTGAGCGCAGAGTAGGTTACACGTTTTTAATTCCCACTTGCCAGGAAAATTGACGTTTATTTTATCTTCTAGGGGGGGGCAGCTGCCCCCCCCTACCCCTACCTGGGTACGCCCTTGCGAAAATGAGTTCAGGAGTTCAGGCGATTAGCCAATGCTAATTGATAATATGATCCAATTATGGTTTTTTCCAAATATTGCTCATTATTCTCAATGATTTCAAAAAAAGGTAATGAAAACGTCCGAGACTGTTATCTCGAACATAACAGTCGGCAGAACGTTTCGCAGTCAAGAGTTATGTATCACGGATGAAGAAGAAGGCGTCGATCTCTTGATTCTTTCCGGATCTAGTTTTCTTCATTTATTAGGATCGTCATTGTGCTCATAGGAATTTAGGAATTGCTTACATTTCCACTTACGTGTTCACACCGAAGTCGTCATATGAAACGGAGATGAATCTGATACCAGCAGAGACATTAGTCATCAGTTTCTCCCTTGGAAACTTCAAACCATTTCAGTAACTACAACACGAATTCTCAGAAATTACTCGTTATCGTTTCATTAGCCATTTTCTCAAGTACCGGATAAAGGGTTCTCTATCGTCCAGAACAAGTTCATTTTCATTCTCGAAAATGCCTATATTTCTGATGGTGATTCAACGCAATAGTAATTGTTTATTTGCAGCAATCTTCGTGATATATAACTGAGATATGAGAAATTATGCTGAACGAATTCATTAAAACAAAGACAAATGCTAACAAATGTTAGCAAATAATGACATTCGTAGGCAGCTGTGTGAAGTTCGCCTATTTGCAATGCCTAGTTGAACACAGCATGTATTTTAATTGATTATACGATTAATCGTCTTTTGTTCATTTTGTAGAATCATTCCGAATCATTTCTCTCTCGAAAAAATTCACGTCATTATTCTGATCAATCAAAAAACAATTATGGCTGAATTCTAAGCTGGGTTCTGTTAGTTTTACAACATATTGGTGAGAAACTCATTTCGTAAGTACCTTCACACAATTATTTCAATAAATAACGACAATGTGGTACCAATTTCTGATTTAATTAGTTATCTAGCAAAAGTGCTGTAGACGAAAAGTGAACTTATTATTCATCATGCATTCTGAGAGCATGGCATATTTTTATTTATTTCCGAAACATCCATCAATCAGTTCTATAATAATTTCAGGAGAGTAATAGGTTTCTCAATATTGTGATGTTTACCGCCCATTAGCCGATAGCTATCTATATTCCGAAGTCAATGGACTGAAGAATCAACATTTCGGTTGACAATCAGATAGATTATGTGCTAAATCATTCGTGGCAAATAATGAGATGAGATTCAATTCCGTAACGAGGGCACGTGCTACTAGATGATCTCCCTATTCTCCACTAGCCTATTCGGCCATATCCTATATCAACCAATTTCCTTGATTTTTTTGAGAATTTCACCGAGGGTTGTCATTGTCACTATGTCATCATTGAAGGATAGTAGAATATGAGGGCGTTGACCTAGCCGGGCCACCGTGCTGGGTAATCGCACGTTAAAAGGTAAGGCCTCGTTGATCCATCGCTCGCACAAGTTTCGACTTCTGAGGGTTGACGTTCGTCAGCTGGTTAACGAAAACGAACAATTTTAGAACAATTTTTTAGAACGACACTTTTTTGCGGTTTCGAAGTGGGGGTCGTATACGGACGCTTTCGACGTTTATAGCGTTTACGATACGCTCTTAACGTTTTTGAGACGGTTTCGATGAAAAGTTCAATGCTTTCGATGCAGTGTCAAAAACGGTTCGGTAAAAACGTCTAACGTCTCAGCAAAAGCGTCTCAAATATTCTGAACGTTTCCAAAGATGCCTTCAACGGTTTTGACACTGCTTCGAAATTGTCTGACGTGTTATCAAAAGCGTCTCAAAAAGGTTGAAAGCGTTTCAGCAACGTAAAAAACGTCAAAAGGCGTCTCTAAACGACTCCCAGTCCAAAACAGCACAAATGGCGACAACGCCCTCATATTCCACTAACGATAGCAAAAAACTATGCTGATGGATGCATGTTGGGGAGATTAAATATTTGGGAATATCTAAATACCAACTTTAATAGCATATATTCCAAGCTTTCGATATTATTCAATATCATCTTCAGGAGAACTACAAATTGTTAAAAATATACAGTAATAAGAGAAAACAGTAACTACTAATGTGAATGAGACCATTTAGCATATATCTTTGAAAAATATCACAATATCATCGATATATTTCAAAAACAACTCCAGGCAAACGATATCATGTATAAAACTATGTGCATCCATTCATATACTTCACGTTGTTGACAGCAATAAACTACCTATATATATATACTAGCTGACCCGGCCACGCGTTGCTGTGGCTAAAGTTTCTGTTATATTACATTATAGTAAACAATCTAAGAGGAACAATAAGAGAACATCAGTCACGGAGTCCACTATGCTTTTTCACACAGATGGTATTTGTAGAAAAATATGGTGATCTCCTTATTTGACTTTCTACTACTATAACCCTTTAGTACAATGAAATTATTTACGAACAAAGACGAAAATGTTGATGTTGGTATACAAATTCACTGGATTGAGATTTGAAGGGGAAGTACGTTGAACACAATTAATTAAAATGTTCTTACACTTGATATTAAGCAGAAATCAATAGGTACAAAATAAAAATTTATCAGATTTATTATTTCCATTTAATTTTATAACAAATATAAGTATACTACAGTATGTATCACTACTTTTATTCGGGTTTGAAGGCCGTCGTTTTTTGGAATTTCTTCCTGACGTTTCGCTGGCTCGAGTGGCTAGCTTCTTCAGAGGTTCATTCATCTTAGAATTCACTCCGATCCCCGGAGATTGTTTCTTCGCAAGTTGTATTTATGCCGATTCAGGTAGTTTGCGGTGCTAATTATTCCATTCGGATTCGGGGAATTGTCATTAATATTGATAACCTTGTTTACCTCATGCGGGTTCGGAGAATAATCATCATTATTATCTGAAGAACTACCTGGGGCCTATAACACAAATCTACAATTGTTACAAGTCTACAAGTTACAAGTAATTCGCTTATAACTACAAGTATCCTGATTTCTCGTAACATAAGAGAATTTCATATACTTGTAGCTACAAGTAAAATATTCTACACTTGTATATGTTGTTCCTACAAGACAATTCATTTATTTACCTGCACCATTTCCAAACCAATGCAGAGCAATAAGGGGCCGTTCAAGTATTACGTAAGCATTATGGGAGGGTCTTTGTTTTGCTTATTTTGGATGAAATGGGGAGTAGGGGAGTCTAGCTGATGATCACGTCATCGGCAGTTATTTACATCTTTACACGAATGGCAACCCTCACATTGTCTATGCTTGAAAACGAAACGCATTTTCGGGGATTTCCGCGAATATTAACGCATACGTTTAGGCACTTCTTTAGAACCGATTGGTGGAATTACCGCGCGCTGATCAGTTGTCTAAATTTCCTCTGTCAGTGTATTGTTTCGTTTGGATACTATAGCGAGTAGACGTATTGTAAGCATAGCAAAGCAAGTTGACATTTGTGTTAACGTTGATTTCATTAGCTAAAGTTTAACGTTTTAATGAGATGTCGTTTCTAGTAAAAAAAACCAAGTTATACGCAAAATTGTTTGAAAGTTTTGAAAAATTTCGTACAAGTACGAAAGTACAAAATGTACAAAAGTTAGTTAACGAAGTGTGGCGAAATTCTAAATTATAAGCAAAGTCCGACAAGGAACTAGATATTATTGTATCAAAGAGAATTGAAGAAGAATTGCAAGCGGCGACTGAGAATAAATCCAATCTGCTACATGAGTGACGAAATCATTTTAGGTACCTATGAGTACTAGAAATATTAGAAATCGCCAAAAAGTTTCTCTTAAAATTTTGTCACAATAATTTAGACGTTTTATGATTAGAAAATTTTATGGCCAATCTCAAAGTATAGAGGTAACATTCATTACATAGATTCATTTCTTAAGATTGACTCCGTCAATTGGTCACAAAACACAGGGTGTTAGTTTTCTGTATGTGATGGGTTCGATTCCCAGATTCAAAGATTATTTGAAGCCATAGGGCTAATGAACTGATGTGCATTATTCAAAATTTAGATGATGTTGAATGGCTCGATGAGAAAGACGTAGAAATTCCAAAATCCAATGTCATCGAAAACTTAGAGTCATGGATTCGGGATTCATGGACTGAAGACTGTTAATTTGAATTCAATATGTGTACCAAATATTTGAAATGAGTTTGTTATGTTCGTAAGAGTATAATATTTTTGTCCCTTACTCTATGTTAAATACTGTATCAGTAAAATCAAATCTCTAGCCTAAACCTATCTTCATTTTTTTTAATTATAATTGTTATATAAAATAAAATACATTTTCAATTGAAAAATGTTTACGTAAGCATGAGGGGGAGGGGGTGAGAGCTTTGATTACTTTTGCTGGCAAGGGAGGTGAGGGGGTAAATAATTGTAATAAATCTGCTTACGTAATATTTGAACGGCCCCTAAGCAGTTTCTGTAATGGCGACAAGCCATACCATCGAATCGTTATATTTGCTATGGCTTGTCCTATATCTTGAAGAAGACTTTCACACTGTTGTCGACTAAGTCTGAACCTTTCCACAAATTTCCCGTCTGTCAGTATGACAAAGTTAATTCTCTCCAGATAGCGATATACTGCACGACCATTTTCGTTTTCACTATCCGAATCTCTTGACTACATATCGACAGTCGAATTAAAGATATACGCTGACGATGAAAGACTTCACTACACTAGTACGCTCTCAATCTACTTATCAATCAAGATAGGTACAAAATTGTCTACAATTGTCGACAATTCCGTAACACAACAGTACAAGTCTCATTTTTGTGTTACGAAAAGATACTACAATTGTAGAGAAAGTCCCGTAATTACTAGTGCCCCACTAGTAACTACAAGTTACTTAATGTTACAGAATATCTACACTTGTATAATTTATTTATACACTTGTTAGACTTGTAGTGGTTGTGTTATAGGCCCCTGCAGTTATTATCGATTTTCTTAAAATGGGATTCCATATTCGGTTGAGGTTGACAGCTTCTTCTTTTCTGTTGAAATTATCCGTGTGTTTGTGGATTTCTATTGCCTCCCGTACCAGTCGGCTATGGTATCCCTGGTTGGGTGCAATCAGTTTTGCATTTTCAAACAGAATCCTGTGGTTTCCCTCACTAAGTGCGTGTTCCGCCACAGCCGACTTGTCAGTTTGCCCTAGTCTGCAGTTTCTCTCATGTTCCCTTAGCCTAGTTCCCATGGATCTTTTGGTGGTACCGATGTATACCTTCCCACAGGTGCACGGTATGCGATAAACCCCTGCTGCAGACAGTGGATCTCTTTTGTCTTTAGCCGATCTGAGGCTCTGTTGAATCTTCTTTGTGGGTTTAAATACAGTTTTTATGTTGTATTTACTCAGGAGTTTTCCAATTCCAATGTTTCGAAGGAAAGTCTCATTGTTGCCGAGGTTAATGTGAAAATCCTGAGTACCAAGAACATCCATACCCAGTACAATGTCAACGGCTAAGGACGGAATAATCAACAGTTCACATGCAAAACTCTCATTGCCGATAGTCATGACTGGCGTGACAGACCAACGGACAACACACAATGACCCATCAGCTTGTCGAGTTTGATGTGCTACGGACTGTTCAATCGGTTCAGAATTATTTCTTATGCAACAATCATGTACTGCCTGACTGGCAAATGATTTCGTTGCTCCGGTATCAACTAGTGCAAAAAATATAGTATTCAAAATTTTCAATCGGATAAACGGTCTATTGTCAGTCGTACAAGGTCGAAACAGGGTTCCTGGGGAATTTAACGACTAGAGCCGACGTTCCCCGACGCTGATGAGCTCCCTGTCCGTTTCCCTGATGGGAACAATTACAATCTCTGGAGAATACTCCGTCTTGGCCACAACGTGAACAGAATATTCTTGCTCGGTTTCGGCATTCACTACGCATGTGACCCCGTTCCCCGCATCTCCAACATAATAGCGGTGTATCGGTCGAAGGGACTCTAGGATTATGTTGGTATGGTTCCCTATTCCCAGGCGGATTGGGTCGAGACGGTGTTGCGATAGGTTCCTGTGGCGGTGGGGGACGTGGTGGAGGTATCGGTACCGGTGGGGGACGGTGATGGACGACCCGTGTTGGTGCCTGAAGATGGCTTACGGGATGAGACCTGGAGGGTAAAGAACACATTTCCCCCTTCAAGATCTCAAACTCCATAATTTTAGCAACAAGTGATGGAGAATCATAGAAATCACCTCGCTTTATATAGTGACGGTAATCCGGGAGTAAATTTCGGTAAATACGAGCTGCTTCCTGTTCTGGAGTTAGACAACAATGTCTACGAAGCAGGGTTTGCATATCAATCACATAGTCGATAGCAGCCTCATCGGATGTTTGTAAGCGACGGCTTATTTCCATTTCCAAATCTTCCCTGTAGTGAACAGGGTAAAATGCCACTCTAAAAATATTCTTGAATGACTCCCAAGAGTTCCAGAACATTTTATTACTTCGGTACCACAATAGAGCCCTACCTTCGAGTACATTTGGCAAGGTCACCAACATTCTATCTAGAGGAATGTTTTCTGTTACAAAAATTTCCTCTAAACGTTCTAGAAACGCCACAGGGTCTTGTGTGCCATCAAACTTCACATTCCACCTATGAGTATTCAATACCGTTTGATAGGATGGAGTGCCTATCACGGGTGAAGTATATGGTGTATTCAAAGGTACACCATACCCCTGGGTAGTATACGGAACATATGGTATTCCCTGTCCCATATGAATTGGTGAACTGGACAGTGGTGCACAATGCCCTTGGGAAGTATACGGAATTGACAAACTGGACATAACTGTAGGACGTGATGTACTAGTAAATGTTGTAAATGTTGGTACCGTATGTGTGACGGTAGCACCTCCCAGACTAATCCCAGTCATTTTAGGGAGTGTGTCGGAGGGATGAAAAGACAAAAATTAAAACGGTTGTTTTCTCCTTCGGTATATATATATATATATATATATATATATATATATATATATATATATATATATATATATATATAACTAAAAAGAACACCCAGAAAGTTTGGATAGAGAAACAAATACAACCAAAAGAACATTTTTAGAAATGACACATATTAATAACGAAGAACATTCTATGAACAAAAAAACAGATCTCAATGATTTAAGCCAAATTTATACATTTCTACTTGAATACGAGAAAGATAGAAGAAAATCGCCTGGTATTCAGAATTTTCCCACATGACATTACATCAAAATTTGACACTTCAATATTCTTCAATGTTTTGTCTGTTTGTTTTGTACCAATTTATATTTTATTCTCACGTTAGTAAGTGTTCCATATTTCTATGTTTACAAAATATCATCCAATGTATTCTTTTTAGTTGTCCTGACGAAGGTAATAAATTTACCGAAAGCTTGACTAATAACAAAGAGTCCTCTTCGTAACTGCCCACAAACAGTAAATTTTCCGGCTTGAAATCATCTGGTTGGTATCTACACCTGATACCTGCTGAAGTCGATAAACATCGACGACGCTTCGGTTGAAAGGTACAATTGGGTACTAAGACCATATGATAATGAATGTGTATCCTTCCCAACTAACCTCTGTCAGTCGAAAACCGCCGAAGGTTCTCGATTGAATAATAACAACTAACAATAGAATTTGAGATAAATGACTTCCAAAATTTGCGATGGAGAACTCAGGGTCTTTGATAGCTCAGTGGCAGAGCATCCGTCTAGAAAACGGAAGGTCGTGGGTTCGAATCCCGCTCGAAGAAGTTAATTTTTCTCAAATTCTTATGATTTGTCTGAATGCCGCTATAATTTCATTCCATTGTTAATCACACAGACACTAATACTTCTATCGTGTAAATTTTCCGGCTTGAAATCATCTGGTTGGTATCTACACCTGATACCTGCTGAAGTCGATAAACATCGACGACGCTTCGGTTGAAAGGTACAATTGGGTACTAAGACCATATGATAATGAATGTGTATCCTTCCCAACTAACCTCTGTCAGTCGAAAACCGCCGAAGGTTCTCGATTGAATAATAACAACTAACAATAGAATTTGACCTGTGGTAGAAGTCCATTGTATCTCAAAGTGGAGTGTAGTAGATTTAAGATGCAGAAAAACTCAAAGTCGTCTCCACAATTTAATATCCGAAAGATGTCAGTACGATGATTCAGTACATGTTTCGAACCTACATAGGTTCATCATCAGCTGAATTTACATTAAATTATGGAGAAGAAAAAATAGCAAAATCACATGGTGAAGTTCAGGACATAAAACATTATTGTAATGACAATTACGATTGAATTGATATTAGGGGGAAATTTAAGACATCCCTTAAAGATTGGGGGGCTTAGAGCCCTTATGCCCAATATGCAATATTTGGAAAATCCACATTAAAAGATACTTAGAAAATCTCTACCGTTCACAGATTGACCGAGTAGGAAATTGGAGGAGAGTCAGCTGACAGAACTGTCAACTGTCTTGGTGTTAGGGATGTCTTAAATTTCCCCCTAATATCAATTCAATCGTAATTGTCATTACAATAATTTTTTATGTCCTGAACTTCACCATGTGATTTTGCTATTTTTTCTTCTCCATAATTTAATGTAAATTCAGCTGATGATGAACCTATGTAGGTTCGAAACATGTACTGAATCATCGTACTGACATCTTTCGGATATTAAATTGTGGAGACGACTTTGAGTTTTTCTGCATCTTAAATATATAAATAGAATTTGAGATAAATGACTTCCGAAATTTGCGATGGAGAACTCAGGGTCTTTGATAGCTCAGTGGCAGAGCATCCGTCTAGAAAACGGAAGGTCGTGGGTTCGAATCCCGCTCGAAGAAGTTAATTTTTCTCAAATTCTTATGATTTGTCTGAATGCCGCTATAATTTCATTCCATTGTTAATCACACAGACACTAATACTTCTATCGTATATATATATATATATATATATATATATATATATATATATATATATATATATATATATATATATATATATATATATATATGTGTTTGTGTTCGGATAGGTTTCCGCGGTCAGTTGTGATCGAACAGTTTGATCTAAGGAGTAGGCAGATTGAGGCCCCGGCGTCAAGTCACAAACTCTTGCCCCCTGTGACAACACCTGTGGAGTAGGCAGATTGAAACCTCAGCGTGAAGTCACATTCACCTCTTGAAAGTGGCTCCAAAATCGGAGCCGAAACGTCGAGAACAAAACTCCAGACGCGGTTCAACCCAAACTCAACAACAACATATATATATATATATATATATATATATATATATATATATATATATATATATACATACATACATATATATACACAAATAAACCCCATTCCTTGATGAGATCCGTTATTATCCGAATCCATATTTTTATGAGAGCATTTCGTGTGTTTTATTGGGTATGTTTCATAATGAACAGGATCATAATATTTGTGAATGTGACATAAAATCCCAGTAAAATTTATTTGCGTTCATTTTACTGTTTTCCAATGTCGAATCACAATTCACTTTATATATCACGTCAATATAATACCACCCACAAAGTGAAAATTTACGATTTCAGCATAACAAACTTTCACTTTCCGGAGCTAAGTTCTGGCAAACTCCTTATCTTTCCCCATTTATAGAACCCTTGGAATTATTGTCATAAAATGGTTACCGTTGCTCAAAAATAGTTAAGAAACTTGCGGAAACATATCATAGACATATGAAAAGTTTGACCATTTCTTCTACTGTTCCTGTTATGAGTGATCCAACCATTGATCTCGGAAACGGCAAGACCAACTCCCGCGGAAGAGTATCGTTTAATTTTTTCAATATATTTTTCTAAGGAATCGTAGGACCAGCCATTAGTGATATTTTTTTGGATAGAAACATCAAGAAATGCAAAGGTTATTATCTGATGTAATATAATTTTATAAAAAAATAAATGTACGTAAGAAGAATAATTCTGAAAATTGATCTCCACCAAATCATAATGATCATGACACAAAACAAAATGTTTCTGCTGGTCACAATCGAACTTTTGGATCATTGGAAGTGGTTCGTGTATACAATGTTCAAGTATATTTACTCCAAGTGAAAAAGTAATTTGTGGAAAGTCGCGATTGTTTTGTGATGAGCTCACGCGCTATTTACCCTTATTGAACAATCTTGTCACTTGCCGTGTTCACCACAGGAGATTGCAATAACTGTGGGAAGAATGTTATAGTATTCATTTCTCTAACATTTCCAAATTATAGATTTACCGAATGATTTGACGTACTTTGATCGATTCATTACGCTTTTAGATATTCAGAAGGTAGAACCTATAGTTTTTTTTTATCGAGTTCAGTTATGGTTCATTGATGAGAAACCATTGTTACAGAGTCCTACAAAATTAATACTGGATCACTAATTTATCAGACTTATAGTTATTCTTATCGAACTAGATTAATGGATATTTCATTCGATATTGACCATCAGAAGGTCAAAATTCTCGAGTGCATGTTTGTTGTTTGACTACGGCGTATGAGAAACGTTCGAATACTCAGGCATCAGATTACACGACAGTGAGTGGTAGGTCGGTCGTATGTCGTATTACTCGCAGAGTCAAAGGTAAGCCGCAACAGGGATGAATAAAAGGTTCGACCACCAAAACAGACAAGATCGGATTCCAAACAATTTATTCGCCTTTAGCTCCAATTTCATAGATTCGTTCGTGTTTTCACGTTCTAGAAATAATATGTAAATCAACTCCACGAACTCACAAATTATTCAATGAAATTACAAAATAGAAATGAATATATAAGACTTTTTCTTACCTAGACCAGGCAGCAAAATACAAAATGAATTTGATTTCCAAAATACCCCTTAGGCTCTAGAATAGTGTCACTCGCAAAATCAATAGAAAAAGAATGCTTTTCTCACCGAACTCAAGCTACTGCGTTTTCTTTAAGTATTTTTTTCTAACGGAGTTTTTTGCGTATCCGTTCAGATTCAAATTGTTTCCGAAACTGAATGCTCGCGACCTCTACCGGGCGGAGGAAAAAACTATCATAGTTCAAGTTTAGATTTCTATAAAATATCAGTTCAATATGGTTCAATGAAGTTGTTTCGTGAATATGGACGCAGATGGCGCCAAGTTGGGAATGTCCGCTCAGAACAATAGGCCAAGTAGAAGTAAACAAAACGAAATATAATCGAATTGGACCCAACATTTACAAATACTATAATCCTAAATCTAATGGTTATGCCACATCTCGCCCCCCTATTAAATGCGATCGTACCAATTACGGAGCAAAGGAATAAGGTTTTAAGTGGCATGCGTGAAAAGTGCCCCTTTCTGTACTATGTTCATCAAGGTGAGTGAGGACAAACGTTGCGAAACTAACCTTTCTTTTAATCTTATAAGGCCCCTCAAACAATAACATAAACTTTTTAGTTTCAGACTTCAGAGCGGATGAGGTTGTATTCGCCCTCAACAGGACCAAATCGCCTATAGAAAATTCACGATAGGGTTTACCCGGATTGGCTTCGGCCCTCTTCGCAGCTTTACCCCTCAACGTAGCTTCAGCTAGTACTAACTTTTGTTGCGGTGATAGAGTAGTGGGGGGTTCTTCTCCCAAAAACTTGTAGGCAGCAGGCAACAGCTCAAGGCGATTCATCCCGTATTGAAGTTCGTTTGGCGAAAAGCCAGTGGACTCATGCACCACAGAATTCAAAAAATCAGCAAACGTAGGTTCCTCGTAAGCCCAACGCGAATGTTGTTCATTGCAATACGTTCTGAAGAGCCTGTTGAGCTCACGCATTACCCTCTCCGAAGGGTTTGCTGAATCATGTCGCACTGAGCAATACACCACCTTCACACCCAGCTCTTCCAAGGTTTGTTTCCAGAGGCGGGAGGTGAATTGACTACCATGATCCTGCAAGATCCTTTCTGGGATGCCATTCACAGGGAAATAATCATGGGTCAAACGGTTCAAGATAGACTTAGTCGTAGCTCGCTTCAAGGGAAAAAGAGTCACATGTTTGGTGAAAATATTGAATATAACCAACAGATAGGTCACACCACCCCTGCTCTTAATCAATGGCCCATACAAGTCTAACGCTATCAAATCGTTTTTAGAAGAAGCAATAATAGGATGTTGTGGTGGTTTGGGCAACGCAGCACATTTAGCAAGCTGACAAATATCACAAGTCTTACAGACTTTTTTGACCTGTCTATGCAAATTGTTCAGCCAGACCTCCTGACGTAAGGCGCACCAAGTCTTGTAGACTCCAAAATGCCCTAAAGACTGGTGATAAGCCTTGATACATTCTTCCACAAGACTGCTAGGAACACACAAAAGGTAAGGACCCTCTTCTGAACCCCGTTTATACAGAACCCCTCCCTGTTCAACAAAATGTTTTTGTAGAACTAAACTCTGAGGTAGTTTCTTTTTAATATCACCTAGTTTAGGGTCAGCATCTTGTAACTCTTTTATTTTTTTCAGGGAGTTCAAAAAATCCGGAGGCAACTTCAATGCAGAGAGGACCCGGAAACATTTGTCCGCCGAGTCAGTGTAACTCCCACAAGCATCTCTCGAAAGAGCATCCGCTATTACGTTGGCACTTCCCGGAATGTGTTCTATGTCAAAACTATACTCTTGTAGAGCTAGAGCCCAGCGCGTTATCCTCGGGGTAAGTAATCTGCAGGTGTTAAGATAGACCAGCGCTTTGCAGTCGGTGTGTAGGGTGAACCTCCTTCCTAGAAGGTAGACCCTCCAACGCTGGAGTGCAAAAACAGCTGACAAGTCTTCTTTTTCTATCGCTCCGTATCTCATCTCCCTGTCAAGAAGACGACGACTCGCCCAGGCCACTACCCTTCGTTGTCCTTCAACCATTTGGAATAGCTGTGCTCCAAGACCGTAGTCACTACTATCAGTCTGGACGTGCCAGGGCGCAGCGGATTCAGGATGGTATAACATTGTCTCAGCCTGCAAGGCCTTTTTGACTTTGTTAAAACTATCCATTTCCACTTAGTGCTTTTTCGTAGCTAACGAGTCGGCGGTTCCGAGAGTGCAGAGAATTTTGGACAAAATGCTCGATCGTAATTGCACATGCCCAAGAATCTTTGCACCTGTTTGATGTTTTTGGGTGGCTGATAGTCCTGTATGGCTTGGATACGTTGCGGGTCAGGCTTCACCCCTTCTTGAGTGAGTACGTAGCCCAAAAAATGTATTTCCTTTCTAAAAAAATTACATTTTTTCAGCTTCACTGTCAATCCAGCATTTCGAAGACGACCAAAAACCATATCGAGGTGCTTTAAATGATCTTCCACACTATCCGAAAGCACCAGCAGATCATCAAGATAAGTGTACAAAAAAGTATGAAAATCAAAACCAAAAATAGTTCGCATACAGCGTTCAAAAGAACTGACTGCTGTTGCCAGGCCAAAAGGTAACCGACAGAAACGAAAACATTTCGTGCCTACCATGAAACCAGTATATTTCTTATGTTCCTCCCTCAATGGAATTTGATAATATCCATAAGCCAAGTCAATAGAACTCATAATTTTCTTACCCTGGATGGACCTAAGGATTTCCTCTATTGGTTTCGGACATTCTCTTTCAGGTATCAGGACCGTGTTGAGGTGTCTAGCATCCAAACAAATCCTGACAGACCTGTCCTTCTTCAATGTGGTCATAAGAGGGGAGACATAAGGTGCCTGAACACAGCGTTCGATGACCCCCCAAGATTCCATTTGATCCAAAGCTCGATCCACGGTTTCTCTGTGAGCCATAGGGATAGGATAAGGTTTGATGAAGAATTCCTTTTCATCCCTTGAATGTATTTCATGGAAATACTCGTTTGTTTTTTCGGGAATTTCAGAAAAAATACACCTGTACTTCTCCATCAATGTGAAAAAATTACCTCTTTCAGCTTCTGTCAGGAAATCAGGTTCCAAACAGGAACCTACCACTTCCTGTCCTATCAAAGGTTCACATTTTATTGGGCAACTCTTCAACACCACAGAGAGTCCGATCTCCTCAGGTGGACAACACTCGTGAGGGTAAAAAACTTCAGGAATGATAACTATTTCATTATTAAGTTTACAACATAACCTCTCACCGGCTATATCTAAATTTGCGTGAAATTTTCTCAAAAAATCAACACCAAGTATAAAAAAATAAATCAAATCATCAATTAGCAAAAACTCATGAGTGAAAGAATAGGAATTTGCTGTGAAATCTAGCTGGGCCTGTAACAAAGCTTTCTTGTGTTTTGATTTGAAAGCCCCACTACCTGTGGGCTTACTTCAGGCAGGAGGCGTTGAAGTTTTCCGAATCTGATACGTGTTCATCTATTTCAAGTGATGAAATATGTTTATTCGGGTTTGAACTATTTCTATAATCTCTATTTTGGCCGTTCTGTATCTGTCTGTAGAGTAGGGAGGGTGAGTATAGACCCACAGCACTTAGGCCACAATATGGCCCATTGTACATCCTCCCAAGGAGTCGCCCTCCTAGGACATTGTCCATCCTGCCTTATCCAGGAAGGAGGACAGGTCACCAGGGGACATCTCCTTAATATCGGCAGGTGTAGGCCAAGACTCACCGAACACACACTCTCTTATCGACGATAGCTCCAGACATTCGCATAAGACATGCCTGACAGTTTCATCTTCCTGTTCACACATCCTGCATAGAGGTGTGTCCACTAGCCCCATAATATGGAGGTGTTTCCTTAGTTGACAGTGTCCAGTCAGAAATCCCACTGTTAAACGTAGGTTCTTCCTGGTCATCGCCAAATATTTATTTGGATCCAGCTTCTCAGGGTCGCCCAGGGTGATCCTGGCAAAACTGCATCCTTTGGTTTCATCCCATCTTTTGAGGGTTTGAGTATGGGTGTAACGTTTGGCTAGTTCCGCAATTGTCGAAGTCGTCAAGCCATGGGTGTCACCTGGTCCCAAAATGTTCATTCCAGCCGCCATCCTGGCCAAAGAGTCAGCAATGCGGTTACCTTTGCTCCTGTCGTGCCCTTTCACCCACCTTAGTACGATATTATTATCTACCGAGGCGTTAGCTAAATCTTGATGGCACTCTAGTGCTAACCCTGAGATAATACGTTGTCTATTCAAGGTTAGTAGGGCTTGTCTACTGTCAGTGTAGATTATTATGTCTTTGCCAGAAATTCCTTTTCTGGTTAGCTCCTTTGTGGCGATTGAGATACCAGCCAGTTCTGTTTGAACCACGCTGGTATTTTTTCCCATTCCCCACTTAATCCTTAGGCTAAGTGATCTAGAGTAAACTCCACATTCTGATCCTTCTTTGGTTTTTGAGCCGTCTGTGTATATGCGTATTGCATTTGCAGCATCCGCCTCAGTGTTCTGTTTTATTTGTATTTTGTAGGGTTTATTAAACACAAACCTGGGTTCAATTGCGTCACTGGCTGCCTGTAGCAGAGGCACCGCAGTGAGTGCCTCCCTCCACAGGCCCCGCCTCAGTTGACCCATTCCTACCTCGGGGTTTACACCAGCCGTGCGCAATCGTAGCATGGCCATTAGCGCAACCTCCTTGACGTGCAGGTCCAGAGGTGTCAGACCAGTAACTAATTCCATTGCTGCGGTTGGTGTTGTTCTCAGGGCTCCTGTGATGTTCAGACAAGCCATTCGCTGTATTTGGTATAGTTTTTGGATGGCCGTTGCTTGTAGAGTTTTTGGTCCCCATGCAATGGCTCCGTACGTTAGCATAGGTCTTATTATTGCAGTGTAGATCCAGGTGACTACACGGGGCGAGAGGCCCCATGTGCGTCCCACTGTCCTCCGACACTGCTCATAGGCCACATATGCTCTTTTTGCTCTGCTCTGAATGTGCGAGTTCCATGTTAACTTCCTGTCGAGGGTAATACCGAGGTATTTCACCTCTTCAGAGAAGTTTAGTTTGCTTTTGAAGATTTCGGGGGGTTTCAAGCCCGATAAGCTTCTTTTCCTAGTGAAAAGGACCATCTCCGTCTTCTTGGGATTGATCGACAGTGAGTGTTCTTTACACCATGTTTCTATTAATTTGAGACCATCCTGCGCTCTATCGCACAGTGTGTTCACAAATTTGCCGGTCTGCAGACGTTGGCCGTTATTTTTATGGTTATATGAATTTCTATTTTCAGGGAAATTTTTATTTTCGGGGGAAATTTTATTTTCAGAAAAATGTCTATTTGAGGGAAATATTCTACGATTTTCGCGATTGAAATAGTAGTCAGCCTGGCGCAGTCGATCGAGTGCTTCAGACAAGGTTTGAGCCCCAGTGAGAGTGGCAGATATGTTGGGCGGAAAATGGATTGCAACCAGGGCTATAATTTCTTGGTCAGAGAAAGGAGGCTGTAAGTGACGTGACATGGCTATGCATTTATTGAAGTGGTCCTGATAGGAACCATCATTTTCAAAAAATTTGAAGTTTTCCAATTTTCTTTTTACGTTTAATTGTTTTCTGGGTCCCCAAAATTGTAGTAAAAATCCTTCTTTAAATGACATATAATTTAAAAATGTATTGAGAAAAGCATCTCCCCAAATTTTTGCTGAGTCTTTCAGTAACGATTTTATCAAACATTTCAAACGTGAGAAAGGAATGAGAGATGTATCAATATTTTCCTCTAAATTGATTAAAAAGTCCACTGGGTGGAGTTCATTCGAATCATTGAATACTGGTAGGAATTTTGCTGCCTTCATTACATTACAATTTTCTGAATGGTTTTGATTTTCAACAGTCCTTGCTACATTTTCTACTGTACTATTACAATGTAAGTTCTGTTCTTGCATGAAATCATTTGAAATGTTAGGCCGATGGGGTGCCAAACTCAATAAGTTAACAACTTCCGCAGCAATTCTCGAAATGTCCTCAGGTTGCATGGGGGGAGGCCTATTAACAGTTGGTGGATGAATAGGCCTCAAACCTGGAGGAGGTGGGGGGAAATTGAAATTATTTCCCCAACAACTAAGCCCCTCTGCTTGGAGTGTTTCTCTTCTGGACCGTGCAGGGGTATGAAGAACATTTTGCATGTTTAAATTTGTCCTACCTTGAACAAAACTGGTGTTACCTCCAGCTGCAGCGTCTCTCAGGTTGTTGGTCAAATGGTGGGGAATAGTTTGTTGAGCTGGGGGTGTTTTTCCATTTCCAGGAACTGGTGTTTTCTCCCCTGGTAGGTGATTTCGTCTTCTCAAATTGTATGGCGAATTTTCCAATACCATTTTCTCTCCTTTCAGGCTGCTTGGCCCCACGTTGGGCGCCAGATGAACAGGGATGAATAAAAGGTTCGACCACCAAAACAGACAAGATCGGATTCCAAACAATTTATTCGCCTTTAGCTCCAATTTCATAGATTCGTTCGTGTTTTCACGTTCTAGAAATAATATGTAAATCAACTCCACGAACTCACAAATTATTCAATGAAATTACAAAATAGAAATGAATATATAAGACTTTTTCCTACCTAGACCAGGCAGCAAAATCCAAAATGAATTTGATTTCCAAAATACCCTTCAGGCTCTAGAATAGTGTCACTCGCAAAATCAATAGAAAAAGAATGCTTTTCTCACCGAACTCAAGCTACTGCGTTTTCTTTAAGTATTTTTTCTAACGGAGTTTTTTGCGTATCCGTTCAGATTCAAATTGTTTCCGAAACTGAATGCTCGTGACCTCTACCGGGCGGAGGAAAAAACTATCATAGTTCAAGTTTAGATTTCTATAAAATATCAGTTCAATATGGTTCAATGAAGTTGTTTCGTGAATATGGACGCAGATGGCGCCAAGTTGGGAATGTCCGCTCAGAACAATAGGCCAAGTAGAAGTAAACAAAACGAAATATAATCGAATGGAACCCAACATTTACAAATACTATAATCCTAAATCTAATGATTATGCCACAGTCTCATTCCAATCGTTCATGTGAATGCAGATGTGAAAAAGTGGGATATCTTGAAAAAGTGTGTTTTGACTAAACATAACCTGAAATTTATCTCAAGATTTACTTCTTTCATAAAATGTTGATAATTTTCGGATTTGGAATGTACATTGTTCTGCTAGTGTGAAACAGGAAATTCGAACACATTATTGTGAAAAAAAGCCAAATCTGAATCATTGCATAAGGCATGATGAAATGTACAGTTTGATCAATTACATTTTGCCTTCGATAAGCACGAACAAAGCAAGGTTATACCGTGAAAATTTGAATAGGAAAATTTAATTCTTTCAACTCATCAAAAACGTCAGGGGCAAAGAAAATTTTTTAGAATTGTAATTGCTGTGACAGGGCTGATGATGAGTATTCATTTTGTTTCCTTTGAGAGGATAAGTTAATAGTGGTGAACTATCGGAACATTGCCTCAAGCTCTTAGTTGGAAAGTATAGGAAAACAAAAGAATATGTAGGGCTAGGTAATCAGTTTTTTTCGACAACCAAAAAAAAAACACCAGAAAACACTATTTTAAGACAAAAATGGGTTTCCATCAAGTTGTGAGAGCATTGATGGCAAGTATTCCGATTATTTATGTGAATCTGAAAGTGTAATAGTGATGGGTTCAAAATATACCTACTTGCTTAGAATGATGCGGATACTATTGGTAAGCAATCGAGTAGATTTGTGAAGTAACTGGTGACTAGGACGCCAGCTATTTACATCGCGTAATCACATCTCAGAGTTTTATTTGTTATGAGTGTACTGTGCTTTCGTCCCATACTTGGGAGTAGTGGGTTTTTATAACCACTATTAATGTTTTATTTCAGTAATATCAAAGAATCGGTGAATATAATGCTTGCATAGAACGGCTACCTAGCTGTTTTCATTGTCGAAATAATATTTCAACAAATTTCAGAATCAGCGTTTGGAGAAAGAAGTGTGTGTTCAAGTGGTACAAAAACCGCGTCTTCAGGACTCTTGAGATTGCCGCACTCCGCTTCGCGTCGTTCATAACTCACATTAATTAGTGTCCTCGTTCTTTAATGATCATAACAGAACGTATGACGAGGTCCCCTCGACACATGAAAACATATGCTTGGACGCATATTTACACACCCTCACTTACAACGGCACCAGCGTGCTGAAATCTGTGAGTATGTGTGGCAAAAGTAACGCTTCGAAAGCTCACGGATTTGGGCACCCATGCATGTATGTTCTGACTTACCATACATCCTAGGACACCAGGGTGCTGAGATATATGAATCTTTGAGCCCAATACAGTCTTACATGCTGGATCGACACGCTTTAGAAGGAGATTGACTTTTTTTATATTTTTCCTCCATTACAACGTTCTGTATGAAGATCACGTGTTTCAATCCGACATCAGGTTAAAGACTCTTGAGTGTTAAGGCAAAAAAGGGCGCTAGCATACGGCTTTTGGAATGCTTTCGCGCGCAAAATATTCGTATGTGCTCAAATCAGTGAGCTTTTGAAGCGTTACTTTTGCCACACATACAGATATCAACACCCCGGTGCCGTCGTATGTAAAGGTGTGTGAATATGCTGCCCGGGCTGATAGACATTTGGCAATACCATAGATTAAAGAAAACAGGAGATAGAACATGGTCAACTGCGCACTCTGCCAATTTCCCCTGATATTCCCACTCCTAAGGTCCGCCAATCGAATCGTATATCCCCACCACCAACGTACCGATTTGAAGGATGTGCACGCTTGTCAAAGTTTGTTATTAAGTGTCAATGTCATGTGTTTCGTAAACTTTTTCGGTAAAAAATGTCATGGTGTGTTGTGAAGCGATGCAGATACTACTTCAGTTCAAATTATAAGAAGGATATGAAATCTGTTCATCTATTTCAGTAAGTCTGTTATGAGTGCGGTATGGTTTTGATGGGAGTGGCCAGGACACCAGGACCGTAGTTGTTTCACAGTCGAAGTTGACAATAATTTGTTTTCTTCCATACCCCGATGAATGAGACCAACGGGATAAATCGCGATGGTAATTCCATATCGTTCGAATATTGGGTTTTGTTTTCCACAAGCCATCTCAAATATTGCGATAGATGTGCCTCGTTGGTATATCCCTCTGACGATGTGATCACCATTTGCACAACTGCAGGAAAGATCATGCAAAATTATTTGAATGAAAATAATCCTGCATGCAATGTGAAATTCCTTAATATACAAGTATTGAATATGTTGCTGTGTCGTGATTTATTTGAATCACTTCGTGTACATTTCAGGGGACAAACGTTTTCGTCTCCCCATTCCAGTAATTTGATAAAACTTATATATCTTCAATTGGTCTCGGTAGTCTAGTGGTTAGCATATCTGCCTGTCAAGCGGAAGGCCGGGGTTCGAATCCTCGCCGGGCCACCGTGCTGGGTAATCGCACGTTAAAAGGTAAGGCCTCGTTGATCCATTGCTCGCACAAGTTTCGACTTCTGAGGGTTGACGTTCGTCAGCTGGAAACGGAAACGAACTACTAGAGTACACCATCACAATAAGCATTCTTTTGATAAATCTAAAAGTGTTAGATCGGTGTTTAATAAACTTGTCTTATGCAAAGGTCAATAGCTTTGGAGTTTCAAGTGTCACCATGAATTATGAAATAAAGTATATAATCCAATTTTGTTTATATTCTTTACTTTCATTCGTGATATTTTTGAATTTGCTGGCAGTAGCATACTAGAGGATTATAACATATAATTATACAATGCCTAGACAAATTCTGATGTACCAATGAATCTTCAGTAGATTCGAAAATGAATTTGCAACCTGAGGTGAGTTTTATTTGACTTATATGGAATCCTATTCATTATGAAATTGCACGCCCCTGGTCGTGGGTATATAACTATTCATTGTGAAAGTGTATGTTCCTGGTTATGGTTATATGAACTTTTCAAAGTATATGAAATTTGGGAAAACCATCTTCATTTCAATGCAAATACGACTTTGGGCAAAATAACTGATATTTTTCCTGAATACTACTCTGTACCGCTCCCCACTCCTAGGCTTCAACTCTGAATATTTGACAGGCTCAGCGCACATTGATTTGTATATTTATGTTCCATCTTCTGTTTTCTTTAATCTATGGGCAATACATTGAGAGCTGCCTCAGAAGGTATTTTTTTGATAATGCACTTACGTATCGAGGCAACTATAACAATTTACCCTGGGAACAGAACACAAAAAAATGTAAAGCTCTTTTTCATTTTCAGAGGAGAGAACACTCATGAATGACATGGATTTCACGCGGGTAAGGAGGGCAAGGAAAAGACAACGAAAATACTTGGGGAATATTCTTTGAGACGGAAACATGTTGTAAGAGGCTATCTTTTCTCTCTCTCTGTCGCCTGTATATCTTCGAATGAACGATGAGAACTGGTTTTCCAAAGCGTTCCGAAACAGTTTCCTTGGCAAAATCAGATCTTTATATTCATGAATCTCTTGGTAACTCTGTTATGTACTTGTGTTTATTGTCAGAGTCATAAAAGTTGATTAAATTGTAGTAAAGAACCTGACTGTAAGCCCATTGCTGTAAGATCCCTTCGATACAATCGTGAAGAATTGAAATTCATTGAAGAAGAAGTGGACAGATTATTAACGGAGAATATTATAGAACCGAGCGATTCACACTGGCGAGCTCAAGTTTTAGTTTCAAACGGCGAAACACATAAGAAGAGAATGGTTGTTGATTACTCCCAAACAATCAACAAATTCACAATTCTTGACGCATACCCTCCACCTCGAACAGAAGATATTGTTGAAAAAGTTGCAAAATATGAGATATTCAGTTCGATCGATCTTCGCAGCGCTTACCATCAGGTACCAATTAAAGAAGATGAAAGAAAGTACACCGCATTCGAAGCTTGCGGTAATCTCTACCAGTTTCGAGGGATTCCGTTCGGCGTTACCAAGTGGCTTGCTTCCAAAGATCAAACCAAAATATCACCAGAAACGAGGGTCTGAAGGACACTTTTGCTTATTTGGATGACGTTACAATCTGCGGAACAGATAATACACAGCACGATCATAATTTGCGAGTCTTTTTGAACATTGCTGAAAAACATAACTTGACTCTGAATAAAGAGAAATGTGTATTTGCTTCTGATATAATAAAAATTATCGGCTACAGTATCGAAAAGAAAACAATCAAACCAGATCCAGACAACTCCAAACCAAACCACTCTTAGAACTGCCAGTTCCTACCAATATTTCATCTCTACGTCGAATATTGAGAATGTTTGCTCATTACTCGAAATGGATACCTGAGTTTTCCGAGAAAATTCAACCACTGATTCACTGCAAATCGTTTCCTATAACTGAAAATGCCATTGCGGCATTCGAACTCTCGACAAATAGCATTGCTAATGCTACTGTTACATCCATCGACGAGTCTGCTATGTTCATGGTGGAAACTGATGCTTCAGAATATGCAATCGCAGCTCAACTTTCACAAAGTGGTAAACCAGTAGCTTTCTTTTCGAGAACACTCTCTAACACCGAACAAAAACATTCATCAGTTGAAAAAGAAGCCTACGCTATTGTAGAAGCTCTCAGAAAGTGGCGACATTTTCTAATTGGCCGACATTTCCAACTCACCACAGGTCAGAGATCAGTGTCATTTATGCTTCACAATGCTTCCAGTAAAATAAAAAATGAAAAGATCATGCGTTGGAGATTGGAATTGTTTTGCTTCAGATATGATATCATCTTCAGAACTGGAAACGAAAATACGGTAGCAGATACTTTATCAAGGATAACTTCAACAGTCACCAGAGAAGAGAGCAATAAAACCCTATACAGATTACATATCTCTTTATGTCATCCTGGAGTGACTCGATTAAATCACTGGGTTCGATGCAAAAATTTGCCATTTTCTTTGGAAGATATCCGAAAAATCACTGCATTATGTTAGGCGCAGAAGTTAAACCTAGATTCCATAGAAATCAAGGTTCTCTTATAAAAGCAACTTCTCCATTTGAACGACTCAATATTGATTTTGAAGGACCTCTGCCATCTTCAACCAATAACAAATACATATTGACCATTGTTGACGAATTTTCTCGATTTCCTTTCGCTTTCGCATGTCCGGATATGACTTCTACAACTGTGATAAAATGCCTACAACAGCTTTTCGCAATATTTGGTATGCCTTCTTACATTCATTCTGATCAAGGAACTTCACTGATATCTCAGGAAATGAAATCATTCTTGCAGTCAAATGGTATTGCCTCCAGCCGTACCACCGCTTACGACCCTCAAGGAATGAACAGTGTGAGAGGTACAATGGAATAATTTGGAAAACAATCCAGTTGGCCCTCAAATCTAAGAATCTGAAAGTGGATGAATAAGAATCAGTTCTACAACAAACTGCACTCCTCATGAAAGGATGTTCATTCATTATCGACGATCACCTAATGGATCGTCAATTCCCTCATGGCTTTCTACTCCAGGACCCGTATTTCCGAAGAAACATAATAGGATGAGTAAATATGAGCCACTAGTCGAAGAAGTTGAACTTATCGAGATGAATCCTGAATATGCATACGTAAATGGAAATGAATCTACTGTTTCAACTCGCCATTTCGCACCTCGAGGCGACAAAAGTTTTATAGAAGAATCGACACGAGAACTTGAGGAAAATCATCTTCAGCAATCTGAAGAAGAAAGTAGTTCGGCTCAACCGGAGATAGAAGAAAACTTACAAAATACTGTTGATTGAGAAATAACTTCTAGTCGTCGTTCAGCACGACATAGAAATCCTCCAAAATATTTACAATATTTATAAGATTTCGTTACTAATTAGGAGGGGGGTGAATGTTATATAATAAATCTTCCTGTATTCATGATTCTCTTGGTAACTCTGTTATGTACTTTTGTTTAATGTCAGGGTCATAAAAGTTAATTAAAGCCTTGTTCTTCCCGAGGTTCTTTACTACAGTATCCTTCATTTGTCTGAAACCTCTTCTAGATTTTTCTCTTGTAGAAAACATGTATGATTATGAATTCAATAGTCGCACCACCAGGTCTCAAATATATTTTTGTCCATCAACAGTCAATGAATTTTATAGGATGATCCCTATGATACATAACCAACCTTATTTCTCAATATTAGTAAATCGTTGCATTTTTTGCCCAATTTGAATATCTTGGTTGATAAAATATGAAAGAATTGAAAATGAATTTGAACTGTTTCATTACTGAAACAATAGAAATAGAATGGTACCTCCTTATAGACACACTGGAACTTGTCCGGCAACTTGTGGTCTCGGTAGTGTAGTGGTTAGCATATCTGCCTATCAAGCGGAAGGCCAGGGTTCGAATCCTCGCCGGGCCACCGTGCTGGGTAATCGCACGTTAAAAGGTAAGGCCTCGTTGATCCATTGCTCGCACAAGTTTCGACTTTTGAGGGTTGACGTTCGTCAGCTGGTTAACGAAAACGAACAATTTTAGAACAATTTTAGAACAATTTTTAGAACAACTCCTCAAGCAGAATCTAGGAATGAAATCTCCTTCTGTAGATCTGATGAACTTTGCCTCCGTGCGGAATTAAATACCCTTCTCTATGAGGTAACGATAATGATTTCAGTTTCGATAAATAATCATATTACCCATATTACTATCAACTGTAAAATTCCAAGGATATTGATACTTGGCGTAATCATATTATCACAGTTTTCGGAATTACGTTTTGGCAACGGATCGATGCCAAAGGCGTTCATTGGGTATTTCGACACACATGACCAGGAATAGGAAAATTTGATAAACCCATTCCTTCGACCAAGAAACTTTCAATAAAATCGATTGTTATTACCATTTAATCATCATCTGAAGGATTGTGATTTCCTAGATTATTCATCGATGGACTATAATAAAATTGTTTTTTACATACATACATCAGTTCACTCATGGATTTTCTAGCCTTGTGCGAGTCCATCGCACCTCAACAGGGGGAACACAAATGGATGGAATCACTCCTAAAAAAAGTATTAGCCAGCCCTACGCGTATGCTAAATTCGAATGAATATGTATCCTATGTCTCCTTTCACGTCTGGTTCACACAAGGAGGCCATTCTCTAGTATTCGAAAACATTTCTTGACAAAGTCATTTGAATATTCTGGTTTGGAATATGTATCAAAATGCTATTTTGATATTTTTATAGCTCAGACTGTAAGATATGAATAGAGTCAAATCTAGTCCTTAGAGATTCAGTTTCGATCTTCTGCTCCTGAGAACCTTGTAAGCAATATGCGCGTCGAATGCTGTATTGAAGCACACTCATTATGATAAATCATTTTATTGCCCGCCCTCTCAGCCTCAATTTCAAATATTGAAATACATTTTTCAGGTTTACTCTGCTGAAAATGAAGAAGTATAAAATTCTTACATTATTTGTTTATGGGGCAAATTGGTATGTATATTTGTACCGATATGTAACTGCAATATTACAAAAAAGTCAAATTCACTAAGCATTTTTTCAGTTACGTATCGCATTATTTGTGAATTCAGAGACTTGATTGGAGAAAAATTTAAAATTAGTTTAGAGATCTTCAAAAATTGTTCGATACTTGGCAGGTAGTTCCACGAAAGAAAATATCAATCGACAGATAAAAGGCTCACCTTGAAATAGGCAAGCAAGATCACATTATTTTTGTATCGATTTTTATAGTGTTTTACCGATCGGAGACAATTGTTTTGAGGAAGAAAGTAGCACATTGTAGGCTTCATCTCGTTCTCAATAAAGGATGGTTACAGACCAATTCAACGAAGTCTCCTATCTGATTACTGAAAATGGAATCGCATAAAACTTGTCACAGTTCAACTGTCCAACTGCGTTACACTCATCCTGAGCCAGGTTCCATGAAAACCCGAACGAACTGAAATCGGCAACATTTGTATTGGTTGAAGCGTAATTGTTGCACAATCTCATTTGTTGAATCCAACATTTGATATTAATTACCGACGCCTTCGGCCTAAAAACCAGTAAAAAAGACTCACCGTTTCGACAGATACCTCGAGTAATGAAGCAAGCTGGACTGTGCAGCAAGATCTCTCAAGAACATGTAAGATAGTGAATTTACCATCGTGACAAAATGTATATATCGAATTCAAATTGGATATCAACAGAAAAAAATTAAAATCACCATGAAAAGTAGAATTGTATCGCAACGGCCGATGTAACCGATGTAATCAATTGAATACATTTCCGGCTGGCATGTATTGAATATTACGAAAAATATTCGGCACTCGCCAACAAACATGAGGTACCTAACCCGACAAACACAAACACCGCATGGTAAATTTAGTATCGGTCAAAATTGAAATTCTGCTTTCAAAATAGCGCATATGTATCAAAATAGTTGTATTTGGAGATATCGCAGTAATGATGAGAATGAAACCACGTTAGGTAACTTTCCATCCATATCTCTTTTATGTCACTTTCACAACGGTGATTGCTATTGCTTTCAAAACTCCTTTTCGTGAACTTATTATGGAAAATTGTTTCCATAGACACAAACGGTATTACCAAACATACTTGGGAATGTGGCAAGAAAACCATTTCTGAAGAAAGTACTTTCACTGTTGTTCAATTCTCATCAACAATGCGATGTCTTCCTAATACATATTCAGAACGCTTATGCGATGTCATCAGGAGATTTTTCTCATATTTTCTAATTTGACTCATCGCGAGTTATAATATGCAGAGCATATATTGTGCTTCTGAAAATACGTGGCATGATTGATTCTCAATCATGGGGACGAGCACAATTGCAGGTCGGTTTTGGGCTTATAGGTATCTCGCCAATGCAGAGTAGTTTTTACCAGTAGCTCCAAAAACATCGGCAAGTCTGCCCTTCTAATCAATTAAAAGGCTCTTGTTTTGCCAAAAGCGTATGCGGGAATTAATTGTTTGAAAAATCCTGCACTGGCACTGGTCGGATATAATAGAACGTCCTACTCAGTTTTATCTAAAGGAGTAGTTGTTTTCTAGTAAGTGTCAGCTCATGAAAACTAGTATGTAGGTAGTTGGGACTGGCCTGGACGAAATGTTCGGAAGATGATTTGATTCATTGCTTCAAGCACGGGGTAACATCGTGTTCCAACATCATGCACGATTAGTCTTGAAAGTTCATCAGTTTCCGCTGCATCAAATCCAAAAATGTTCAAAGCAATAGAAAGAGAAATTAATGACTTTTCAACAGGTGTCGAAGGAACAGAACTCCAACGGACCCCAGAATTATTTTGGGTTGGAAAGATAGGAAATGCAACATAACATTTTCTTCAAAGAGGGGTACCTAAGTGCAATTCATACAAAAAAAAACTCAACGAAATGCAATTGTCCTACGAGAGCATCATCATATTTCATTAATTTTGTTTGAATCACCAGAAGCGAACCAGAATTGTCTTCAATCTACTTGCAGAGAAAGATGCATCCCCTGCAGGAATAAAATTCCAATTCTAGGCATCTGCTCTGACCCACCATAATGCAATCAGTTTTGAATTTTCAAATAGAGTAACCACAGGATTCTGTTTGAAAATGCAAAACTGATTGCACCCAACTAGGCATAACCATAGCCGACTGGTACGGGAGGCAATATAAATCCACAAACACACGGATAATTTCAACAGAAAAGAAGAAGCTGTCGACCTCAACCGAATATGGAATCCCATTTTAAGAAAATCGATAATAACTGCAGGTAGTTCTTCAGATAATGATGATTATTCTCCGAACCCAGATGAGGTAATCAATATTAATGACAATTCCCCTAATCCGAATGGAATAATTAGCACCGAAAACTACCTGAATCGGAATAAATACAACTTGCCAAGAAAAAATCTCCAGTCATAGGAGTGAATTTCAAGATGAATGAGCCTCTGAAGAAGCTAGCCACTCGAGCCAGCGAAACGTCAGGAAGAAATTCCAAAAAACGACGGCCTTCAAACCCGAATAAAAGTAGTGATAGTGTAGAATATGTTTCGATTTAGTTAGGTAGGTGGTGAATGAATTTGTATAGAGCTGTATGTTGCGGTGTCTTTCTGTTCGTTACATTGATACATATATATCACTAAACACCGCTAATGCTTCATGGAGTGAATTGCCTGACAATTTTAGATTTCGACTGCTAAATGAGGCTTGTATGAAAGTCTTCCATTTCGGCGTAAATGTGCATTTCATCGCGGCATCTTCTATAAAAATTCCATCACACAACTTGTCCTTTGGTGTAAGTGTAAGTAGTGGATAGTTCTTTCCGTAATTCTTTAGCACACATGACGATTCTGCTACAGTCTAGCCGACGTACACGTTCAGCTATTTCCTTAATGAACTTCCTGCCATGAAAACCAAAGAAGATTGCTTCCTCTCAGTAAGATATGAGAATAAAACCTTGTCACCAAATTCATCGATCAGCATCACTTTGAGATCACGATTAGAACTAAATCCTCTACTTCAGCGAGTACAGTCATGCGTTGAGCCGAGTATGTCGATTCAAAAGCGGTCTTCGAAACACTATCTTTTATATCCGCCATTAATTTGTCAAAAGCAGCCAGTAACTGTTTTTGTGATGTTTTTAGTTGGTAGACCTCTTTCGTTACTAGAAGATTTTGGTTATGAAACTTAAGTTCTGTAACACGATGTATGATATTGGAAGTTTCTGCAAACGAATCTTCCGATGTTTCGTATAACAATTTTTTGTGAAAATTTCATAGTACTTTCGACGCGAAGTATTGAAAAACAGCAAAGCTGCTGAAATTTCAGTTAAAAGATTACTTTGGGCCAGCTACGCCCTGTGTTTATGATGAAGCTCTTTCTTCCCGCACTCTTATGCAGTGACGACAAGGACTTTTTCTTCGCCGATATAGCTGGACATGCAACTTTTATACCACGAGAAGTGTTCTTCATCAGCATTCGGATCGAACAACTTCTCGAATTTGTCTGATATTTCGTCTTTGCGTCGACTTGCTGCATTTGAATAGTTTCTTTTGGTTCATTCACCAGTTCACCATAATTTTTCGTTCGCCTATTTTTTAATTCAATAATTATAGCTATATTTATTCACTTTGAAAAAAGTTATCACAGAATTCGAAGCACTGCTATTTTATAACTATGGAAAATGTATCTGTTACAATAATGGATGAAGTTCAGCTATAACTGAAGTCACAAAAACTGTTGAGAAAAGCGCGGCCCGCTCCAAAACTCGAGAGAAGGTATGTGACGCTGGAAGTAGATTTATAATAAAACTGACAACGGGCTATTCTGGCAACTTTCAGTTCCAGGTTTGAAAGGATGTTGCAAAAACATTCCAGTCGAGAATTAGCGGTCAATGGTTTTTGCATTCTATACAACATATTTTTTCACAACTACAGCGATGGAATCGAAAACTCCTATTATAGAACCGAAAAAAAAACTGGACCATAATTCCTTCTGGCAACCTCCAGAATATTATTCATCAAGTCTTCCACAACTCAAATCATCAATCAGATTGAGGTCATCGGTTTTATCAAACGGAATGTTTCGCAGCGCCCGCTCTAATAGATGCATATTGAATGAATCAAGTTTGGTTGGTACATAATTTTTGCAAGAAAAATTGATTTCTATGTAATGGAGCACCCGATGCGCCATACAAGCAGTAAAATAAAAAACTGATATTCAGAGGTATACCTACTCATTTTGAGTCACAGATAAATGATACTATTTTTTTCTGTTTTTTTAGGGCAAAAGTTTTTATTTTAGAGAGTTAATTTTTTTGAGTCCGCAATTTTTATAATGAAGCAACTGCAACTCATTACCGAGGTGGGGGTTGGGAGTGGATCCAAGTCGCAGATTCCAAAAGATATCCTCTATGTTTCTGCACACTATTCGAAAGAATATGGAAATCTATTTTCAACTGTAGAAACAAGCCCCCTTTTTTTTTCAAAATTACAAAATGACTTCACTTTGACGTCATCCTCGATACTATTGTCAAAATTGATGAAGTGAAAATCAAAACATGAAATTCTATCATTTGAAAACGAAAACTTCAGAAATTTCGATTTTTCACAAATTCACTCAGTCACTTCTAGAAAAAGTCGTTATTTTGGTATCCTGTGGAAATGCCGACAAGACCTACGAATTTTTGGAATTTTTGGGAATTTCAAACTTACTGGTAGTTATGGAAGTTAATTTCGAGGATCCTAATTTTTCTGCTTTTTCTGACTTCTTGCCTTAACTCTACACTGAAGTGACCACATAGAATTGTTGTTGCTTCTATGTTCAATATCAAATTTGTTCGGGCAGCTCGGTTTGTGTTCTCACGATGAGCATATAATGGTTCCGATTCCGGACGGAATTGGAGCGCAACCCAATGATAACAAATTTTGCATTACTTCTGAGTAATTCTGTTCGAGTTGTCAATTTTTAACGTGATTTTCCGTAGAAAAAAATAAAATTTGGATGCATGACGCCAAAAAAAAAACTGAAATGGAAATCGGATCCTTACAGATTTAAATTTCAGGTACCAAAAGAAATCAGTAATATCATTCACTTATATTATCAATATCACGTCGGAGGTTTGAATGTTGAAATAGAATAAACCACTTCAATATCACCAATAGTTCCACACATCTATCAACTAACCCTGTATTATTTTTTTACGGAGAAAAGGAATTATTGATCATTTTATTCGCGAGACTGGCATTATGGGTGAATATTGATATATGTTGGAGTGGTAAGGACTATATATTGAAAAAAATATCAAAATAAAGGGCCTAAGCGTCCCAATGCTCTCCACTGCAACTGGAGAAAAAAATCTACAATATCTCCAAAAATCAACATAAAAGATATAATGGAATAACGCTTGTAAACGAGGACAAAGCAAACTTTCTTCTGAAGCGTGACACAGAATAAAACAACCATCAGCAGTGAGTGCCGAATATTATTCCGTTGGAGTTGGCTTTTATTATGGGAAAGAGAAAAAAATTTAGGCCAGTGATCAAGTCGACTTAATGATAAATTAATATGATATAGTAAGGATTTCCATTATGTCCTATTCTCAGTCAGATGATAACATCATGAATGAAATGGCAAACATAATATTCTTTTATTCATAGTCTTTGTACCACCCACTTTCTTTCATAGATCCCCATTTCTACTACATATCTACATGGACATACCTGAAATTCCAAATATATTTTATATATATATATATATATATATATATATATATCTTTTATGATCAAAAGTTCCCCTTTTCTATAATTCATTAGCTATTCTTTCATATAATGTTTTCAAACTTCGGGCCACTCATCATCCGGAGTCAATGGCCAATAATAACTTATAAGATAGTTATGATTTTCACCGAAGTGAATAGAGGTGATGATCGATTCTTTTCACTGCTCTGAGAGTTGGATGTACGTTATCGAATGGAAGATTCACGAGCCATTATTGACTGGAGGAACTGCGTAGGTGAATCACCATAGATGGGATGCTGGGAGTGTATTTTTCCTGACTACAGCAGCTGATTAATGATGTCGAGTAAATATGTCAGTTTGAATGTTCGCACTTGTGTGCGTCAACTTTTTCAAATAGAGCTCATAACCTTCATGGAGCATGGAGCAGACTTTTCATAAGTGTTCTTTTCAATATACCCCCCTCGAACACTTTCACGAGTGCGCATCCAGAAGGCACGGTGTCGTTCCCTTCCACATTTTTTTTAACCTTCATTGCCAACAGTGGAAGCCATTTCTGGAGCAAATACAATCTATGTAAGTGTCTGCTGCTTTTATACGACAAGAAACAAGAAAGATATAACAGGAAAGTAACATACATCGCAAGTTTTTTGGGGAAAGATCCGGAACTCAAAATTCCAGGACACGGCATTCAAACCGAAAAATTTGCAATGTATCAACACCGGCCGTGAAAGCCTACATTCTTTTAGAAAAGTAACAGTTTGAGAAGTTGAAATCAGAATCTGGAATGAAATGATTTGTTAATCAAAGATCAAGAATCACAGAGATGATATCACACAGATTTGAAATGGAAATAAAATTATTGCATATACAGTGCTTTTCTTCAATCCCCTCCCCCTTTTATTTTTGAACGGGTCGAATGAAAGCATTGGAACTTGAGATAATTTATTTGATGAATGAATACAATATTCTGAAGTGAAATTGACAAATGGAAATTTCAAGATGGCGACTAGGAGCCATCTGAAAAAAATATTTAATGAGAAAGGGGGTCTTGTGAAACATCATTGTGAAGCTCCTGGCGAATACTTCATAAACCTAGAATATGAAGTGAATATCCTCACCTACTTCATAATAGCGGATCATTCAACAATTACCTGAATAAAAGCGGATCATTCAATAATCACCTGAATACAAACACATTTTTATCGAAATTCCTGGAAATATTCGATGTGTCAGTTCAAATATTATCATTTAGTTTTCGTTTCTACAAGTAGATAGGCACCACGTTAACTATCTCCCAAATGGTCAATCAAACAAATTCCAACAGGAAAACCATATTTTAATATGCTGGAAACTATTGTTGATCCTATAATCACCGAAATCGTCGGGGCGAATCCTTATGAATTCGATATGGATATTATCATTCCAACGAGATGGAACACCACTACATTACTCCAAACAAGTTAGAAATTATTTTGATTATACTTTCGATGGTCGTTGGATTGGCCATCGAGATCCTACGGAATAGCCAGCCCGCTTGCCAGATTTGACACCTTTAAATTCTTTTCATTGGGCTATTTGGAGCAAGACAAAACTGAACCTGCCCCAATAGTGGATATGCGACAGGAATTAAAGAGTATTTGTAGAAATATCGACGTCCCTAAATTGTTAGATTCTTCCGGGCTTCTGAGCCGTGGTCCACAGGTTTTAAGGCCTGACGTTTCTTCTGCATCTGCGGCAGACATTTTCAAAGGCGATGCGGCAATGGTCGAAGTATCCTCCTCTGTTGCGAGGCTTTGATCGGTTTGAGGCTTTGCCTCGCAGCAGAGAAGGATACTTCGACCATTGCCACATATAATGAGAATGTCTGCCGCAGATGCAGACGAAACATCAGGCCTCAAAACCTGTGGAACACGGCTCAGAAGCTCGGAAGCACCAAACAATTCATTAGTTGCCGGCCGTGGAAGTCTTTAATTTTTGATCGACGTCTCTGTTTTTGAAAATGTTCGTCGTGAATTTTTGGATATGCTGTTCTTATGTCAAGACGTTCAATGCAACCATTTCAAGAAGCTTCTGAACTGAACTCAGCTCATCACCACGAAGAATGAAGTTAAGCGTAGATGTATTCGGACAATTTTCAAATGTTCCGCCATTTTGTAGGAGGTGAAGATATTGACTCCACAATTTAGGGTGTGAAGTATTCGTCAGTAGATTCAACAGGACGTGTCAGAAGACCCCCTTTCCCATTTGATTTTTTCCTTAGATGGCACAAAGTCGCCATCTTGAAATTATCATCTGTCAATTTCACTTTAAAATATATTATTTATGCATAAATTCCATAATTTCAAGTTTCAATTTTTTCAATTGACCCGTTCAAGAAATAAAAGAGGAAAACATTGAAGGAAAGCACTGTAGATCGGTGACTTGAGGTATAGATTAGTTCTGGATTGTTGAGAATTGCATGCACTATCAAACACGCCAAGGAGAAACCAAGCGTCTGGTTGAGATACCTCGATGACACTTTCATAGTATGGAACCACGAAGATTCCGAATTGGACACCTTTCTGGGATACCTGTTCCATCATCAAATTCACAATGGTAGAAGAATCTAAGATCAGACTGAAGTTTCTCGACGTGAAGGGGAAGAGGACCAGAAATATATGGGAAGCATCGGTCTCCAAGAAACCATCGCATACTGGACAATACCTGAATCAGCAATCTAATCACCATCAATCTACGAAGCGGAGAATCGTCAAGTCTCCGATTGAACCGGCAGTCAATCTCTGCAATACCAAAAAAAGTGTCGACAGGAACTACATGAGGAAGGATCTTCAGAAGAACGACTACTCGAAAAAGTTAGTTTGGAACTATTTGAGGATTGGAACAGTAAAAATAAACAGGAAAAATGAAGATATTTGACCACAAAAATATTTATAATTTCAAATTCTTCGTATATAGTTTGGGAGTTAGTTTTTTATATGCCTATATTCCCAAGGTATATCCCCAGCCTGTGAAACGAAGTATTCTGTGAATCTATCTCTTATATATCGGCCTTGATTAGTAGATCTATGTTGTGGACATTGGCATGGATTAATAATGAGTAAGAGAATCTTCAAAGTTATAGGCATCTCTTGCGAGTACAAAATTATGTGATACACAAGCTGTTTTTGTCACCAATACTGCAAATCTGCCGAGATTTTCATACTAGTATGGAATACCCTCAACTTGTTCGAAAGTATGCCAAAGGTGCATTCTACGAAACGACGTGCCCGTTTCAGTCCATATTCAAAATCTCGACGTTGTTGATTCGAATTTGTGTTCGGATAAGGTCTCAAGAAATTGGTATTCAGAGAGAAAGCTTCGTCACCCAGAAATACATGTGGCAATGGTGGTAAATCTGTATGTGGTAATGCTTTTGGACTGGGTGAATTCGCCAATTGCAATGAAATGATAGTCAGCATCGACTACAGCCAACAGAACTGAAGGAAAATATATTCAATAATAAAATATAATAAAATTAAAAATACCCCAACAGGATCAGGCGCGAAAAATCGAAAGCAATATATTCACAACGACCTACAAACATTTTTATCTTCAAATATACAGATTCGGCGGTAAATGCATATAATATAATATTTCAGTAACACATACGTTGACTTAATTTGTATTTTTTTCAGCCACAAAGGAAAATATGACAATGGAGGTGAAGGAACTTACACGGATGGGGCTGAACAAGAAGAAGACAGTGTAGATGACAATTGAAATGTAATAGACCATATCAGTCAGGAAGTAGGTACCTGAGAAATGGAAGACGGCTAAAGAAAATATTCCAAGTCAAATACTTATGAAGCAGAGGGAACAGGAACTCGTAGTTGATTACTACGACGAACATAATTTCTATTGATTTTTCGAGGACTTGAAAACAATGACAAAGTATCAGAAAATGGATTTCAAAATTGGAATGTTACAACTAGTAAATAAAATAACATTACCCCCACCTACACGAAAGAATATTCTTCGCTTTCGTCACACAGCTATTCACAGAGCCCTTGGATGATTTTCGATCAGAGTTCAAGACCTAATCAAGACATTAATACCAGTGAGCCATCATATCAAAGGCAATCACCATTATCGCCTCCGGAGCATTCCTATTATAGCATGTCAGGACATGCTGATGATGCTGTAGTATTTGAGTTTCTCCAATTTGATGAATATCATGTACCAAACCTATGCTATACCTTAAATTGTAACTAATTAATAATAAAAAACTTTTTGCCTGGGAGTGATAGCTAACCGTTCTTCTCGGGAAATTAGAAGTCTCAAGTGTGTATCCCGTTTTTTTATATCCCCTCGAATTGAATTTAGTAATTCATTGAAAGACATAATTGACATTCGATAATGATCGAAATATTTCTCTGCATGAGCACGTAACTCAAGATGCAAAATGTGAAACTGACTTTGTTGAATTCTCTTTCTATTCAACATATGTATCCAATAGAGTGGTTTCATTTTTTCTTTTTATTGTACAACGAAATGAAAATGAAATCGGAAATCATTTGTCGTCAGTGTACGGTAGTGGTCCAATTTGAAATCGTTTCAGACAATCCGATCCGACTGTACGAATTGTGCGGCCGGCCAGGTTGATCGGATAATATCTGTCAGACAACAACTCTACCAGTGGATGAGAATTCGAAGGGCGTTCAATCATATCCGATTGCTGCCACTGCAGGGTTCTTCACAGAAAAAAATCCTGCAGACGCTTTTGGTGATACAAGTGCCGTTCTTGATTCCCAATCTTGAGGATGAATACACGATTACAGGCCAGTTTAGAGCTTATTGGCCACCCATCAGTGCAGCCAATAGCTAGTGTAGGACACTTGTATCACAAAAACGTTTTACCCATATAACTGAAAATGTCTATATCATAATCACAATTATTTCACGGAATATATTTTCCATTATTATGAATTTTCAAAAAATTTATAATGCTTCATGGAATACTTCAATTTGGTGTAGTCGGGAGTACTATTTCAGTCCGAATCGCCATAGTGATATTCGAACAACGCATCCACACATTACAGCAATACCCACTTCCAGACAAACTTCATCACAAAGTTTATCGCAGTAGTAGCGAAAAATGTTATTGTTTGGTAATTGTTCCATAACATATACTGTCTCCTTCAGGGATCACTTTCATGATGGAGAAACATATGCAATCGGTTCCTAAAAGTGGCTAACAGAAAACTCTTTTTGTATAATAGTTTGGAGTTCGAAGCCAGAATCAGATTCTTAACCCCGCAAATTTGACGCCTTCTACCCGACATGTCAGTGAAGCGTTGTCAGTACCGGCAAAGAATATTTACGTATACACGAACAAGAAGCGAATCTGACAATTCCACAAATACACCCTGAGTGCGCATGTCTTACCAGCAGTGTCAGCATTTTGCAGTCGGTCAGTCATATCAACAAACAAGTACTGGTGTTTCTTGTAGAGTAGTTTACTGGATTACTGTTTTTTGCTGGCAGTCATGCGTATTCGTAACAAAAATAGTTTGGAGGTCATGAAATATGGTAGTGGTGGGGACCACAGGAATAGCTGCTGAGTAGCAGGCAGTGAGGCTTCTTGTTCGTTATACGTAAATCTTCTTTGGTACCGGCCTATAGGGCAAGTAACCTTGATCTATCAATTCTTTCTATAATTATTATTCATTACATTACCAATCACCTCTGAACCAGTACAACAAATGTATGATCCATTCAGCTCCAGGACAATACACGAATCAAAAAAACGGAATTTGCTTTCAAAAAGTAACGTATAAGTTTTTATTGGATTGCCATATTGGGGATAAGGACTTCCTCAGCAAAAAAAAAATCTGCAAACGGCTTCTTCAGACCACAACTTATCATTGTATCGTCTTGGGCTTTGTCAGAAAAACCTGAACAGCAAGAAGAGTTTCAGACTTCTGGCGAAATCTACCAGAATTTGCTCTTTCCGAGGAACTGTTACATCATTGCTATATGTTTTCCAACAAGCCTACTGACAGATTGCATTTCTGTAAATCGTCATATGAAGAAGTGTGTAAGATCCGTGACGGATTGGAAAATGAGTAAATAGCAGAGAACATCTTCTGTGCCTGCTTTGCCATGGAATCAGACGAACAAAGCTTATTCCATGCTTCAATGTGAATAATTCATCAATATCACGAAGAAAAATGATACGAGTGAAAAAAAGAGTAGCAAATGCAGCAAGGAGTAACACAGACATAAAGAAACTAAAAAAATTAAGACAGGTTGAAGAAAGTGATTTCCAAGAAGTCAAAAAGAAAGTGGGAGAGGAGCAAGGAAGATCAACCATTGTCGGGAAACGAATAAGAAAATATGGTTATTATTTCAATTATTATATTATAAATTATATAATAAAGGACTTCATAAAGACAAAAACGCCATAGTGGGACACCTTCGTTAAAGAGGTTATAAAAGAAACTCGAAATTCAGATTGGTTCAGATCCAAGAATGAAACGGAAGATGAACCCAGCTTCTGGCAAAACAAAGTATGAGTTACGAATGCTTCGACTTCAGACCAGAAAAACGATTGCCGACGATCATTCAAATGAAAACAAGAAAAGTGACAAAATAAAGACAATCAACCACAGTCTTTTTCACTAGAAAATCAGAAAAAAAACTTTGCAAATGTTGGTGAGAATGCTTCTATACATCATTTGAACATACAAGGCTGGATTAATATAACTCTAGAACTTGAAAACCATTCGACCCCTGAAAACAATGCCAAAGTAGTCTACATAGGCCTAATCTGCAACAATCCCGAGATTAACGAGGAACATCTGATAACCGAAGTTTTCTGCCATTACTCTCGTGTGTGTGTTACTTTCGTTGACAGCAAGCCCAACGGATGCTCTCAAAATTCTAAATTCAGAAACAGTTTCCATTTTTCAATTATCAATAAAAAAAAATATTTTCAGTTGGTTCATTTAGGAGTATCAGAAATTTTTGTTTACCTGGGTTCAGTTTCTGTTTATTGGAATATGACCAGTTTTCCTGATCTCCAATCTTTGATTACTCTACCAATATCATTCATGTATAAGATGAATAATAGTGGTCCCAAAACGTATCCCTGTAGAACACTTCATTTCACCAAAACATAACTGGAAATGTTGTCATCAAATCTTCTGATTTGTAATTTTTTTTCTAAGATGAGTTTCGAAACGATTGATTACCTCATCAGTTGATCCCATTCTATACATTTTTTTATCGAAAGTTTCGATTGCTCTCTTTATATCTGAAACTAGGTAAATTTTCTAGCCGAATACCGAGTTCTAGAATTATTCTTGTACATTTTTGCTTGCTCGCGAATATCCCAAAAATATTCAGAATAATCGTAATCTCTCAAAACGTTCCGGAACTAATTCAAGCACTAGTGTTATCACAAGTGAATAATGCGCACTTTCATGAGTGTGCAATTCCAAGGACTTAACAAGATTTGATTGAATTCAATGTTTGGAAGACCTGAATGATCACCCACTGAAATTTTGCCTCCGTTAATAAGCTGAAATCATTTGGTAGAGTTTGTATTGGTGTGTACCACAATAAAATCAATTGGTTCGCAGTGGAGGATTGAAAAGACCTCTTACTTGGGACTGAACCTAATAATCCCATCAAGTTTTTTATTTTAAGAAAAACATGAACTTCAGATTCAACTCCGAATCATAAAACTCATTCACACTTCCGATCAATTCATTAATAATGACTAGTATTGGTCAATAGTTCAATTTTTTTGAGTTTTCATCATCTCAAGTCAAATTTGGCCTCCTGTTCCTTCCCCAATCAAGTTCTCCAGCAATATTTTGGTAGTGTTATTTCTCACCATTCATGCTATATAATTGAAAGAAGAATTTCTAGTTCTATATGGCAAAAAAATCACACAAGATCTCGATGAACATTTTTCACGGGCAAGAAGTGTGTTGCATTTGTTTTATCGTTCAAACTACCTCTACTTTTCATACTATTATATGACAGTTCAAAAAAATAGAGAAGAATTTCACAGTGAAAATCGACGGAGGTGAATTGAAAAAATGTATCGTGAAGCCGGGTTCTAATCAATTTAGTTGAATATCTAACAGTTATCAGGTAATACAGATTATATCAAATATATTGAAAATCTTTTGATGGATATTTGAATCGAAGGAAATATTAACTCTGATTTAATGAAAATTATAAATTTCATAGAGGTAATTGAAGAATGCATTCGATAGTCTGATTGGCATGATGAACTTTGCATATGAAAATCAAATTTTGTCGAATGAAAAATAGAATAACCAAGATTATTTTTTTCACTTGTCAAAATGTGACGTTTTTGGCATTTCAACCAATAGTAGCGGGTTATTCTATGGTTATTCTAGCCAATCATTGGGTATTATACTGATAAAACTGGCTGGTCCTTTCGATTGTTTCGATAAAACCTTGTTTACCTTTGAACTGTCAGAACTATACGGTTCACCGCGTCGATTCTATTGAACTGGCTCATATTTATATAAATTATCATGAATGAACAGTTACCTTATTATTAATAGTCATTCACTTTTCACTTTTTCAGCATAATAATAACATAACACATTTCAATGAACACTCAAACACGTAAATAACTCATAACCTCAACTTTATGACAGATATAGCGATTCAAATATTTAAGGTTTCCTTCAAATGAAGATGGCGTACAATTAGTTTTCATTAAATACAATTCATTTTTTGTTGTATGAGAAGCAACCGTTGTATGCAGATTTTGATACAACGACATAACGAATTATTTTATGTTCCTTCTGGCGCGATTTTCATGTCATAAGAAATTTTCAATTATCAACCTTGTACAATGAGAGGTGTGACGCCATCTCTTGGTATCATCAGATCATATTCAATGCGTAAGCGTTATATCTCTTCTGGATCATAGAGGGCCTACATCGTTGTTTGACATTTCAAATCAGTAAAATTTTCACCTTTTCTCGTTTCCTTCTTATCCTTCTTCCTTCAAAAAATAATCTTTCCAAATACAACTCGTTCTTCAAATTTAATAAGATAAATTTTCATTTTCGAAACACTCAAACTTTTTTATTTTGAGGCAAAAGCATTCAAACAAACCGAATTAGATAAAATCACTCGTCCTACGGACTCGTGATTTTATCAATCGGTTTGTTTTCATACTTTTGCCAAATAAAAAAGTTTTTGTGGAAAATGAAAATTTATCGATTAAATTTGAAGGACTCGTGGTATTACCTTTGAATATTTTATATTCGTTATTTATTCACCTGAATCAACCCAATATTTTTTCAGAGAATCCTCCCGATATTGTGTATCAAATCAGAACATGAATGGCTTAGAGTCCACCTGAACCTCAATGAAGAAGATACTCATTAATCAATCTTCATTTCAGGCAATGAAAAGTTTGACCGTCAGCCTCAGCTGTCAGAGGTGGATACGATACTATATTTCATATATATGGAATGAATAAAAATCGTTTTCCATACCGGTTGGAAACCCCAAAAGGAAATGTAAATTCCACAACACATGGAAAGCATGTATTTATGCAAGTTCTGGTATTTGTATACGATCGGAGTCTCACAGAAATTATAATTGATGTATCCAGAATGTCTATTTATAATGAATGATGTACTGAACGTACAGACAGTCACACTAGATATAGTCATTGTTGATAAGTCTTTGTGGATCTCTCTTTCCTGATGTGTTTGTGATGACATTTATACTAATCAGAGACTAAATATTTTTCATCATCAATTATTGAAACTGGATTATGAATCGACCACAATATTGCTTGTTTTTAATAAAATTTATCTGATTCATATTCAGTTAAAACTGTCAACTGAAACTTATTTCAAAAAAAGTATTCAAAAAAAAGCTCTGGGAGGTAGCGACGTATAAACCCAGCGAATTGTTCTTGATGAAACAATGGAAACTTAGAAAGCTGACAAGCTGAAAGACAAACTGCGATGATTATCCGGAAAGAGCAACCCAGCACCTCATCTGTTCAAGTTATAAACTAGTGAAAATTTCAACAGTTCACGTGGTTCTTCACTTCTACAAGCTCTCTAGACTATAATTCAACGAAAGTTAGTTTCAATATTCAGAAAGAATAACTATTTCTGAAAACTAACAGGCAACAACCACTGTTAATCCATTTCCTGAAACAAAAAACTATTAATCATCAAATTTTTCATTCGAATATATTCTTTGGAAAATCCATCAATGATTCTTTTCATTGTGGAAATGTACGTATTGAAATAAAAATATTTTCTCGTTACTGAATCAATACACCATAGGAAAAGTCTTGGATAACCACAAATTTCTCACATCCAATGTTGTATCGAAGTTACGTGACGTAACGATTACTGTAGATTTATTGTTTTTTCACCTCTCCTATCTGCGTTCACGTATAAATCCCTCTCCAAACATATAATTCCAGCTCTCTCTGTTCACTAACAGGTGAATTGGTAGGATTATTTCAAAATTCCTTTGTTCCTCATACCAGTTCATCCGACCATTTATATTCATTTAAAATTACCAACAGTGAAACGATTACAAATGAGGATATGGCTGAGTTCATTTGTTTGGAGTTTTTGCACATGGATGAATTGAACAAAATGCATATGCATGTATGCACTGATTGAAATGTTTGAATTCAGTTACAGTAACATGCTGACGTCAGTTGTACCCTCGTAAAAACGAGATTTCCTGACTGAAACCATAAATGAGCGGCTGGCTTGTGTTTTTCGCTCTGCCTGGGTGTATATATCTTCAAGACCTTGGTACCAAGTGTTGCACGTCTTAAGCTTGCTCCACCGCTCTGATAACAGGTAATGAACTAGAAATCATAGTATAATCAAGAAACGAAAGTACCTTATAGAGTCCTTAGAAAAGAGGGAGCCATTATCGAGACTTTTGCGTGAGTTGACACTTGGTTATAAGTTTCCTTAATCAACAAATCTTAACATTACAAGGTGAATAATGATGCTGTGTGTATGAAGGTGTTGGTGTTGGGATGGTTCGTGGTGGTTTATTAAGATTTGTTCGGAGGGACAGTAACGTTTTCCGGGAATTTGGAAGTCTGAATGTCGTTTCGTTTTCTAAGGCATTCAGGACATTCATTAATTTTTATTGCTTCTCGTATCAGTCTGAAGTGGAGTGCTTTTGTTGTGGCAATGGTCTGTCTGTTCTTTAGATTGATTCCCGATCAGGTTTCGTGGTGATGTTTGAAGAGGGTCGCGGTGATGTCCGAATTACGTACCGCTAGTTCGTGTTCATATGACCTGTTCGATACTCGTCTCTTTGACTGTCCCATGTGTGTTCTCGAGCAGTTACGGGAAGGAATTATATATGTTCGTCGTGATTCGTTGGGTATTACATCTTTGAGTGAGTGCAAGAAAGATAGTATTTGATGGAAAATTCATCACCTTTCTCAAGAATTCCTACAAAGTAAATGATCCTGAAAGTGAAATGAGGATATGGTTGTTGAACACACCGAAATTACGGAATAAACGTTCCAGAATGAATTTGTTAATATGTCAGTAGAAAATATTGACTTTTGTTAGATCACTTGCTGAGGGGATGAAGTATTTTTTCAACATATACGGTATGTTGAGTATAATTGAGTTGTGAAGGGTATTACCTGAATAAGGATTCAAAAAAATGAATCGATTATTCGGATGTTACTGTGAATTCCGCCTAAATTTCGAATTTCTGACAATTCGAACATTTACTTATATGAATCATTTCAAGAAATGGCTCCCTGATTTAATTTCGTTCAATTGTTAAAATTTCTGTTTTTTCATAATCCATACTGTGATCCATGAGCCCTGCTAGTCCACAAAAATGTTTATTTGGCCTGCAGTCACTACTTTCATTTGAAGTGATTCTCCCAGAAAGGTTTCGAATTGTATCACCTATATAAAATGAATTGCAAGAAGTGCACATAAGTGCACAGAATAATATAAATAACATGAGATTTCTCTCTAGAATTGAAAGGCAACAAACCCACCACAATACCCCCTTTCATTGAATAAATTCAGCATATATCAAAAAAATATTTTCCACTTCAATGTACTTCATTTCATAATATCAAATCCATTTATTTTCCTTTCGTAGTTTAGAACCTTTTGGAACTTGCTCCTGAATTTGTACTTTTTCCTTTTAAAAGAGGTTTTCAAGTTTTATATCTATTAACTGACTCAGGAAATATTATGCAGAAATGCAGATGACAATAAACAAGATTCATTGAGATCGAAATGCACCGATGTGGTAACAAATTATATGCATAAAGACAACAGATCATTTCCTCAATAAATATTTTGCTCGACGTGAACTTTTTCTCAACAAACATCTTGAACTTCATATCGTTCGAAGTGATAAAGCCGATGTTACTGTTGTCATATTCAAACAAGACATCTTGAATGAATCGAAAGAAAATTCAAATATTTTCAATATTTCATCAAATTAAAAGGAAACTATTTGCACATAACAATAGAAAGCGAACAAATTGCTATCTGACATAGTAACGAAACAACAATTGGATGATAAAATTGTCAAAAAAATAAATATTTATAATGCTACTGCTATCAGATTTTCAGCTTTGCCCAAAATTTACAAATCATCCCTGTCGATACATCCTAGTGTTTCTTCCATTTCTACTCCTGATGGCCACTTTCAATATTTTCAACTAAAATTTTAACCAATTCTTAAAACAACTATTTTTATATATAAACTTTTTTTCTATTAATTTATGGAAAATTTCTGAATTACCTGGCCAATTCGAAAGAGTTAGTTCTGCTGTTGTATCATTTTTTACTAACGTTCCACCAAAATCCATACTCGAAAGTATCGATATATATTCATCGGAATGGAATATCAAGCTACACTACTCTGACGAAAACACTTTTTTCAATTTATTGAAATTTTTATCAGAAACTACTCTTTAGTTCAATAATCAAAATTTCTGTAGGCTCAAAATATGACATTTCTCTCATCAAAAGATATGTTGATGGTTTAATTTTTCTCGAAACACTCTCGATTCATTCAAGCTGTTATCATCCGCATCTTAAATTAACTCACGAGGAAGAAAAAAAAGTCTTTACCTTTTCTTGATATGAAAGTAATCAGATGTATGGATGATGTTCTTGGAACAAGATGGCACAGGAACATAGGTAGTAAGAGACTTATTAGTATTTCCTATCATCCATCGAAAATGAATACCAACCTCATTTTAGTATTGAGAAAAATAGTAACAAAATTGTCCCATGCTGACTTCGTGTTGAATGATCTGATTAATTTTAAAAAGATTCTACTTGAAAATTCATATCCATCAAGACTTTTGAGTGAAATTTATTCAACATATCACAACGTAATTATCATTCAAGACGAGATCAAAATTCAGATACCTCCATCTGATCTGATATGATTCCTCCGTCTAACAACTATCCGAGTAATCATTTTGAATTCGCCTCACTACTCTATACAAACTATTTCAGATTCAACAATCAAATTGATGAATATTTTTCGAGATATTGGGAAGATCAAAATTTCTGCGAATGCCAATAAAACATTTTTTTCTCTCTATGTGAGAGTTCAAACTCATCTCAGTTCTAGATGAAAATCTCACGTTATTTATAGTATGCCGAGCAATTCTAGCAATTCATTTTATATTGGTGATGGAACCTTTCTGGAAGAATCACTCCGCATAAAAGGCACTGCAGGCTGAACAAACATTCTTGTGGACTAGCAGAGCATGTTTTTTCAAAAGATCGCATTATGGATTATGAAAATACAAAAATTTCAACAATTGAACAGAATGAAATTAGAAGGTTATTTCTGGAAATGGTTCATATAAATAAATGTAAGAACAACTTGAAAAAAAATCAGAAATTCAAAAATTGCTCAAAATTCACAATCAAAATCAACTTTAGAATAATGATTGTTTTTATTCTGGAGACCTGATCCAGTTGATGTCCTTCACAACTCAGTTCTATTTCAAATACTGAATGTTGACAAATACATACTTCATCTCCCCAGCAAATGATCTGACGAATTTCGATAATTTGGTGAGTTTCACATTTATACTTAATTCACTTTGTAGATATTCTTGAGGAAGGTAATGAATTTTCCGAAAACTGGAATCATCCATTTTCCATTTCGTGCTGAAAATCCATATTTTCACCTCATATCTTGAGTGCAGCTGAGTACTTTGCGTGATACGAGGTGGTATTACTCAATCAATATTCCAGCTGTTGGATACGAGGCAACTTATCTTGATAGCCCCCATTCACGATGACAATATCGTCATGCTGAAACCACTCTCAAAACCCATTAGCATCAAGTGAGAACTCATTTCCGAGCATCGCTTGGTATGATTATTCTTATCTGGAGAGTAGGGACCGTGTATACCGGGAACATATCCTTCTGGGGCTACCAGCAGTGAGGGTTTTACCCTAGTGGTCATATTCGTGTAGACATTATTCATATGCGTGTATTGAAGTCATTGAATTCTGGAATATGGGATCATACTCCCATAAAATTATCGGACAGTTGTTGGTTTATGGGGCAATTGATTGTGAAGGACTTCCGACTCTGAATATTTCTGGAACGGATTGAAAAATCAATAACTTCTGAGACCCGTAACTGAAGGTTAGCAGCGGTACGCAAATTATCTGATCAACAGAGCGCAGAAGATGGTAATTGATGACGCACAATCACAACTGCTTTGTCTAAGCTCAGGTGTACTTCAAGAATCCATTCTGGGCACTTCGTTGTTTTCTAGATATACTAGTTAATTGGTAAAATGTCTACTTACTGTCGAGCTCGCCTGTACGCCGATGACACCCAGGTCTACTCGTTCGACTGCAATGACCTACACGAGGCGTGCTATCATATGAACCATGATCTAAATGAGTTCGCCTCTTTGTCCAATTATTATTGTCTCAAGAACAATTTGATTGAAACGCAAATACTAATATTCGGACCAAAATCCCAAGAACTATATTCAAGAATGAGATAAAATTAATGATTGATACTACTGAGTTATAGCGATTGCAGATGAGGCTAGAAACCTGGGCATCATCATGGACACTGATCTCAGGTTCAATCCTCATACGAACAAACTAATACAAAAAGCTTATAGGACAAGAGGAAATTCATAACAAACAAAAAGTATCTGTGTGAAAGTGTCGTTTTGTCTGAACTCACTTTGCTGAATCCTTGTATGGCCCGAGTCTCACTTCATTTAACAAACAGAGACTTCAAAATTCTTGTCTGCGTCTTATATATGGGATTCGCCAGAGACATGTAATTCCCTCAAAGTTGAAAGAAATAAGATTGTTCTGCTTAAAAAAAAAGTATCCAAAGTCATATTGTCTATATCTCAGAATAATAATGACGAAACACCTCCATATGTCTACAATACACTTTCCGTACGCATAAACATAATATCTACGTACGTTTGAAAATTTCGAAACTTACCTGAATATGATAAATACTCAAAGGTCGTTGGAATTTATGTTATTCGATTTCACTATGATGTACCATTCAATGTCCGCTGTTCTCTATTTTATTATCTACCCAGTATTTGCATTTTTTTTTATAGTATTATTCATTTAGTTTATTCTTAGGTAGATCAAGTTAGTAAGTTCTAAAAAAAAAATGTTCTAAAATTGTTCGTTACGTTAACCAGCTGACGAACGTCAACCCTCAGAAGTCGAAACTTGTGCGAGCAATGGATCAACGAGGCCTTACCTTTTAACGTGCGATTACCCAGCACGGTGGCCCGGCGAGGATTCGAACCCCGTCCTTCCGCTTGACAGGCAGATATGCTAACCGCTACACTACCGAGACCAATTCAACAATGTACGCATGTATAACACCTCTGAATTATCTATCATACTCATAAGTGTAAATCCGCCACTTTTTCCCGTGAGTACCGTGGAATTATTTTGAATAGCGAAGGTCTCACTCGAAAGAAGTGGCTGTTGGAGGTTAAGTGGAAGAACAAAGGTGTAGTGATTCAAACTTCGCCTTTTGGTAAACTATCGATTTTTGTTTTCCACACACTATTATTATAATTTTACGCTCGAGCAACCTTCGCCCCGTTCGCACGCAAATCTTACAACTTTTCAGAACGGCAACATACATCGCAAATATATTTTTAATGATTAGAAATAGCAAAAGTCTCTCTTTGTATTCATTCATACCCACTTCACAGAGGACCGACATTGTTATTTCAACCCCACACAACGGCGGTGGTAGCTTAACTGATATCATAATACTCTATTTCTGGCACAAGAAAATACTCCAAAGACTGAAGATTATGCTTATACTAGTCATTATCGATATATGTTCATTCTTTGGGAAACAAAATACTGCATTTCATAATGATTTCACGATATGAAATCAGTTTCATCACATTGAATTGGATGATTCAAATGACAAAACTTTTTTGAAGTAATTCTGATAATTCTGATAATTATTAACGAAAGATGTAGAGGGATCTTTTTTTCTAGGTGTACAAATGTTTGTGAACATATTTTGAATGCTACCTTCATCCATCATTCGAGAAAATTTCAACTAACGGAATAGTCTTCAATGCTCATCAAGTAATGATGAATCATCAATAACAGAATTGAAGTCGGGACGTCCAGTTTACTGAATTGGCACTCTCAGATTTGAAGTACCAGATCTCCTGATATTAATCACTATTTTGAGAGAATGAATCAACTGTTGTTTATATACTTCTGATGAACCTCTCCGAACGAATGAATCTTATACTCATATTGCAAGATATGTTCCATCAAATTTTTCAAAGTCTGCCTTCGGAAGGGAAAGTAATCGAAGATGAAATAAACCGTAATCTGCAAGAAAATTGAGTGATGTTTGGTACTGCACAGATACATATCCGAGAATTTGCGTTCAACAAATATTTGGGTGGTATTCTTTCAGCAGACTAGTACAAAATTTATGAAGGTATGCTCTTCCGCATGATACAGGGTGACTTATAATTTGCCCGAAAGTATTTCGAAATAATTTATGAGAAAAATTTTCAGACTATGATTTCATGTTGTTTTACCATGAGTTTGATGAACATATATGGGACATAGGGTTTCTTGAGAAGCGATACATCCTATGGATTGAAGTTTGAATCAGTGTCTAAATAGTGGAATTCAGTTGACACTTTGGTCAAAGTTACACTGCAATGTCATTTTGAGATTCTGGATTATTATTAGAAATATGAGTGGGTAATATGTTTCTCGAGCATAATTCAAATATAATAATGATCGCTCACCAAATATTAACGGTTTTGAATTTTAGAAGAATGTAAGGAATGTCAGAGTCCCAACCTTGATTAGGATTAGTTATCGATGATTTTCAAATCATTTGAAGTTTTTTTCCAATGTGAAATCCACCCTATATTCACATAAAAACTCAAACACTGATCAGTGGTCCTAGTCGACTACTATCAGGTAGTTTCCCCACCACCAATATGTGTTTTTGTCTACGGTTGCCTCTACGTAGTTTCTGTTGCGTCGGCACTTGTTTTTTTCTTGAAGCAATAAACTGATCCATCAAGTTGTTATACGAACCCCCCCGAACTTTTCTTCGTGGTGGTGCCGGTTTCTAACGCGTTTCTGATAGTGCACTGAAAACGTATCACTGCTCCGTCTAGTTCTCAGCTGTGAGATTTTTCTCCGAGATACCTCGCTTCTTTCACAGTAATGGTCCGAAATTCCGCGCTTGTTTTTTCCTTTCCATTACTTTGCCTCATTGCACGTGATTTGCGTTCGAATATTTCGCTAAGATCGTAAGTGTGCCTGTTTCCATCAACAAAAAATGATGCAAGACTTCCAGGCGTAATCGGTTCACTGATAGTTTATTCTAAATGGTTCTTTCCTAAACTGGACCTGAACCCCTACCACCTCAGTGCCGTGTTAGGAACCCTAATCGATGCCAAATTGTTCTTACTCTTGGATTGGTTCGTCGAGAATGGCCACTCTTTCGCTACACCTTTCGAGAAGGTCCTTTTTGAATATCTTGTAGCTGGGAATGGTGTATGGTAACGCCGTAGATGCCGTTTGAATTCCAGAGCATCTGAATCTTGAAATTCCCGGTTGCTACTTTGGTTCCCCTTGTACCAGTTGCGGCTATTCTCGGGCTTGTTGCAGTCCTTGATCAGATGTCGGCCATCTCACTTCACACAAACCAGGACAATTTTGTAGTTCTTTTGAGAACGGCCAAACCTCTGTGGTTCAGTGTGGACTTCAATTTCCAAAATATTTTTTTTTATTTGATCTTTGATATCAGGAGCGAGGTCAACGGATTCGATGTCTCATTACCCCTTTTTATGGACCGACTGTGCGGCTAGCTCTGCTCATAGGTCTCGGACGATTCTCTCGTCTTGAGGGCACTCTGGGACCGAATACACCGAAGAAAGCGTTGTTTACTGTGATCCAGTGATCTTGAAGTGAAGCGCTTTCGAAATCAAAAAATGTAAGTTAAATACATAATGACAAATATGATAATTTTTTCATGAGAAGGCAATAACTTGTCTTTATGTCATCGCAATAGGGGCAAAAAATTCATGACATTATAAAATTTCAGGTACTCCGTATCTCACGAAAAAAATAAATTACTCAGTTCTGTCCGGTTTCTTTCCTGGACGACTGAGAATTGCAATTGATGGAGAATTACTGGACAATTTTGATAAAAGAATATATAATCGCTTGATCGAATATCTTAATGAATATAAAATGATAACTCACAACCAGCATAGTTCAGGAAGAATTTTTTGACCGAAACTTCTTCAAATGATTCGATCCAGCACATCCATGATATGTAAGATGCAGGAAAGCAGGTTATGGATTTCTCTTGATTTGTATCGAGCCTTTGATACGTTTCAGTATCAATTTACTCTCTAAAAACTGAGTTCCTTCGGTATTAGAAGACATATAAACGGATGAATTTCAAGTACAACAGAGCTACTCTGAATATTTAAAGGGTTCATTTGAAACTTCACAGAGCAGCATGATTAGTCCGATGTTGTCTCTTCTGCACAACTATCTTGTATGCAGATGATAAAACTATTCTAATATAATCCAGATCTACGAATTGATCGAAAATCAAAGCAAATACAATCTGTGTGCATTTCACAGGCTCACATTGATGCGACTAACTGAATGAATTCGGGAATGCATAAAAAACCTGTAACTTTCAAATGAAAAATAATGAGTTTTTGGGCACTCACCCTGATAAGTTACTCCAGGTACTAAAACATCAGTTTTGAAGAGGTTATGGAATATCGTCAAATTAACCACTTTCTCTGCGCTTTCTTCGAAAGTCCCATCCAGGTAACATTCGTGATCTACATTATGTTCTTCGTGAATATCACTCTCCATAGTATCATCCTCTGATGGAGGCCCTGGTGAACGTCCTGGTGCGGGATCTCCATTTTCACTGTATCTTGGAGGATTTAGAGTGAAACCGTAACATAACCGATAATAGTCTGAGCACAAAAGTCCGATGAATAGTAGAAACAGCGAGTTATTCATTTCGGAAGAATATCATTTCAGTTTCATTATCATATATAAAATTACTACGATCCTGATTAAAACTAATTGCTTGTCATATTCAAACTCTCAAAAAATCGGAAAGAAGCTCTTTATACCGTATAGAAGTAAGCAAAAACATAAAGGAGGCGAACTCAATATTTTTTGGTCTGGGAACGTATTTGTTGTGGAACACTCGTAGTCGAGAGGGTGCAAACAAGTAGCAAGGATAACGAACGCGCACAAACTGAGGGCTGAAAAGCTGAAATTCTGTAGCACCGTTCTGGAGCCGCATGTCTCCTCGCGCTAAAAGCGCGATCGATTCTTTACCTCAACCCAAAAACTACCTGAGGATATACCGTGCGATCGCTGGGGTACCAGAATGATTTTCATGCCTCTGTTCTCATCAATTATCGAAGTATTTTTTAATATGTAGATTCACATGAAAGGGAAGCCCTGTAATGTTCAACACCGCGTGAATCAAGGGACAGGAGATACGAATTAATATTTACTTTGAATTTCTGGAGTTTGTGAGCCTCAGGCAGAAACCTCTTTTGGCAAGGAGTTCCAAAGCTCAGCTGTTCTATTGAAAAAAGATCCCTGAGTAAGAGAGGTTCGACAGGTTTCCAAATTCACAACAGAGGGGTGGGTATTCTGTACTCGTCGAGTCATCCGTGTAGATATTGCCAAGGGGGGAACGATTTGATAACAATTCGGAAAAGCATCGACCGTGAAAGTATCTATAGAAGAGAGACAAGTCTCCGACCCTTCTATGATGTTCCAAAGAAGTGAGCGAGTCTGTGAGCGAAGAATCACCAACAAGACGAATTGTCTTTCTCTGAATAGAATCGAGAAGCTTCAATGATTATTTTGCTGCCGAATTCCACACTTGAGAACTGTATTCCATGACAGGTTGTATCTGAGCCTTCTATATCATTAGAAGCTGACGAGAAGTGACGTATTTCTTCGAACGAAATAGAAATCCAAGTTTCTGGGAAGCACTTTTAGCGATCGATCTCACATGGTTTTCCCATGAGAGATTATCACTGATCGTAATTCCTAGCATCGAGATACTTGATTTTGTAGGAATAGTTACTCCCGACAACTGAATATTTGTTGATGATAGATCAGCTTTTTTTGGGAAGAGACATGCCTGGGTTTTCGCAGCATTAAATTCCACTAAGTTCATGTTACCCCATTCTATTATTTTTGCCAAGTCATCGTCAATTTAATCGATATGAATGTTTCTTTGAATTTTTGTATTGAACAAGATGTTTTCTCGAGCGAATCATTGATATGAAGCAGAAACGAACTGGGTGCCGGAACTGAACCCTGTGGAACACCTGCATTCATTGGGGAAATATCAGATGATACTCCATCAACAACCACATACAGAGACCTATCAGACAGGAAACTCCTCAACAAAGCACACTACTGAGGAGGCAAACCATAAGACGGCAGCTTAGAAGGAGACCCCGATGCCAAACTCGATCAAACACTTGTGAAATATCTAGTGCAACAGCTATCGTTTCTCCGAATTTCTCGTTTGAATGCTGCCAAATATGAGAAACCATGAGCTAATAAGTCACTGGTTGATCTTTGATGGCGAAATCCGTGTATTTTCTTTCGATCATTAATTATTCCTGATTCCCCTCGATATTTGATGAGCTTCATATTGATTGATTGCTTTTTCCATGACTTGATAATCAACGCTGGTAGGGAAAGATAATGCAAAGAATCTGAAAGGTATACATTAATTTTGGATCCTGAGGGCGACGATCACGAAGCCGAGGACCTCTGGTGCATACAAAACGTTATGTTATACAAGTTTGTTATTGCACAATCGAAAATTTGATCCAAATTCAATTGAATACTGCGGTTGCTGAGAAAACACTGCGAAAATTTGAACGGCAACATGCTGAAGAATTTTTGTGACATCATGGCCAGTGCGGGCTATAAAGTGAACTTCATGATAGCACGGAAAAGGAAGAAGGTAATTGACTTGAAAGTTGACAATTTCTGATGGAGATATTTTCAAAAGTTCGGGATGCTTCGAAAAATAACTCACTCAAATTCCTGACTTTGGGGAAGTATGCTTAGCATGTTTATATTTCTTAAATGTTTTTCCGAAACCAGTTGATTGAATTCTCGATGATATCTCTGATTTGATGTTGAGTTTAAAGTTTTGTAGACATCTATTACTCTAACGCCAAACTGATACTATATGTACTCAATGCGCGTATACATTTTTTCTCCTGAAGATGCTGATCTTGTTGTTTTTGCATAAATAAATATGAGAGTGGAAACAAATGTCCAGCACAGTCACATGAAATAAAAAAAAACGTTGGTCGAAAAATTTTTCGGATACCTTTCGAGATTTGAATAGAAAAGTTTCAGAAATTAAAAGTGTAGTCCAAAAAAGGAACTAAATACAGTTTCTCTTCCTGTCCTATCTATTATTTCAGCACAATTACTGTGAATGAATATGATATGATTCCACATATCGTAGAAGATTGTTCAACAAAACCGACATTGAAATAAGGAAAACGGAAAGTATAGTTCAATCAAATCATGATCATCACAATCACAAGAATTCTATAGAGAATTTATTATCTAGATTTTTCATTCATTACCTTCCTGGAAATTATATTGATAAATATCGACATGAGAAAACAGGGGTGATCATGTCCAAATTCAATTACATTAACTTTCTGTGAAACTACTTGGAATACATATAATTTCCAATACTGTTGGAGTTCTTACAACATCATTGATACTTTCGGCAAAACCGTACAAAATAAATATTCTTTTACTATTGTTGACGTTTAACCAGGAGAACAGAAGTTCTAATAAGAAGTGATGAGAAGAACCATTTCATGAGGTATACTCTTCATTTTGCTCTCCTCTTCATAACGTCCAATACAATCACAAGATATGAATGAAAAATGATTCTCTCAATTCCATCCATGTACTGTTTGAAAGTCCTTTTGAGTAAAATGTTTAGAAGGGCAGCTTTCTGATGTACCCCGTAAAAATGCTACGTTGATCAAAACCAGTTCCTCCTCAATGAAACAAGTCCTATCAGTCAGCCACTTCTTGTATAACGTAAATTTGACTATCACAAATATTCGATAACTAATATAATATATAAATATACTTACTGTTTCTGTTTTCAAATGCCCCTTTTTCAAAAATACTTCAACATATTTCAATATTATTTGTCGATTTTTTCAGATTGTGGTAGGTTTCTAGGCAACTCAAAAACTAGAAATATTATATACAAATTTTCCGTTCAATCATTTCGAAATCTCCAGCACAACCTCTCAAAATTGATATAGTTATATAGACCAGGGGTCGGGTTGTAAAATGATAAATACAAAAAAGTCTCCTTGTTGCTGTACTTCTCGACATATCCAGCACCATTTCAGGAAATGTAGGAAAATCTCAATATCTCGAGTGGTCTTCAGTTGATGTTACTAACGCGTCCGCGTACTGAGTCAGAGCAGTGGGCAGTACGGATCTGCGCATATTTAGATGAATTATAATATCGTTGTCTATTGCCATAATACCATTTCACGAGTGCTTTACTATTTTTTATCTACACCCGTACTCTAATAATACACTTATATGCCCATAACCCGTTTTATAATGAAATCCATTACGATACAGATTTTCAACCAATATAAACCCATTATTTTTCAATCGAGCATGATGTGCATGCTCTGCATATGACGTTTTAGGGTCGAAATCGGTATAGGTATTGATTTCTTGAAGAATATAGCCAAACTTCGATAATCATGACAAAATGTCTGATACCAGCGATATGGGAGAATCACCTTCGACACCTTCACCGGCAGAAATACAGTTAGAATATAGAATTTTTTATTTGACAAATCCATACTCATTTCTTTATTTTTTTCAATCAAATTTTCTTAGTTCTCCTCAGCCGAGCGTTCTAAGGCGCTGGGATTAAATCAGGTAGTTGGAGGCTCCATTGGTTCGATTCCGTCCTCGAGTAATTTAATTTAATTAATTTTTTTTTAATTTTTGATCTCCTCTTCATTTCTCATCGTTTTATTTCTCGAAGTAATGCCATTAATTATAATTTTGTAGGATTTTTCAGAGAAATGCGTTTAGTATTATTGTGTGCAATACAAATATAAATATAATATTTGTAGTTCTTCACTATCTATTTATCGGATGTAGATAAAATAGCGTATGCAACTCTCATGTAATGGTTATTAATACACTCGCATCAACCATACGAAACTCACCTGCGGTTGAACCATCATTACATGATCGTTGCATAATATACTATTTCGGCACTTGTACCGAAACAGCGGTACTGCCTTATGCTCCAGGGAATTCTAAGTCCATTGTGAATGAGATTATTATCAATTCCAAAAGACAACGGATTCAGGTAATGATAGCTGGGAAGAACTATAAAACAAACGAAGCAGAAGCGAATACAACCGATCCATGATCTCTCTCTCGTTTTTTTATGTCATTAACTCCCAAATGGAATGACCGCATTTTTTCTGATTAGAATGAAGTTATCAGAAAGTAGAGCAAGATGTCCGATATTCTGTCAAGATATTTGTCTTCATAATTTTCTATTTGAATGCCGGTGTTGTGTAATGAACTTCAACTTCAATTCTCAGTGGTTGTCATTGAATAGGGAAAGGAGAGAAACTGTATCAACTTTTTTGGACTATTATTTTCCATTCCCGAAACCTCGGAAGATATCTGGAATATTTCACAACTTAAAGTTTTTAATGTGATTATACAGGAGTTGTTGAATGGGGTAGCAAAGAGGATTACACATTTGACAAATTTGAATAACTATCAACAGAATAGTTTTTCCATTAACTGTTTGAAATACATTTTCTTTTGGAAGATGAATCTTTTCTTCGTAGTTTTTCATGGTTTTCAACCTACCATAATTTAAAAAAATTTAGTGATTAATATTGAAATCTATACAAGTGTAGAAGGGTAAACTTCTACCTACCACGAAAAATTTGCTACGTTAATTAAAAATTAGTTCCTCTTCTAGTCAACTTCTCGTATTACCCAAATTCGCCAATCAAGATAAGACAAGGAATATTATATATGAATGGCAAAAGGTAATGGGTAGGTGACGCAGGGACTCGGCATCTTTACTCACCACATATCGGAAACCTGTTCGAACCACTTCGACCTTCTTATAAAGGCCGAGAAAACTTTCCATTTCGAGGGGTCCAATCCTTTTCCTTCATAGTAGCGGCTCCAAGGACATTCAGTCCCATCCTGCCATATATTCCACATTCGCAGAAGAAGTGATAGGAATCCTCCTTCTCTCCGCATTCCGCGCATAATGAGTCTGCCTTAACCCTGATGTGAGTCAGATGTCTCCTGAGGCATCAGTGTTCAGTTAGAACTATATTATCCGCTTTGACTGCCAGCAGCCGTCTACTTTTTTCCTATGTATCAACGGTCCAATCATTCAGTGCCGTTCCATGTATGCCGAGTGCGGGTTAAGGTCCGTAGTAGGGTTGCAAGACTCCTTGCCTGGCTAGTTGGTCCTCTGTCTCATTGCCCTCGAACCCTTCGTGACCCAGGAGCCACATCGCATTACTTGCTACCCAGCTAATCAGCATAGAAGGAATTTCTCTGATCTGCATTGCATTGCAGATGACGACTATTTTTGCCTTCTCGAAAGCATCTTCTACAACGAAGAATACTCCGAGTGCCCATTCCCTAAAATAGTGTACCTTTTTCACTCTGTGCACTATCGAATAGAGTGCTGTTTCTGTAGTCCTTCCGTTGAGGTATGCATGTTGATTCTCCTCGAAGGGATGCCTACTCAGTACTACTTCCACCAGATACCTATCTACAATATTTTCTAGAGCCCTTGATAAAAAAGATATGAGGCTATTGGTCCTGAAGGCCTTTGCTTGTGTGTAGTCCTTCCTTTCCGAGTTTGGAATAGAGGCTACTCTACTCTCAGTTCTCCAGATTTTTGGTATTGATCCCAGTGCCAATCTGGCCAATCTGGCTCAACGTCCCTTATCTACGGTAATATAACTTTCGGAGCTTTCTGTAGCAATGATGGAAAGACGCCTTCCAGACCTGCCGCCTTGAATGGTTCAAATTTTCTCACTGACTACTGATTGACCACTTCAACGAAGGTTCCATTGAGATTCTCATCGATATCGGATATCACCCCCCTGTCTGGAAAAACAAATCTCCTACAGGTCCTCGAGGACATCCGTCTGGATATCGTCCAAGCTCCATCCAATCTTTTGAGCGATCCAATTGTGCCCTTCGTCTCAATGCTCAGGATATTGGCCAGTTCCTCTTTCAACTTTCTCTTCCAAAATTCATGGAAAGCTAGGTCTTGGGAGGCACCTGTGAAGTTTGTAATACATTTTTTCAGTTGTCCACTGTTGTAGTCCTTAGGTTCCGCCTGAGTGTGACTGCCTGATTTGCTGTTATCTCAAAACATATCATGCTATAGTCAGACCTTGTTATGTCCTGAGTCACTTTCCAGCTCTTTATTCTGCCCTCTATTTCCCTCAACATCACCGTTATATCAATGACCTCCTGTGGGATTCTATTGATGAAGGTGGTCTCTGTCCTTCTGTTTGATAAATCTAGGTCTTTCATCTCCAGACAAGTTCAAGTGGCCTACATTACATCTTGCCGAAGACAAAAATCAACATGACATAACCATTCCATGCCCTTTGAATGTAAGAATTGAAGCTTTAAAAGCACTTAATGGACCAGTCATTCATTGAGAGAAATGAGAACTTACTAATCTAACCTGAAAATTATATTTATTTCGCGAGTAGATTCCAAGTGGTTCGAGTGTTTTCCAGTCATGAAACACTTCAATAGAAAGTCGAAGGCTGCAATAGTTCACCACCAACGAGTATTCATGACACACCATGTTAGAGTGTTCCAAAATCCTAATGGCGATATTTTCTATTTTTATAGTAACGAATCGATATTGTTTATTGTGCTAATGGATCCTTGATGTTAGTGACATACTTATTTTTTATCATCACTTTTAAAGTCAACAAACATTCGAGCGATGTCGGAAATCAGGTCAAACTGCGGTCGGGTGTAGTAAAAATCCATATTTTCATATCACAGGGTGCTTTATGTTCATGTTTGATAGGCGAACCGATTATCACCTCTCCTATAAAGAAATGAGGACTCATTAGGATGTTTAGGATTCTTTTCGAATAATAATGAAACGGGAAGGACTTGATTTCTCCAGTTCAACACTAGGTGAAAAATGTTTACGTCTTTCGAAAGAATGAACTCCTTGAAATTGATGATTCGGGAGACGTTGTGGAGTGATCTCATACACTACTTGTGAGTCTGTAATTTGATTGACGATTTTTACATTCAATGATAATAATGATAATGGTCTTTATTGGGTGTAATAGAAAATAACAATCAAAAGGCGAAGTTCAAAACTGCAGTGTAGAAGCACTAAAGGTTTCGTTCTACCACTTAACTTCCAACGGCCAGTTCAGGAGCTGGCAAAACCAACAAAAAAATACAAATACAAATTAGATGATGATCAATGAAAAAAATACATTTTGAACCCGATTACGTTTTGAATAATAATAACGAGAAGAAAAGAATTATATACATATGAATATATTTTTCAAGTTTGGTTACTCAATAGTTCAATTTCAACTTTTGCCCAAAAGTACCTATTCTGAATTTTTTCAGATGGAGGGGAAGTTTATTGTAAACATTGCAAATCTGATACCTGAACAATCGCTCAAAGAATTCGTGACTGTGTACTGGAGGAGTCAATAATCCCTTGTGCTGTACGTTCAAGTTATGTACGTCAATCCGAAATGGTTTTCTGTTGTATAAATAGGCCAGAATTTCAATACAGATAACTTTATGGTATATACACGTGGAATGTAGGCACTTCCGGTTTTCCATATTGAGTCAACAAGTTTCAAGACAACTTTAAAGAGATTCTGTTCCTTCTACGCAACCCATGAATGAGGCGGAGACAGGAGTTTCGAATCTTTCGCAGCCTTTTCTTGTACCTGATCGTGAGGTTTTGTCCATAGAGTACGTCTGCGTAGTTCAATGATGAAAGAACGAAACTGTCACAAAGAGTAATTTCTCTATTGTTGTATTTCTTGGACCAATTAACAATAATTTATATAAAGATAAATCATTCATGAAGCACACATATTCAGCAAGGAATGAGAATGTGTTGAGATCATGATTAACCTCATTTGCGATCTGAACTGCTTGCTTCGGAAGAATAAGGTGTATATCGTAAATAGTGGGACCAAGGATCGATCCCTGGGATACACCTGAATACAAGTTCAATGCTGTGGAATGTACTCCTTCAAGAACAACTCCCTGTTGCCTGTTGTACAAGTAACTACAGAAGAGAACTGAATCATCAGATAAACCTGTGTAATTCGAAATTGATTGTGAGAGGCCATGATCAATTGTATCAAATGCCCTGCTGAAATCCAAAAGAACCAACACTGTACACTAACTCATATCATTCGCTTTGATTATATCATCGGTTACTTTCAATAGAGCTGTAGTACAGCTGTTCTCAAGCCCAAAACCGAACGAAGTTGTTTTGTTGTTTAACTTTTGAGCAAGTAACAAGAGCAGTTCTTTCAATTCTACTGGGTGGTAGGAATTCAACTATCGCAACTTTCCAAATAGTTGGAAAAACTTGCTTCTCTATGCAAAACTGATAATATGCTTATCAAATGAGAAAGAATGATAGGACAACACGATGAAATCATTTTTATACTGAGCTTATCACATCCGATATATTTTTTTTTCAATCAGAGACATATCCGTAGTATGTATATATGTTCAACATATGTCAGCAAGTAGTTAGAGTCAAGTAAGGAGTGGTTGTTATAATAATCAAGTGAGTCATTTGATGTTTGAGCAATAGGAATAGATTTCACTAACAAATCGTTGATGCGGTTGGCATAGCTCAGTTGATTTGTCAACTCATGTTCCTTAAAGTAAGTATATAATTATTCTTCAGTATTGTCCAACATCGTTTGGGATTGCGATCAATGATTGTTGACTGATGAATAGGACTTTTTCCTGTCATAAGTGAACTACCAACTGTTTTCTAATGTGTCTGTCCTCGTAGGGCAAATGCTATGCCTAAGTCCTCCAGAAGATAAATACGTGGAAAGATCTCAGACGTTCTCAGCTTATGTCTGTGAATTCTGTCACTTCTAGTGTGATGAATGAGTTATTCACTTTGAAACCATGTATGAAGATGGTATTCTGCATTAGCTGTCTCTCAGCGTAAATGAGTCTTGATCGCAAGAGTGTGTTTTTCACCTTTAATTCATTGAGAGTGCATCGGCTGTCTTCTAAAACTTCACTTTCATGCTTCTATTCTCAGCTTTTGATTCTTCTCCGTCTTTACTGACTCTAGTCAAAAGTGCATATATATCTTTATAAGATGTATCTTTTTCATGCATTATCGACAATTTTCAGGAAATGTATTTTGAGCTCATGAAATTGGCTACATACACCCGCTTCAATTCAATTTGACTATCAGCACGAATGGGCGAAACCAAATCAGATATGAATCAGGACTGCGACTTTTATACTGTCTCAGAAATCAATAATGCTCACTTGTTATTGTTTATGCAGTTTTATGGAAGTTACTACCAAATCTCTGATTCATATTCAACACATGAGGCTGCATGATTCACCACAGTCAATGCACAATGAAGAAATAATTTTTTAGCCAGTTTCGGTCGTAATATTCCTAGAACATTCAAGTGACAATATCACTTTGATCGCCGTCAATTTTATCACTCATTTCTCAGGTGTTAGCTTCTAAGCCGTGGTCTGTAGATTTTCGGGCCTGTCGTTTTTCTGCAGTCGGAAGACATTTTTCGATTTATTCAAAGCCTCGCAGCAGAGAATGGCAATTCAACTTGTGCTGCGTCGCCTTTGAGAATGTTTGCCGCAAATGCAGATAAACGCCAGGCCCAAAAACCTGCAAACCACGTACTAGAAGGCCGGAAACACCAAACTACTCATTTGAAGCTGTGAAATCCGTCAAAACTTTCTATCAATCATTGAACAAGGCTGGAAACATGCATATCGGTGTTATTGAATGCATTTTATATTTGTAATTCATCTCATATTCTCTTAGTGAATACAATACAATACCGGAAAAATGACAAAATATAACCATATGACAGTAATTGTTCAGTTCATTTCGTTATTACTTTCAAAGTAGGCGAATGGTTGAATGTGTCAAATCTTAATTTATATAAGCATGGTTATGTTGAGCTTCTAACACAAAATAGCTATAAAATTCCAATAATTTTTTTATCGACATTTCATTTCTAGTCTTCGTGTTCGAATGATTATTTCCACAAAATGTTATCTCGAAGGTATTTTCCATATTTATTTCATTGATAGTATTGTAGATATTTTTTGAATGTCAAAATAGTCAATCAATTTTTCTTCTCTTTTATATTGCAGTTACACATTGGGGCAAATTTACCAACTTACCAATTTGCCTCATTTACGGTATCGATTTTGTGTCGACTGAGTCGAGCCGGTACTTGCCGACCATGGATTTCCCTTTTTATGAGAATGCAGGACAGTCACTCAAATGCTCATTGCTTTCGTCTTCCTGTTCACAGCCTCCACATAAGCCCGAGTTAGTTACCTCCATTCTGAATAGGTGTTGTCTAAGCTGGCAGAACACCCTTTCTTGGTGGAAGGTATTTTCCGGATATTGACAGTTATTTCTTGGTTTTTTCTCCAAAGCGGTAGTTGAAACTTTCTGAGAGGTGGTAATTTATAGTTACATCTCAGTGCCTTTTGAAATGACCATGGGAGAAGTCCTTGATAAGCATCGTAGTTACTGCCGTCTCCATGCCGATGAAAGAATCAGGTACTATGGGATTGAGAGATTGGGATGGAGTCCGAATGATTAGTGACGCGCCAGATATGGTAATGCTTGGCAATACCACATAGCCTCTCCTACTCAATTCCTATCCTCACCTCTACGTTGGTGGACTCTAGTAACCTGTTTCCCAACAGGGCAAACGAGGAGGGGAGGGCCTAATCCAAGGTGTCAAGCGACCCGTGCCGAAGGATGAATGATACCTGGGCCTGATCAGGTATCGCTAACGGAGCCTCTGGGATAACAGGCGACCTCCCAGAGTATTAAAGCCTTACACCCGTGCAGGGGGCTCCGCGGGTGCGGACCATTTCATCCCCCATACTCGTGGGAACAACATGGAACGAGGACAAATAAATAAAAATGAGGAGGACTCTTTGAGCGACTCCTCAAATAACACTGTCACGGGAATGCATTTAGACCGTGATAGTTCCAGCGAAGCGGCAGGCTCAACACATACTGCCGGAAGCATTACTGCAGGATTGAAGGAGTTCGAACTGCAGAAAAAGAGGCTTTCAGGAGCGCAAAAGCGCAAACTGAAGAATGCACAAAAAATAGCTGCGGGGACTTGGGTGACTCAAAAACCGAGACCAAAGGAACGCAGTGACAATAAGACCCCGTCCGCGGGAAAGAAAAGGCTGAGGGAGGATACAAAAACTCCCCCAGGAAAAGTAGTAAAGAAAGCCAGGAGTTCACAGAAACAGACTGGAACCTATAGCGAAGCTGTGAGCAGACTAGGGATGGCGGTGATAGACAGACGTCATCCTGACTTCACTCTGGATCAGGGGAAAGCAGACCTGATCCAAGAGGGTTTAGTCCAGGCATTGGACAATAGCCCCTCAGGGAGTGAAAATCCTTTGCAGTTTCGGAAAACAACCTCTAGCGCCGGAATCCTCTGGGTGACTTGCGCTAATGAAAATACGAAAAGCTGGCTCAGGGGGATCATCGGTACTCTGGCTGGACTTTGGGAGGGTGCAGACTTGACAGTCGTTGAGTCAAAAGATCTCCCAAAAAGGCCGAGGGTGTTGGTTTTCGTACCAGGGCCAGTAGATGAAGAGGGGAAGGTCAGGACACGCCTAGGAATGCAGAATCCTGCATTGCGCGTGGGAAACTGGACCCAAGTAAGCAGGAAGGTGGAGGAGGGAGGACAAATACTGGCCCTTTCCATTGACGAAGAATCCTTCAGGGCCTTGGAGGTAAACAGAATGAAAGCCTACTATAAGCTAGGCATGATTACCTTCAAGGTTCTGAAGGGTCTTGAGGATCAAAATAAGGGTGATACAAGCGAACCTACAACATAGTAAGGCGGCTTCGGCGGTCCTTACTAAGGTTATGAGGGGGTTTGAGAGCTGCTCAGACCACAGACACATAAACTTTGAAATAGGGGGTATCAGCCCCCCTAATAACACATATCAAAACCCTCGTAAAACGAACTGGGAAGCCTATAAGGCAGACCTGGAAAATAAGTTAGGACGGGCGAGTTTTAAAATAAAAACTTCAAACGACTTGGAGATGGCAGCGGACCAACTACAGGAAGCTATAATCTCCACTTTCAATGAACATTGTCCCACAGCGATGCAGAAATCAAACAGGAATGTGCCCTGGTGGAATGAAGATCTGGATCGCATGAGGCGACAAACAAGAAAAGCTTTTAAAAGCGCGAAAAGATCAGGAAGATGGGACAACTACAAAAAGTCCCTAACTGAATATAATAAAGCCCTGAGAAAATCTAAGAGAGACTCATGGAGGAGACACTGTGAGGAGATAGAACAGACTCCGGAATGTTCCAGACTCTATAAAATACTCTCGAAAGAGACTCAGGTGCCGATAAGCAATCTTAAATTGGAATCTGGAGAATACACAAAAACGGGAGCAGATACGATAAGAGAGCTGCTTCGGGTGCACTTTCCAGGCTCAGTATCCACAAATCTGACACTGGAGACCTGGCAAAATTCGGAGCTGGAGCCTCCCAAAAGGGCCTCCAGTGAGAATTGGAGGACAGCGAAAACAGTGGTAGATGTGGAAAAGACAAAGTGGGCCATTGACTCATTCAAACCATATAAATCGCCGGGTCCGGACGGCATTTATCCCGTACTCATGCAAAAGGGACCGGAACTTTTGTATCATAAACTATGCATATTGCTCAGAGCCAGCTTGGCAATGGGCTATATACCAAAAGCATGGAAAATGATAAGGGCCACATTCATACCGAAACCTGGGAAAACTGGACAAGAATCGGCGAAAGCTCTAAGACCAATAAGTCTTATGTCATTCATGCTTAAGACTCTCGAAAAGATGCTTGACAGACACATAAGGGACAGTGTTTTGGCTACCAGACCACTGCACAAGAACCAATATGCATACAGGTCAGGCATGTCAACAGAAACGGCAATATGCCGAATCAAGGAACGGGTAGAATATGCCCTTGGGAACAAGGAGGTGCTGTTGGCGGCATTCCTAGACATAGGGGGCGCTTTCGATAATACCTCTTTGGAATCGATCGTCCGAGCGTCAAGGAGGAAAGGGATTGATGAAACAAGCTGCAGGTGGATAGACTGCATGCTTAGAGGACGGCTAATATATACAACCATCTCGGGCGAATCCATAGTGGCACGGGTGGCAAGGGGATGCCCGCAGGGGGGAGTTTTATCCCCACTTCTGTGGAACCTTGTTATGGACGAGCTTCTATGCTTATTGGACCGAAACGGGCACGAAATACTAGGCTATGCTGACGACCTAGTCATCCTAGCACAGGGCAAGTATAACAGTATAGTGAGAGAGCGCATGCAGCAGGCCTTGAATACTGTAACTAGTTGGACCGATAAGGAGGGGCTTAAAATGAGCCCATCCAAATCAGTGATAGTGGCATTCACCAGGAAAATCAAGTTGGAGGGACTCGGACCTCTGAAACTCCGAGGTGAGGAAATAAATCTGTCAGGTGAGGTTAAGTATCTAGGAGTTATTCTAGATTCAAGATTAACCTGGAACCAACATGTGGACAGAATAAAAAGGAAGGCGGAGGTGACACTTATAGTGGCCAGGCGCACTTTTGGAAAGAAATGGGGATTAAAACCAAGCATGTTGTACTGGCTGTACACAATGATAGTTAGACCCATGATAACGTATGCATCTCTGGCATGGTGGTCAAAGACAAAACAAACATCTGCTATGAACAAACTGAGCAAGGTCCAAAGACTTGCCTGTCTGGGCATAACAGGTGCAATGAGAACAACACCAACAGCAGCAATGGAGGTGCTCTTGGATCTTCCCCCTTTACATCTTGTGATAGGTGGAGAGGCAAGAATGGGCCATTTCAGGCTGAAAAATTCATCGGGATATAAAAGATCGGTGAAAACAGATATCGTGGGACATGTGGAGGGACATGTACTTGACATGAATACGGACCACATGGTACCCAAATTTACATTCAACACGAACTTCTCAGTAATGATAGGAGATCGTGAAGAGTGGCAAAAAGACAATGCCCCTGAAATCAAGCCCGGCTGGAGCAACTGGTTCACAGATGGATCCAAGACGGAACAGGGTACAGGGGCCGGTGTATACTGTGCGGGGAGGAACCTAGGGTACAGCTACCCGCTCGGACAATACACATCTGTTTTTCAAGCAGAAATGTATGCTATACTCCAATGCGCGAGAACAATCAATCTGAGGTCCCAACGAAATGGGAGGATCAATATTTTTACGGACAGCCAAGCTGCACTTAGGGCATTGAAAAACCCCAGAGTGACATCTAGACTGGTATGGGAATGCCGCGAGGAACTGAAAAATCTGGCAGACCATAATAGACTTGCGCTACAATGGGTCCCAGGTCACTCAGGTATCACAGGCAATGAAAAAGCCGATGAGCTTGCAAGGCAAGGATCATCGACACCATATACTGGACCCGAACCAGCAGTGGGGGTACCCAAAACGATGGTACGGAATCATATAAGGAATTGGGTGAGAACAAAACACAGAGATTACTGGGAAAATCTACCTAGTAGTGCTCACGGGAGAACTTTCATAAAAGGACCGTTGAAGAAAAAGACTGAAGACCTGCTTCAGTGTAACAGGAATCAGATTAGGATTATAACAGGGCTACTGACTGGACACTGTCCATTCAAAGGACACCTGAACAAGATAGGGCTGTACAACGGCGACCTTAGCTGCAGACAATGCAACAAAGGGACGGAGACAGCTCGACACGTACTCTGCGAATGTGAGGCTCTGGATCACAAAAGGCAACAAATATATGGAAAACCAATTCTGGATCCAGAAGAATATGACAAACACCCAGCAATCAACCTGCACAAACTTGTGCAGGGGACAAGGCTGTTGGAATGGGTGTCATGAAATATAGGGAAGTAAAGCGCAATAAGCCCTAGAGGCTGAGGTGCTTTCCGGAGACCTGGTTGTGAAAGACAGGTCAGACCGCTTCCACGGAGCGGAAAAAAAAAATGGGATTGAGACCGGCAGCCTTCCTGACTAGAGAGTCGGCGACACAATTGCACTTTGATTGGTTCAGTTCTTAGTAACAGTGTTACTCTGAGAGGCTTCAGTTAGAGGATGGTGACATTCTAGTACTATCTCTGATGTTGGTGACATCCTAACTATCTCTGACGTGATTCGTGGTATCTTTGAAGCCAACAGTGCTTTCCCATGACCTTTCATGACATCAAAAATAATATGAATCAGACAACGAAAAAGCCTTTTTTGAGTTTTTTTTCATATCTCGCGGAGTCTTTTTAGGGATTGTTGGAATAAACAGAAAGTAACTGACAGAAATATTATTATATTATATTATATTCTCACCTCGGCATTCAGTGTCAAAAGTTTTTTCATATTTCAAGTTCCTAGCATTCATTAGCCCATCTAATAATTCCAACAGGGATCATTTATGTAGTTTAATCGATCATCAATATTCGCAAGTTTGCCATCTATAAGATTGGATATTTTCCACTGCTACAGAGATCTCAAGGTTGAGCATCGCAAAGATGGTTGTGCCAGTTTTTCTCTAGTTTATATAAAAAGTTATCCATGAGTATGAGTTTGGTGCAATTTATCATTATCCTCCTGTGAACCACCTGAGATCATCATATATTATGTGGTGTAAGAGATTGGAAAAATAAACGAATTCTCAATAAAATCACCATCCCTATAGTTTCCTCACACATCAACTAACTCTCTTGATTTTAATTTTGCACAGGTCGATTCTCCGTTACAGTTGCTTCGGCAGCTGTATCCAAATCTTTTGTCTGATGATCCCCTAATCACATGACTTCGACAGACAGATGCCTCAAAACCTCTTTCTCTCTCGATTATTGGCCGTTTGTGAAGGAATGTACTCCTGAGTAGATATGGAAAATGATGATTATTTTTTGCCGTGAGCACCTTCAACATTAGAAAATATTGATCTGAATATTGAACTACGTTGAGTTTTTCAAACTGCAAAACATTCAATAAATAATTAAAGTTGCTGGGCAACGATTTGGTTTTTTTAAAATTTCGTTTATTTTTAAAATGAATACAATTGCTCGGTAGCTGTGCTGGCTCAAACGTAAAAATCGAACAATGATGCGTTCTCGCGTTTATATAAGGAATATAATGCAAACTCAGCGTCTACGAGCATTGGTAAACACTTGGATTATAACAATGGGTATATTCATTAGGAATATATGACTCCTCCATCCTTAAGATGAAAATAATACGTCTGTGTTATTTTCAGAACAACGATTTGGTTCTAATTGAATGTTATTATCTCGAGTTGAATATCGAGTTGAAAATAATCTTATTGACTTGAATATCTGTCGTCTGAAAATAAACAGTAATATGAGAACAATAAAGATTATACATATTGAATATAAAATATAATGTGAAGAATTTTCTTCTGGTCGTTGTAGGCTATGTAGTTGCGTCTTTTCGGCTATCTTCTGGAGATGGCTCAGGTCATCTAGGTTGATTTTTCCTAGAGTATACAGGGGTAGATTTCCTCTTGAGGGTGCCTCGAGAGTATCTAGTTGTGGTAGTTGAAGCGGTGTTTCTTCAATGGTAGGGGCGTCATTACTATATACATCACCATTAACTTTCACTTTGCAATGATAAGGGATGTATATAAGTTTAGGTTGATTGATTTCCTCATAACCATTCTCTTGGCAAACTTTTTCAATATAAATTTGCTTGAATGGTATAGCAATGAGATATGCATTGGTAATTGGTTCAACGATGTCTTGTTGAATTTGGATGTCTGTTGTTTGGCATTTGATAGAACGTTGTCCCATGAGAATTTCAGGAATACAGTCGTTATTCGAAATTTGATTTTCGATGTACTGGATACAACTATTTTCAATTCTGATGCAGGTTTCATCAGCATAATGGTGATATGTCGAGTTCAATATTATATAAGGTTTCAAGGGTAGAATGGTTTTATTGGATATAGGGATAGGATAGAGATGGAAAATCTCATAAACGTTTTCCTGGAGTATCGGAAAATGAACAATGAACAGAATTCTTTGATTACTATAGCGAATTTCTGTTTTTATTAATTTATAATATGATTGAGTATTTTCAAAAACGGGTAATCCATTTTTGTATAGAGAAAACATTATTTTTGTTAATTTTTCTAATTCATCAAGTGATAATATAGTACTATGAACTATATTAAGTTCAGCGAATAATATTGAATATTCGATATTATTTGAGAGAGATAGCATGTTTTGACTATCAATAATCATTGTATCTAGTGAATTTTGTAATCGTAGAAATAATGTATACTTATTCAAGCTTTGAACAATACCTTTAATTTGTTTTTGAATTAATTTTTGATTGCTTGATATTTTCTTTAAATTTTTAACTGTTTCATTCATGAAATCTTGAGTTATAGATAAATAATTTTTCAAATCATGATGTGAATTGATTTGATTTTCGGACAGTGTTGCAAGAGCATTATCGTATCTTTCACCGTCTTCATCATCCAAAGTGCCAAACAGCCATTTGTGAATTCTACCTCCTACATTTATGAGTCCTCTTTTATGTTTTTCATATGTTTGAGGTTTGATATTATTGAGTTTATTCATAATTTGTTCAAGGAGATAGTTCAAATGTTCATGCATATGTTGGAGTTGAGGATATAATTCATCTTTAATAGAGACTAGATTTTCAATTGTTTTTGAGTTGTCTCTAATACGTTGTATAGGTTTATCAAATTTTGTCAAGTCTAAAAATTTGATGAAAGTATGTTTGTTGAAGGTAATTCTTGCTTGTCCAAGGGAAAAAGGAAGAATTGGGTTAGTCAGAGTCTTCAACTTGATCTGTTGTCCTTCTGTCAATATAATGCCTATCAGGAGTATCATTTGTAGTAGCATCTGAAACAATTCGTTGAGGTTTCAGTTGTTGTTTATGATAGGTTGCTTTACGAGTTTTTAATTTAATATCCTCATTTTCTATTGGTTCAACAGCTCTATAGAGGGGTGTTGTTTTACTTCTCTGTTTGTCATACAAATAGACTTGTTGGTCAAGTTTGATTTCAGGGGGTTCTTTTCTTTCTATGTTAATTTTCTCTAGAGATGCTTTTGCTTTCTCGTTATTTATTTTTATCAAATCATTTATTATTTTTATATTTCTGTCATGTTTTTCTAGGTAGTCAGTCATTATTCTTTCTGTGGTTATATCAAGTGGGTTTCCTTGATTTAAATTTCCTTTAATGATTTGAAATGGGGTATATTTAGTTGCCGAATGAATTGTGTTATTATACCCTAAAATTGCATACACCATGTGAGATGATATTGATCTCTGTGGAAATTCTTGTTTCAATATTCTTATTTCTTCTAGTAATGTCGAATGAAGTCTTTCAATTGGACTATTACTATTAGGATTTTTGGGAGTTACATAATGTAATTTTATGTTATGTTTTTCACAAAAATCTTCAACGATTTTATTTTTGAATTCACTGCCTGAGTCGCATGTGATTTTCGAAGGTATTCCGTAATGTGAAAAGAATATTAAAATTCCATCAATAATATTCAATGCATTAGGTTGAATAGGGTATGCTTGAGCGAAACGTGAAAAACTATCAATTAATGTTAAAAACTTTGTTTTATTTATCGATAGGATATCCATATGAATATGTTCGAAAGGATATTCTCCGATAGGTGTTGGTTTGAATTTTATTTCATATGGGTGTCTTTCATATTTTGATTTCTGACAATCTTCACAGGTATTGATATAATCACGTATATCAGTTATCATATTAGGCCAATAATATTTTCTAGAGAGGGCTAATTTCGTTTCATTGATTCCTCTATGTATGGTTTTTGTTTCATGATGATATTTTATATTTTCTTGTTGTTCTTCTTTATTGGTTATGTCTTTGAGTAAAATATTACTTTGAATTAGTTTAAATGCAGAATTTTTGAAGTAATTTTGAATAGTTGAAACTACAATTGTTTGTAATTCCTCTTGAATTAGTATGCCATATGTATGTTTTGGTTTTAAATAGTTTTTTATTGTATCTACCAAGTTTTGTTGGAAATTTTGGTAGGGTAAAACTATATTAAGTCTAGTTTTATCGAATATTTTCTGTATCGTTACTCGTGGTGTAATAGCATCTCGGCTACAACGAAGGAAAATTTGATTTTGAAATTTATTTAATTCTTGTTCTGAAATCGGTATTTCAAGAACTGGATTTTCTGCACTTGTGTGTTCAGTCTCTAAAGATTCTTCATCTTTTTTCTTTTTTGTAGGTGGACGAATTTGAATGTCCGAAATAATGTTTATTTTCTTTTTCTCTACTTTTGTTTCTTTTTCTGTTTCCTTTTTTATGAGTTCGTTTATATCATCTAGATCATTTAGATCACTTTCTGAGAGTTGAGGAATTTCATAAGTTGGGTCAAATAATTCAGGGAAGTCGTCTTCAATTCTATGTTCTTGTGGGTCAATATTAACTGCAAGTGATTGGGTTTCAATGGGATTCATTTCTATTCGAGATAAAGCGTCTGCAACTTTATTTTGTTTTCCTTTTCGATATAGGATTTTATAATCGAATTCTTCTAGTCTAAGTCGCCATCTTACAAGTCTTGAACTTGGGTCTTTTAAGTTAAATAACCATTCAAGTGGTTTATGATCTGTTATCAGGGAAAACTTACGTCCGAATAAATAAGGTCTAAAGTATTTTGTGAAATTAACAATTGCTGAAAGTTCTTTTTCAATTGTTGAATAATTTTGTTCTGAACTATTTAAAGTTCGTGAAGCATAGGCAATGGGTCTGTCGTTACCTAGGGTTCCTTGTGAAAGGACAGCACCAATGGCTATATTTGAAGCATCTGTTGTTAATATAAATGGTTTTGAAAAATCAGGAAATTGTAAAATTGGTTCATTACTTAAAAGATCTTTACATTTTTCAAAAGTTTTAATAAATTCGTCAGTGTGTATAATTTTTTCTCCTTTTTTCAAACATTTAGTGAAAGGTTTAGTTATATCTGCAAAGTTTTTTATAAATTTTCTGTAATATCCTAACAATCCTAGGAAAGATTTAATTTCCTTAGCTGTTGATGGTAAAGGAAAATTTTTTATTGCTTTTATTTCATTAGGATTTGGTTTTATTCCTTCCGGAGTTATTATATGTCCTAAAAATTCAACATTTTTTCTTAAGAATTCAGATTTATCTAGCTGAATAGTTAGTTTTGCATCACGTAATCTTCGAAAAACTTCATTTAGATTGCAAATATGTTCTTGAAGAGATGTAGAAAAAATTATAATGTCGTCAATGTATACAAGACAGATTTTATTTTGTAAATCGCGTAAAACATAATCCATTACTCTCTGGAAAGTTGCTGGAGCATTTTTTAAACCAAAGGGCATACGAAGGTACTCGTAATGTCCATTTTCAACATTAAAAGCTGTTTTTTGAATTGAATTTGGATTCATTTCAATCTGATGAAATCCAGATGCTAAATCTAAAGTTGAAAAATATTGACATTTGCCTAGCTTGTCAAGAATATCGTCAATGTTTAGTATAGGGTACCTATCATCAATAGTTTTTTCATTTACTTTCCTATAATCCACTACGATTCTCCATTTTCTTTTTCCTGAAGCATCTAGTTTTTTGGGAACTATTCAAATTGGTGAGCTCCAAGGAGATATTGAAGGTCTAATAATTCCGTCTTTTAACATTTTGTCAATTTGTTTTTGAACTTCTTGTTTATGACAATGTGGAAATCTATATGATTTTGTATGGATGGGAATTTCGTCTGATGTTTTTATTTCATGTTTAATCACATTAGTGAATTTAAGCGTTTTATTTTCGTCATAGAAAATGTCACTATATCTATTACATAGTTTTAATATAGCGTCTCTTTCTTCTTTGTTCATGTGATCTGTTCGAATTTTTTTCGAAATTTTCTTTCATTTACAGGGGCTTATTTTTGGTAATAAGTCTTCTGCGTGATAAAATTCAAAATTTTCTTCATGTATTGGATTACAAGGAAAAGGTTCAAATAATGTTACTGCAATAGTTTTATTAGTATTATTATATATTTCAAATCTTGCTCGAAAGTTTTCAGCAAAAGTGATTGTTTCTGGAACATCTAAATTTCTAAATTGTAATTTTGGAATTAGAATTTCTTCTTGTTGAATTTCAACTGGAAATTTTTGTACAATACTTTCAAAAGCTGGTATTTCAAAAGTATATTGTGTTTCGTGGGGTTGTCTATAAAAGAATGGTATTTCAACATAATCTGATTGTAATATTTGGTTTTTAAAATCAATTCTCAAATTGAGATGTTTTAATTCTTTCAATCCTAGTATTCCGTCAAAGAATTCATGAAAAGGAAATAATAAAAATTCTATCATATGGTTACTCTGAAATTCAGGAAAGGCTGGAATAAGTCCTTTATATGGAATTATTTTTTCTCCTAATGATGTTTTTAATTGAGAAGGTTCTTTAAAAATTCTTTCTGGGTAATATTTTTCTGCAATAGAGGGTCTCAGCATAGAAGTATGACATCCTGTGTCAATAAGTAATTTTATAGGTGGATTTTGTATTTTTATATACGGTAATCCGTTTACTACTGCTGAATGTAGCTCTATTATGTGATCTCGTTCATTTGAGGTAGATTGTAAAAATTTGTCTCATCATCTTGTTCTGTTGGTTGTTCATCAACTTCATCAAAAGTTGTATTCAAATTTTCAAAGTCAAAGTCGTCTTGATCGGGTATATTATTTTCAAATTGTGAGCTAATTTGATGGTTTAACAATTGTTGTGTATTATATGAATATAACTGGGGTGTTATATCAGAATCTTGATTGTTCAATTCCTCGCTAATGAAATTTCTTTTCATATTAGGGTTATTTTTGAAAATGTTTTTATTAGGTTTAATCATTGTTGGATTTCGAGAAGTGGTTGACATCGGTTCAACCGGTGTATTAGTTTGTTTATTCTTTGGTTTCCAGACGTTTTGTGGAGGACCAAATACTTGTTTGTTAGTTGGAAATTTTTGAGTTATACCTTGAGGTTTAATCGCTATAGGTTGACTTGGAAATTGATTCCTTGCATGAGACTGTATCATGCCATTTTGATATTGTGGTTGAAATTGTGGTACATGAGTCTGTATCATGCCATATTGTTGAGAAAGTTGCGGTTGTACGCGTTGTTGAACAATTTGTGGTTGTTGGTAAAATTGTTGTTGTAAAGGTCTTTGGGACTTTTGAGGTTGTTGGTTTTGTAAAGTCATATTTTGTATTTGTCTGAAGTTTTCATCTTCGAGTACTAAATTCATAGCCTCTTCTAATGAATTTGGGTGTTGCACTAAGATTTTATCTTGAAGTCGAATATTTAAATTTCTCAAGAATACTTTCAATGATTGAGATTCATATTGTCTAATATGAATTCTTTTTGTTGGTTGATCCATATCGGGATCTAAATTAATTTTGAAAATCAGTTTACTGCGTAAGACTTGAATTCGTTTTCCAAAATCTAGCATACATTCATTTTCATTAGGTATCAAAGTAAATAGTTTTTGTTCTAAATTATTAAGGCTCAATCTGTCACCAAAAGTGTTTCTTGATTCGTTTTTAATTAATAGCCACGTATTCAATTCTGTTCGTGAACTGATCAATAATTGTGACTAATTTGCTCAAAATTATGCTTACAATACATTGGTTGAGAATTTGATCTTTTCCATGATATCTGGTATGGAACTTATCAACAGCATTTATAAAAATTTCAAGGTTTTCAGAGGATCCATCAAAAGTAGGAATGGTATCTGAATAAATTTTGAACAATGTATAATTAATTTCTTGGGCCATGTTTGAAACGTTCAATGATGAAAATGATTCAATCAAATTGTCAATATCGGTCATAAAATAAATATGGGTTAAATATTTTCTAAATCTACTTGGTTTTTTCTTAAATCTACTTGTAAAATCACTCAAGAATTCACTTTGAAACTTGGTATTTTACTCTACTCTACTTGGTTTGTTTGTACTTGATTTGTTTCTGTTTTTGTTGATCTGTATCACACAAAAACTTTGGTTTGAGTGGTCTGTATCACTCTGTTTTTTTCTGTTCGTTTTTCCTTAACCTAAGCTCCTTTGAAATGTTTATGGTAAACAAGTTCAGGAATTACAAAGAGGATACTCGACTCACCGTGATGGTACGACGTAGCAGCTCTAGGGGACTTCGGAATGATCAGCTTGTATTCACCAAAGGTCGCCAACTCCTTCTTGTTTCTTCGAATAGCGGACTAACAGCTGGGCTGACGTGTTTTCTTGATGAAGGGACACTTCCACTATCCTACCGACTGCGCCAATTAAAGTTGCTGGGCAACGATTTGGTTTTTTAAAAATTTCGTTTATTTTTAAAATGAATACAATTGCTCGGTAGCTGTGCTGGCTCAAACGTAAAAATCGAACAATGATGCGTTCTCGCGTTTATATAAGGAATATAATGCAAACTCAGCGTCTACGAGCATTGGTAAACACTTGGATTATAACAATGGGTATATTCATTAGGAATATATGACTAAATTGGCACCAACGCTTTCGCGAACCGTGTCAAGACAGCAACAAACCAAAAAAACTGTCAATCCGTTGCTACTGATAAAAGTTTTTCCATCGTGATGCATATACAGGTCGAAGCAAATAACTGATAAAATCAAACTAATATACTTTGAATGAGTTATGATATTATTTTGATGAGTATGAAAATTCTACTAACTTTCAATTTCAACTCCGATACTGCTGTTTTCTTCGATTCCAAAATTTCCGCTCGAATGATCGAATGTGTTGATTTATTCCTAGAACACCCCGCTGGTGTTCTGTAAGGAATGAGTAAAAATCAAAATATCTTACCTTCGTCGCGGGAGTTCGCCTTTTTCTTTGCTAAGATTTTGGTGAAGAAAAATTTTATTTAGATGACGGGGGGTTGAAGGATATTAAGGAACACCACAGCACAAAATAATAACGAAGTTTATAGTAATAATTGTCCCGTACAGAGAAAATAGTAAACACCGTGTTTCACAAAAATTCAGTAACTGACATATAACGTATATATAACGTTCCGCAAAAATCTTTTGGAACCAGAGAGACCTACACTGTGATTGATACATTGATGAATGTATCTTTTTTTGCTCAATTTTGGATTTTCTATCTCATATGTATTGTATTGTGGCATTTTTCTCTCTATGAATTTTACTTATCTGAAAAAATAAAGATGGGGGCAAATCATTTGGGAGCTCATGAACTATGAGATCGAAATAAGGAACATTGAAGATGTGGAAGAGTATAGAAAAATTCTAAGGGATCTTACCAGGCCAAAAAGCAGTAATCAAAGCTTTTTTTATTGTTATAATCATAAAAATTGAAACTTTTCCTTGAGATCAATTACTCTAACACCAAACTGATATTTTTACACTCTACGTGTGTTTGGCTAAGAATTGATCTCTCATAAAAGTTTCAACTTTCACGCGAGAGGTTCCAATCCCAACGTTCATTCATAAAGATAATGCGAAAGAAATCGTGCATGCTTTAAATCGCATTTTTTTTTCTACGCAAACACTGTCAACGAATACAAAAGGGTGAGTGCTAGATTGTTGCATATATCTGGAAAAGTTCATTGGCTCATAGCAAATGATGAGGATGGATACTGAGAAATCACTTGAGTCACAAATAATTGAACTTGACGGGGATCTAGCCTCCAGAGTGTCACCCTAAACATCTGCTCAAACATCGTCATCAATACTCTCTAATGCACAATCTCCCTACTCACGTCTGAAAACAGTATTTTCCCATAAGTGAAACATTCATTTCAGTGGAAATTCTTGGAGAGAATCCCCAAAATCCTCCTCTATAATGTCGATGCTTTTAGTTTTACTCGCAATCTTTCAAAAGATGAACTATTTCTGTCTGCTGGAGACATTCCAAGTTCAAGCTTGGACTTGGAAGAATAATAACAAGAAAATTCAGAGATTAGGATGAATTGGTTCAGGAACTCATAGATGATTTTTTGTCCATTATGTTGAAGATCTCAAGAGAGAAATAAACGACAGGACTCAGGGTTCTTCTGAGAAACTATTTACAAATCTTCAACGGAAGCTCTTTTCGATAGATTAAAAACATAAACTTCTGAAACGAAGAACGTAAACATAATACAGAGAAAATTATTGCGATCTCATATTCCACTTCTATCTCTCCAATGTATCACATGAAAAATGAGAGGGATATCGAGAAAGGTCAGAAAGGTATAGATAGGCCACCTACATTTCGTATATCTGCTTCATTAGAGTCTGTAAAAATGAAGATCCACTACAAGTAATCATTGCTGATGGGGTATCCCAGAATTGTTGTTGTTTTGCTAATTGAGGTTTCAGGTCAATGAGATGTTGATTGAACTTTCGGTAAAACATGCATTCATTTTGGTAGTAGATTTTCTCACCAGTTTTCAATTTGAAGCAGACTTGTTTGTCCTGTCATGTGATTTGCAACAGCAGGTTTGTGTGGTAAACAAGGTCTTCAACCCACGTTGTAATTGGTTTATACTGTATTGGTGGACTAATAAATTATGAAGGGATAAATGAGTAAATAAATCAATTAAACCTCAGTTATGGTCTATCACATTTTTAGGTGGGCATTATTAGTAGAGGTAGCAATTTTGCAACATCTATAGTACTCTTCAACCGAACTCAAAAAAGAATTGATTCTTTCCCGTCTGAATTCTGTACATCTGTAGGGGATACTTTTGCAAGATTTCTTTAATACTTTTTCGGAATACATCAACCCATAGCTTCCAGAGAATCCATTCACATTTTCTACTTTAAAATTGAGGTCGAATCTACTAAGAGTGTGTAGATCGTCTGAGAGTTTAACTTGTCAAGCAGGATGGATTAAGGTATATTTGGTAACTCATGGTTCAGTAGTAGGTATCCTATAGAGTAAGTTAGGTTGAGTTTCGGGGTAGAATAATCAACACCATTTTTGTTTGGTAGGGACCTAGATGTGTTGTAAAATTGTAAAATATATGTTGAAGTATGTTGAATTGATTCTGACGCTGTTATTAGATTTGCCGCTTTTAATAGCATATTTGAAGACTTTTTGTATTGGCTCAGACAGGCCATGTTTTTCAGGTTTCTGTGAAAAATTTCTCGTTCCATGGTGGTAATGAAAATATATTGTAATGTAATTGGTAATTTTGTAGTAAAAAAGAGCCAGATATCGTTTGTTGTCGAATTCTGTTTTATTCATCTGGTTCAGACAGATTCGGATGGACTACACTCAACAGTTTAGTTGAATTTTCATTTTTGGAATTGCTTCTCAATTGAACTTTTTATTAAAATTTTTGGAACAGCGATTGGTTGTCCCATATTTTTAGCGTTCGTTCCTAACTAACTGAATTCAAGAATATGATTCAATAATCATTATTTCATAATAATTCACTAGATCACGTATCTGATGGTTGACTTCAGTAAGAGATTTGTGCACAAACTCATTTCGAGAAGCAATCAATCTCCCAAAGTAGTCCTGATTGATTATAGTCATATCTTCGATAGTTCAGAGGATACAGCTGCAACTACATATGCTGAATACTTCTCTCAGCAGCATACGTTGATATTCAATATGTCATGGTAATATTCTAATTTTTTCGAAATTTCTTCATTCTAGTACAAAATTAGTTGCGTAGTGTTGTGAAGGTTTCTTAAATGTTGCCAGTTGTGGATGCAAGAGATTGAGGTTTACAGTGATTGAGACTTTTGTATTGTGAAATTTGCTCGATGGTTTCCAGGTTATTGAGGAAATTATACACCCTTTTTTTGAGAAAACAGTTTGTAAATGATCATCGAATCCGGTTATAGTTGATGTCATCTTTTTGCACATTTTTCTATGGATCATTTTCAATCCTATGAGCCCTAGACCATTTTTTCCGGACAACAATCAGAAAATTCGCTCTTTTTCAACTAATGTGGACTTACCTTATAGCAGGTCATAATAAACCATCAGGCGCCCTTTGTGAAGTTCAATTTACAGTTGCACGTTTTTCAATGCTGTGCTCCTAGCTTCAAATTTCGGAGATATATTCAGCGTCTTCATAGATTTTAAAATAATAGTAAATAAAGTAATGGCATCGGTGGACAAATCAGTTCCATCGAAGGACTGTCATTGAATGTATCAGTTCCACCATTGATAATTCGATGGGTTGAAGCAGTCAATCGTAAATATTAATTCAGGTTAGGGTGATCCCATTCTGTACCAGTAACATGTTTACGTTGATTATTGAAGATTACAATCAATAAGTGAATCACATGTTGAGAGAGTTCAACAAGGAATGACACCATTCTGTGAGCAGAACGCTAGGATTTTTATCACTTCATCATTTGGGTCGAACGTACGGAATCCACAACCCCTAATGCGAATAACAAACAGACTCATCAAGAATGGAAAGGCAACATGAAATTCATGCATGTTTCACGTTCCTTGGCAGCATTCCGGTTCGTTTATTCTAGATTCGTGTTCATGTTTCATAAAGTTCGATCGTAATTTCTATACGAGGACAAACAAGAAAAGTAGTTGTTTTGTTCAAGAATTCAGTAATATAGCCACACATTACAGGAATGAATTTCAGAAATATCTACAGTATACTCAGTCGATATCTGGTAGTCAAGTGAAATTCTCAAACAACACTACATCAGCAAAAAAAATCTATTGGTCAATAAATTGATGCCATCATCTAGTGAATCATACTCGAACGCTACCAAAACGAGCTTCTCATCAAAAATATTTTTATTGGCATGATTAAATGCGAAATAGTAAAAACGGTGTCAAAACTAGGGTAATTTCACGTGTATTTAATGTCTCCTGAAGAAACTGTTGTCTCTTGATAACTTTTTGTAGAAAAAGACAACACAACTTCCTTCGAAGTTTCCCCTACATTATCGAATATCAAAGAATTCTAAAACCCTGAAATATGGTGGAATGATTGCACTGTACGAAAGTTTATATTTTCAAAAATTTGACCTCGGAAGTCCTTTAGGTTCCGAATATCGCAGGAAGAAGTCCTCGTTCTAGCAAAAAACACTCTAGATATTTTCATACTGCTCAGTTGATTCTGCTACACTGACCACATGTGTAGTGGCGTCATTTTTGAGAATGATGTTATTTCTCAGTGCGATGATTGTGAGCTGTATCAATAACCCTTCAATAGCACTATTTTACGAATTTTCAGATTTTTTTTATTCTGCCGCACTGGCCACATCGCGTCATTTTTGAGAATGATATTTCTCAGTGTAATAATATGAACTGTATCAAGTACCTATCGATAGAAATAATCTTCGGATTTTCCGCTGCGGAAGAAAAATTAATTTTGAATATTTATGGATCTCTTTCTAACAATGCAATCATTCTATTGGAAACCTACCATCGTGAGATTTTCAGGCGTGTTATAGAACTACTAGAAGTATAATACGAATGGCACTGTATGAATAGTACTTCACTTAACACGCCTGAAGAATTTTTGTATAAAGACAACTAGTTTGTGAACTGTCTAGTGGAAGTCACACAATGGAACATTTTTCAATTATATTATTGTTAAAATATTTTTGAGTTCGTTTATTTTGATAATACTCCGAGCAAAACTTAAATATTTTCATCAACTTCACTAGGTAATTCAACTACTGCACCATATTCACCATAAATGATTTCCGTTCATCAGTAAATTTCTACTCCCGACACCACTGTAGCGATATTTTTGTGTTCGTTTATCTAAATAACGCTACGAACAAAACTGAAATTTTTTATGAACTTTGCCATGAAATACAACAACCGCATTGACTTATAGTTGACTCACAAAACGCTTAGATTTCTCAACTGACTAAAACGTACAAAACTATTCACTGAAAATTTTCATGAAATTTTGATTTTCCACTAGACTTCTGCACTAATTCTCAATTCTCAATGATCCCCTGTTGGTCAAACGTCTCGCTTATATACTCTATTTGAATAGAAAAGAACCGTCCTCTACGCTATCGACAAGAATGCCCGATCCAATTAGAGATTTATTCGTAGAATAAAATTATGTGAAGTATCGGTCAATTCCATCAGTCGATTACAATAATTTTCATCGAGCGACTTTCAGATATCCTTCAAGCTTGCAACAAGTACATATCTAGCAGAAACCTGAATGTTACTCGACCAGCTCTTGAATTAGCTTCTGGAGGGTGTTTCTTGGAAAAATGGATATTCGGTAAAAGAAAGAAAGAAATCAATAGAAATTTAATTAGCTCTTCAGGGATATATATGTGTAGCTTCCACTGCTCATTCATTCTAATAGGGAATTAAAACCCTCAGAATTACAGAATTCAACAGAGGAATGTTAGGAATATAGTTAACTCTGTCGAAGGTATCAACCAAAGGTGTGGTTTGTGACAACGGTGTTCTCGTTACTTAATCGTAAGACATGACTGCCGCTTTCGAGAAAAGTATAACCCCAACAATCAAAGATACCATCACCAGGCAAAACACTTTCACATTCTAAACAAGTTGTACTACTGAAATAGTATACTATATAGTATACTATATAGTATACTATATAGTATAGTAATAGTAAACCTCAATTCAATGTTCTCTGAACCCATGACGCACAAAAATCATTGATGTAATGAATCAATTACCCGGCAAAAAGTCTAACACGGCTGATGCAGCTTCTGTATTGGTTAGAAAAGGAAGTAAGGTAGAATAAAAAAAAATGGGTGTTCGACAGGGCAGTAGGTGTATGGAGTGAAATGAGTTCCATCAATTCAATCTGTAGTTCAACCGAATTGAAGGAATATTTTCATTGTCCAGTAACAGTTATTTTATGTTCCACAAAAATACTCCCACCTGGGTCTCCCTGTGATAGCGCCAGCCCTTCAGATTCAAATAATACGACAATTTGGACTGATAGTGTGTTTAGGGCAGAAACATATTGTTGTAAAATTTGTTTTTTCATGCTTGAGTAGGTGTCGAATAAACTCTACATTACATCAGATCGTTCTTCAACTCACCATGTACATCTCAGAACACTGATAATATCATCTCTCAAAATTCAAACCTTTTGTTCAATAAAAATGATGATGACATCGAAAGTCAAAAAGGCGACACGTTCTCAAATTGTATATATTCACAAGTAGTTCCATCCGCTATTCGCCAGGAAAAGATTAAAATATAAGGTGCTATCGTCCCTTGGAAATATCGCGACCTCATATTATTCACGATGTATTAAAATGGAAAACAGATATATGCATATTGAATAGTTTCTGCGGTTAGGTCTATTGAATTCGAACATCAGCTCATTACCAGCAGCATACCATTTCATTTAAAAAAATATCCCATTGATTCATTCGACAAATATGCATGCTACATGATTTGAAGGGTACGTATAAGTTGATATTATGGAAAACTTGGGAGGAAGATACACCAATAGATGTATTGGTGAATGCGCAGATACCTGAATTATTATAAACTGATTTAACCAGTTTTTAGAATCTGGCGAAGGTAGACATGCAATGACCTAGTCTCCTAATACACGCTTTAATGATTTTCAATAAATAAGTTCGTCTTCGTTGCATTATTGAAGTTTGAAAATAACAAAGCTATAGTTTGCTGCCATGGCAACGGAATAGATTCAAATGAACGGTTTGCCTTCAAGACGGTTTTCATCATAGCAATATGCGGAATGATTATTTCATACCTAAATTACTCCATCCTTCACAACCTTTCTCTCTTTATCTGGTACTATGAGGAAGAAATGCATTGAATTTATACTCGAGTGTTCTATCTTGGTTATTCCGTAATAATCTTTCCCTCTCTCAGTTGCAATGTCAATGGATTCGAAGGATGATTATATCAACAGCAATTCCATATGACAAAGATGTCTTTGCAATTTAATATTATATGTACTGAAGAGTTTCGTAACTTGTTCGGAAGATGCCTCGAAGCCGATTTTTCCATTGAATTTCTCATTTGATACTGAATTAAAATTCAACGAAATCACTGGATTCAATAATAAATCATAGGCATTAGAAATTGAACTCACATATTGAGCAGGAGAAATGTGTTTCTCCGATCGTCAGCAAATACTAATTTTGCAGACACATATCAATCAGCAAAGTATTACTTTTCCTGTCTAGGCAGCAAAAGCTTTGCTCATTGATATGTATCTGGAGGGGTAGGTACTTCTAAAGTCGCTAACACTGTACATAATGTCAAATTATCATTATTATGAACATATACATTTCCATGCCAACCAACCAACCATTTCACCACTTGCTATCAAATTTCGTTTTAATTCATGACTACAAGAAAAATAAAATGATCGTGAGATTGGTAACAATATGCAAATACGATATCCTACGATATCATTATAAACAATCGGAGAGAAAAATTATGTGTTCAAATCGGCAGCAAAGTACATTGCCTGCCTTAGCTGAATTCCTAGCATCGTTACGCTTGACTACGAACTATCAGCCGCCGCGGCAGGCAATACACTACTTTGCTGCCTGATAAAAAAATAACTATATAATGAAATTTATCGTTAAACACTCATTGTATTGGTGCTGTATCTAGTTACATCCATGAATCGACAACAATTCATTTCACCTACTTGCTGTCATTGAGTGTCCCATCGATCATTGAAAATTAGAGATGAAGAAATTGGGGCTACTTTACCGCACAAGCATGGTGGGTGTAGAAAAGGTACAATACGCAACTTGTATTAATTTCCCAATGCCAATAGAGTATTGAAAACATTATATTCCGCGATGGTGAAAAGTTATCCTTTTAAACCCCTGGTTTGAAAGGAGTACCGGTGAGCAACCCACATAGTTTCAACACTATACGAAAATGGATTCTCCAAATGTTGTAGGATTACATTAAAATATTTCAACGACTATTTTGTTATCATACATTTCCTTCATGGCCGACTATTGATCATCTTCCTCAAAATGTAATAAGATATTCTCATATCGAATGCCGATATAAGAAAAACAATGGAACTAAATCAGAAGTCGATAATATATCTATATTCCAAAAATAACAATATTTTCTTCTTTCAAATTTTTATTCCAGTGAATGTGTGGTACTCGCGATATTAAAAATAACCATAATAACATTTTATATTTTTCACATTTTATTATCCGGTCGGTCCTCAGTAGTTTATCTCCGATAGCTCTGAGGTGTTCGAAATCATAACAACTGATATTGTCAACAATGCTATATGCAATCTGTTTCTTCGAGAAGACTCATAGAATGCGTTGGGCGAAGGATATAACATTCATTTGTTTACTACACTCGTATGAGTTATACATTCAGATGGAAAGCAAGATTTGTGAATTATCGAATTAAAACATATTTGAATGATATTTTCAGTCATATTACATGTGAAGTAATTTCTATATATTGTACTGAGGGTTTTTATCTATTGGGCAATACATTCGTTACATCCATCTGGAATCCTCAATATAATACATATATTGATAGGATTGAAAACGTCCAGAACAAATTTTTGGAATATTTGTTTTTTAAGACACACACCCCTTTGTCTGATGGTTTCTCCGTTGCTTGCACTAGCTACAAATTGTTATCGCTCAAGAACCGAAGAATCATGAATGATAGATTGAATCTCCACAAAATCCTCAATGGAAAAATAGATAGTCCATACATCCTTCCGAAGATAAATATAAATACACCGTCAAGGTCCTTGAGAAAATTCTATATATTCGATAATTCCTTCAAAAATACCAACTCCGCTAAAAACTCACCAATTTGCAGAATGGAAAATACTTTCAAGAGACACTTTCATGAATACGATTTATTCAATACATCATTCACCCTTTTCAAGAACTGTGTAAAACGTCTTCTCTTGAGTGACTGTTTCAATCCATGACTAGATGTACTCGCTTTTGTAGGAACTGTTTTTCTCAATATTGTATAAGTTGGTTGACTGTTATTTTATTTATTATCGAAATCCTATAAGTGGATACTGTTATGGGCTTCTAGCATGTTGTATTCCCAAATGAAAAAATACATTTGGCTTTCATTTATTCAACGATTTCCCATCATTATCAAAGCAATAATTTCTTCCCGTATCTTCATTTCATTATAACTAAACGAGATGAAATTTTTAAATTGACTCCAATTTTTTTTTTATCTGAGCCAAGTTGTGAAGATAGTAGGTTTTCAATATAGTCACAGAAGAATGTTTCACTGTCTCCTGGTATACTACTATTTGAAGAAATCAAGTTATAACTTATAAACTGATATAAACTCTGGAAACAAACAAAATAATGTATTACAATTCGAATTATAATTGAATTTTCGCATTATCAAATTGAGAGAAGAATTAAGTGCTACTTGAATATATATTCATGAATACAATTTATCTTCGAGTATAAAAGAAGTATATCAATATATAATATCACTATCATACTAAATATTATGAAGTTAGAACTATTCAAGTGTGATATGGTGCGAAGAATTGGGTCCAACATCCCACCAGTCTTCTTCCTTCTTCATCACATCCTCCCATATAACTGTTTCTATTAATTCAAACTCTTCGTCCATTTCTGTTTTTACTGAAACTTTGGGGGACATTTCCATCGACGGATTTTTTTTACCAGAGTACGGAGGTGGATTTCTCAAAGCTTTAGAAAAATCCATTTTGGATGTTACAGGCTGAGGGGCAGTCGGTAACAGACATGGAAAGTCTGAAGCAGTTGATTGGATTGGGACTGACACTGGCAAACTTGGCCTTTTGTTTGTCGTAGTTGAATCTGGTTCGAAAGAAAAATTTGCTGTTGAAGTCGATGCTGTTAGATTTACTGAAGTATCAGAGACACGAGATGTAGCGTGACTTGCTCTGCTAACAGAATGGATTGTGGAAGTTCTGTTGGTAGATTCAGAAGCAATAGCTCTGGTGAGATTTGGTTGAATTATTCTACTGTGACCAACCACTGGCCATTGATTGTCGAATGATTCAGAATCTTCGATAACGAATGGTTCTTGAGTATTATAATTAGACTGAGTCACAACAGTAGATGCCATGTTCACAACACTACTATTTATGGTCTGCGAGTGGTCGGCATAATAGTTCCAGATATTATTGGATTGTTGTCCGATTCTGTAAGTGTAGTCGTCTGTAGTCTGGCTACTTTTATTCCGTTTCGTCTTGATACCTTTAGCTTTCATATAATATGGATAGTAGACCAAAATCTGTGCTGGTAATTTATAGATGGCAACATTCACCTGGCGTAGTAGAAATGTTGTTACAGGCATTTGTGGACAAGAAATGCACCATATTCTCTGTTGATCACCACAGTAATCGACGAACTCTTCGGCTCGGAGTTGGTTGAGGTTCTTGAAATACGTACCGTACTGTTCGTGGAAAAACGGACTCGGCTGGAAGATGATGGTGAACATTGCTTGATAGAACTCTGCTCGTATGTAGAACCTGCAAGTTGAATAAGATAATGCACATCAGACGGTCGATTCTTCGAAAAACATAAACATTTCAAGCAGCCTTATTTTGGAGAGGAAACCTTCCACGTGAGAATAACTGCCTGAAACAAGGACAGTAAAGGCATCTAACATAATGAAACGCAAGAAAAAAAAATATTCTAAATCACAAAAACGATTCGAGATGATTGGATTGCGTTAACGAACAAAAAACATAGCGCTATTTGAAAAAATCCTGGTTGCTAGGTGAAACTTCATAGAATTTACCATCATACAAATCTATAATCGTTTCAAGTACAAAACAAGCCATCTTTATCAAAAGTTCCATCTTCCTATAGGCAGCCTCTGCGATCCTTTCATTTATGCAATTAACAAAAAAATTTTTCGTGAAAAATGTGAACCAGGCGAAATTGAATATTGAATTTGGCCAAACCAAAAACCAAAACCAAAAAAAAAACAAAAACAACCTTCAAATTTCACTTTCTGGTACCGTATTCGAAAACACTTAGCTAAGAATGTTTATGTTTGATATTTTGTTCCATGCAATAATAAAATGAAATTATTGACTTAGTTGAAATAGTACGAACGTATTTCCGCAGATCAGTTGAACACGGTAGGTATATATATATATATATATATATATATATATATATATATATATATATATATATATATATATATTGAACAGAATAAAGAGTTCACTTTTTTCAATTCCTTGTTGACTGCACACCCGAATATTAAAAGGATTCTTCTTTAACTTAGACAGTCGTCTAACCTTCCCACATTATATATATATATATATATATATATATATATATATATATATATATATATATATATTAATTATATATATATATATATATATATATATATATATATATATAAATATAAATATATATATATATGTGTTCAAAACGTTCAAGATGAAAGCATTCTTATGAAATAAATTCTTTGTTTCTCAACCGTTCGAATGATTCCTTTTCCGTGAGGCGGAATTTAAAAAAGGACATCCAATTCGATGAATTATTACTTGTTTTCAGGGCCAACTATCCTTATTTTTCGAGGTCAAGAATCAAGGGAAATTATCAGCGATTTTTTTACATCACTGGATTCGAGGCGTTTTCAGATGGTTTAAGTCAATGTTACGTGAAAAGCCATCCAATAATAAAAAAGTTATGAGTGAATAACATTTGAGAAATATATATACTGTTTAATCAACCCACCACTTCAAATCCAGAAGTTTCACCTGAGTTCTGACTACACCAGTGGATTTAGGAGGTCTCGAGATATCACTGTTATGAAGAAGAATCCTTGTAATGACTGCATACCCGAATGAAACGATTCTCCTACATACATTTCGATTACGAAGAAGATACGTGTTCCGTGAAAAGTCGGCAATAAATTATTGTATTATATAATATCCAACTGTAATTAATATGTTCGTGTATGTAACCACCAATGAATTTTCATTTTCTCAATCGAACCTTTTATTTTATCGTCGAAGCTACGTCTGTCTATGTTGAAAAAAAAAACAGCAAATTCGAACGATCACAAAATGTATGATGAATGTTATTTCATAATTTCCTGTTATAGAAAGAGACTCCTGGGGTCCGTTTCATGAAAGTACAAGTCTTGTAGCTACGAGAGAAATCCAATATAGGTACAGGCAAAGAACGAGTAAAAAACAATTATTGAGCATCTTGTTTCTTTGTGTTTCTCTTGTAGCTACAAGATTTGTACTTTTATAAAAACAGACCCCGGCTCAACAAATTCACTGTTCTCAATAGGTACTGTTTGAAAGTCATCATTTTGTGTTGATTGACCTTTTTGTTCATATTTTTTTTTTCGGTTAGTAACCTACCACAATCTTTAAAAAGAAGGGCAGCTTTCTACCCCTAAAAGTTACTGCGGGATAATATTTGCATCTCAACGAGTTCATTTAATATTAACGTCATATCTCAGACAGATTTTCCAGGAAACTTCTAGAAGACAAGTTTTTATGATAAGTTAGAAAAAGGAAACATATTTGTTTTACGAAACGGTAAATTACTCAAGAGAAGTTATTTTTTTATATACCCGCCAATAACCTCTGTTCGCAAAAGGCAGTCATACCAATAACAAATTCAACCTGAAATATTGTGTGAATTCATGTTGTTTTTGATGCAAAAACGAATGCCTTTCGAAGGGCCCTAACTTCGAAACTCAGGGTTAGCGCCACGTTTTGACTTCAAACTCAATGCCAGCTGCTCAAAATAAGTAGGTTGAAAAAAACATACTTTCGAAAAGCCCAGGTGATCGGATAATACATTTTCACCGGTTCAACTTGAATCAAATCATTCCAGAATACAAAACGTGAGATAGACATCACAGTTTTATTCTCTTCAGTTCAGTTAAATTGTCAAACAGAATGAAACTGAAAAATGAATGATAGCTTTACGATACATTTCTGAATGAAAACAAAGCCATTTCACTCGGAGCCTTGCTACGAATTTATAAAAGTGGAAAATATTGTGTAGCTGAAATGAAAATATTTACGGAATATGGATTTCCAATTTTAGCTTGCCAGTTTGGAAAGAACTTCTGGGATGTCGTGGAATATCATTTGAATATACAATGAGACTGAGGAGGGCTATGTTCGACATGAGTTTGCATTCATCCAAGAATGTACCTATTTATCATGTCAGGTTTCATCACACGAATTCAGCAATATTGATAATAACATTTATTGAAATTGGGAAATTTCTTACATGAAAGTTATAATCAATGCAGAGTATGAATCTTTATATCTAAAGTGTTGAGTTTTCAAGAGGAGAAATTTATTCATTCGTAGATTCGCGAAGAAAGTAATATTCTTGATAATAATGATACATCTTTATTCACCATAACAGATACAATAAAGTAGTCAAAAGGAACAGAGAATCTACATTCAGTATAAAGGTGAATGGGCGGAGTATCAGCCAACAAAAAACAAAAAACGAGTCAACAATGTTAATATCATGAGAGAAAAAAAAATTGAATTTATAAAGATAATATTATGACAAACTCGAGAAATTAGTTGATGCTCTGTAGAATATTCCTTGATAGTATTGCCTAGGTCGGGAACGGAAAAGAGACTAATCACTCAGGTGAGTCTTTAGTTTTTTTTTTTGTTGTTGACTGTTCAAGATCGAAATTGAAAAGGTAGTTGGTTAAAATATTTAGGTGACTCATACCAGGAGCAATGGATGAATATGGACGATTTGTGTTTGGGAATGACTAAAACTGAACTATCCCGTTTGGTGAAACTATTAATTGATGAGAATGTTCGGAGCTCCTTCAGTAAATAATTTGGTTGGCGAGATATCAAAACTTTATGTGTATTTGTCAGAAGGTGCAAAGTTCAAAGTTTCTCAACTTTCAAGTATCCTAAGTTTTGAGTTGTGATTAGCGAATCACGATTAGGAAACAGTTGCTTGGGGACAATATATGAAGGTTGATTCAGATAGCTGTCATATTTACTGAAAGACAAACAACAATATTAGATTTTTTATCTCTTTCATGGAGGTAAGTATTCAATTTTCGATGCGGACCCGAAAGGTGGAGTTTGTGATTTCTCTGTACTTCTTAGGTCAGAATATCATTATTGCAGAATTCTTAAAATTGAGCTTGAGCTTACGAGATGTAGATGTTGAAGATGGCTCGAAGATCTTTGTTAATGTATGACTGTGCAGTTGTAGAATTACGAGCTGGAAAATGAATATAACTGAGTGTCGTCTGCATAGTGGTGTGCAGTTGTTTTACGAACAGATGAAAATCACATATATTCAAACTGAAAAGCAAGGGCTCGAAGATAGATCATTGTGCCACCCCTTTTTACCGGAAGAGCATCTGATACAACTCCATTCACAACAACTATTTGGGTTCGATTTTCTAGATAGTTTCTTGACAGTGACACTGCCCCCCGAAAAAATCTGAGGTGGACTATTTTATCACACAATATCTCGCGGTCAAGAGTGTCGACGGCCTTGCAGTAATCCAAAAGTACTGAACAGGTAAGATTCCCGTTGTCTGTAGCTTTGAGAATTTCATCGGTAATTTATAGTAGGGCAGTGGTGGTACTATGCTGTGGTTTGAATCCTGATTGTACAGATGTAATGATCTGATTTTCATTAACATAACTGTTAATCTGCTTTTTCAGTATGAGTTCTACTTCAGAGAGACACGGGAGGATTGTACTCAGGTCAGAAAGGACTGTAGGTGAGTTACAGGGGATAACATCTCCATCTTTCCAAAATTTTGGGAATTGGCAACTAGTTATGATGGAGTTTATGAAAATAATTAAGTGATTTTTCAAGAACGAGTCAATGAGATTGATCATTTTGAGGGACATCCCGTCTGAACTCAAAGCAATGCTCTTGATGCGTCTCAAGAAACTTCGCACCTTCTCACCAACCACTGTTGTAAAGTGAAAGGGATTTTCAGATTCGTTCAAATTAACGTAACGATCTGATAAGGACAGTTGGTAAGCAGATCTAACAGGTTGGGGTATGGCATTGAAGTGCTGGTTCACGAGGATGGCATCTTTCAATTCGTCAGGGATATTTGAATTTTTATTATTCCTCAGAATGGATCTCAAGTGATCTCAAGAGATCTTTATGTATTCGAAGTTGATTGAAAATTTTTGTTTCGTGATACGAAATGAAGATATGCCTTTTTTCACATCGCATCGCACTAAATGTATAATTTCTGAGTTCCTTAAAACTGATCCAATCGTCGAGCGCTGACATTTTCTTGTATTTACCCAGAGCACGGTTCTTGAGTGAAACCATCATCTTCATATTATAAGTTAACCAAGGTGCTGGTGGTTCAGTTACTCTCTTCGTTTCAGGTAGCGCGCGTTTATTGAAAAAGTTCAGTATGTTGTCGTTCAGGAAGGAAACCATGCAATTTACATTATCGATTTGATATATGAGATCCCATTAAATATTCAAAACGTCTGATCGAAAGAGATCAGAATCGAAGTTAAGATTATCTCGAAAAGACAACGTTTCATTTTTTCTAGGAGAAGTTGTGTTTGCACATCACTGCAAGATGGTTTGATGTATCAGTCTCAATAATATACGATATTCTTTCTTTATCAGCAACAAGAATAATGTCTATCAGGGATTGATACTGAGCAGTTAAACGAGTAGACCTGCTGATGAGCTGATGTTGACACTGTCGGTCGTTATTGAGCAGGTTTATATTACCATCACCGTCAGCCAAGAGAGTGAGGTATGTTAGCTACGCTGTCTTCGAGTTCGTTTAAGCACTGGAGTATATCCGATGCCGAAGGGGGCCGATATAATATTCCATGAATAAAGGTTTTGCAACTATGGGTTGTTGTGATCCACAACTGTTCAAAGTGGAAGCTCACTTGACTCAGGAGTGTTTTGACTTTGATGGAGTTATTGATATAAAAGGCAACGCCACTCCCTTTGCCGGTTCTATTGGTGCGAACTAATTGATAAGATTCAATTCCAACCGAGCTAGAGTCTTATGTGGGAGAAAGCCAAGTATCAGTGACACCAAATAAGTCGATGTTCTCACTTAAAATATATTCCGAGAGCAAATCAAACCTAGTGAACAATGATCTTAAATGGTCAAATTTCATTGTTTCGGACATTTAACAATATTTCCCTACCAGAGCATATACAAGACAAACAATATTTTATAAAGATGGTTTGCTCCATCCAAAATATTCATTCATCAAATAAAACTATGTTTTGGATATAACTTTGGCTCAAATTTTCGAAAAAATCCTCAATTACCAAAAGGGAATCAAATATCATATTTTGTCATAAGATTGCGGAAAAAGTTCAATTAGATATGTCGAATTCTGCTCACGATTTTTTTCAATAATTTGGGTCGAATTAAAACCATTTTCTGCATCTCTGTGTAGATATAAGACGTGATTGTTCTGAAGAATTGTTCGTTTTTCGTTAACCAGCTGACGAACGTGAGCCCTCAGAAGTCGAAACTCGTGCGAGCAATGGATCAACGAGGCCTCACCTTTTAACGTGCGATTACCCAGCACGGTGGCCCGTCGAGGATTCGAACCCCGGCCTTCCGCTTGATAGGCAGATATGCTAACCACTACACTACCGAGTGTAGGAGAACTAAGTTTTTGGATGGAAAAAACTGATTATAGTAGATTAGGAATATATACGTATATATAGAAGACTTATACCGAAAAACCCTATGCTCAAATTCTCGATATCCCACATTCTCGATTTTGAGCAATTTTGAGTTAAGAAACACCCCGAGAGATTATCAATAGATGCGTACTCCATGAATCCGGTAAGGTGCAGCATTATAGGTTGTAGTCGACCGATTGGAATTTCAGAATTGAATTAGCCTGAGATATTCAACAAAATAATTGAAGTCGCTGCGAGAAAGAGCAAAGTCTCAACTACAGATTTTTAAATCCATAAAGCTACAGTCGTTAAGATAAGAAGAAGAGTTTCAATGCATTCAATGACATTTCTGGAAATTCAAATTGTTCATTCATCACATATAATTATTTCATCTTCGTATATAAAATATCACTTGTCACTTGTGCCAATTCCCGTCTTTCACTTCATCAATTTTCGACCAGAAACAAGGAAGATACAAAATCTCAGTCGAGCGTCGCGTCGAAGTGAATTCTATGACATCACGAGTTTTTCGAACGGAAATCTGAAAATAACAGTTATAACTCAATATCTCTCATAGAAATCAATTTCAGGAAAACATAATGACAACTTTCCCGTGAAAATTATTGCGATCTGCAAATTTGTTCATTATATCTTAATTTTCAAAAACTACTCGTGTTTTTTTTTGTTCTGAAATTGTTCGATTCTGTCAACTAGCTGTCGAACGTCAACCCACAGAAGTCGAAATTTGTGCGAGAAATGGATTAACGAGGCCTCATTTTTTAACGTGCGATAACCCCCGGCGGGAAATCGAACCCCGGTCTTCCGTTAAAACCCTGCTTATTGGATCGATACGCATTTCAAAAGGAAGATTGATTGCTAATATTTTGATATAACCTCTCTCATTGGTGTTTATTTTCTTTTCATATCGATTTGAAGAAGAGTCAACAAGAGTTTCCCAGTATTCCTGTATTGACGGGGATAATCATTGTCGTGAATCTGAGTGCTCTGCGCCTGATGATACCTTGGTTTGCTTGTAATTTTGAACGCTTCTATTATTTTCTTCGTGCATGCACGTCTTGGTTCATCACATACAGACATTAAATTTAATGACACTGTGGAATAACATTGTTAACACGAAGGGGTTGTATAATGTCGATGTGCATGCTAAATTGCAATTAAATGTCCACCTCAATCACGCAGATAGTAGCGGTACTGTTTACTTTGATTCCAAAATCAATGGCGGAGAAATGCAAAAATAGACAATTCCCAGTAGTGAATCCGATCCATATTAGAATCTGAAGCCCTGAAATCTACGTTTTTTTTTACTGATGTACATTTTTCCAAGTGAGTTAGCAATGGTTAAATGCGCCTTGGAGGAAGCAAAGGCCATTAATCTAGCGAGAGAACTGAGTGGTCATAATCGGGAGAAGCACTATGGTTTTATTCATTGAAAGAAAACATTAGTGGCACGAAAGCTATTGCTACCATTTGAACTGGCAACTGAAGTGTCCTTTGTCGAGTACTATTGCTCATTTCCTAAATAGACTTCATTAAATCTGAAAACATCGTTAGGCCACATTAGACTCTGCTTATTCTCCATAGTTAACCGCAATGATAACGATGAACTCCTAAGTTCCTCGATTCGGTATTATCTCTTTCTCGAATATCATTTTGCTTCCTCGGTAAATATTTATAGTAGTTATGGGTGTTGAGAATGGAATAAAATCCCATTTTTTAAGATATACGTCGATTTCAATAGCTAGAATATTTGTCGTAAACATTTCATCTAGAAATTGTTATTTCAGCTCTTAAGCTACGATAATTATTCGGTATCTACTCATACTACTCATACATTGAAACTCCAAGAATGTAGAGAACACAGAACATAATAATTCGCAAAAGTATCTACTGCTAAAAATCCATTCGACCCTAAACACTCCCTTCGGCTCATTTTGAACAGTCAATTTCAGACTGACTGATGATCGGTCGCCATCACCCGAACATATATTCACAGAAAACTCGAATAATTTTTTTTAGAATCCATCACAGTAATGAAAGTTTGTGAACATAATGTTTTTCATTTATTTACTTTATATGTCTCTGCAACGTTTTATTCGTCGGTTGGTGGGAACATCATTCACTTCGTATGCCCCCCCTTTCTCTCTCTCTCTCCCTCTCTCTCTCTCTCTCTCTCTCTCTCTCTCTCTCTCTATATATATATATATATATATATATATATATATATATATATATATAATACATATATACTATATATATATATATATATATATATATATATATATATATATATATATATATATATATACATATATATAATCGTTATAAGAGTACACGTTTGCTTTTGCTGCTCTCTCAAATATAATTCCCAATTATCCACTTCAAATGTTAATAGAATAATAATGAGAGAATGGTTATTTTAGGCAGCACTTTTCGAAGCAAGGACTTGGTTATGGTGGTTTTTTGCATGAAGTGAAAATACCACAAATTTAAAGTGTCAATCATACCATGTATGTATGAGGAAAGAAACATGGTAAACAATTCGAACTAATGTGTAAATCCAGATCACAATTGTGATATTACTTGAATAGGTAACTGCCATTTATTTATCACCGCATTTTTCTGACAATATTGAACTAATTCTATATTTACAACAGATTTCCCAAACATCACGGTGAACAATGGCTGTTTCTATTTCCAGTAATCAGTGTTGAAACGGTAACGCCTACAACTGAGCTTCTACCAACTGGGGCCTTCGCCAGAAACCTTTAACTTGACCTCAAGTGTTGCTAGTAATCGATAGGTGTCAGCAGATTGTTCTGATGAGTATTAACTCTATTCATTAAATTATTCCCCACCTTGTTCTTTCAACTGGCTGAGAATATCAGTATCAACAATTTGAAAATCTCGTCGTGGATCGGAGAGATTTGGCAGAGCTGAATTCCACGAGGGTGTAATTTGGAAATTTCTACATGTTTGAAGTAATACTCAACATTCAATGAATATGAATGATATAAAAAATGGATTCAGCTGACACTGGAAATACATTTCTCTATATTTATACTCAGGCTCAATAACGTTTCAATATAGTAGCCTTCATTTATTCAACTTGGATATCGAACACAAACTTTCAAAGTGACTTTTTTGTCTTAAGTCTCATATACAATATACTATGTTTGATCGGTTGAGATTATTCGCCGCAACAAAATATTTACAAAAACATTCGACACTATTGATGGTCATACTTAAAGACTGGCGTTGAATCAAATCTTCTTTTGAACAATTCATTCATTATAGTGAGCATAAAACTTATTATGAATGGCTGTTTCGATTTCCAGTGATCAGTGTTGAAACGATGGCGCCTATAACTCAGCTTCTACAAACCGGGGCCTTCGCCAGAATCCTTAACTTGACTTCAAGTGTTGCTAGTAATCGATAGGTGTCAGCAAATTGTCCTGATGTCCATTCATTCGATTATTCCTAAACTTTTTCTTTCAACTGGCTGAGAATATCAGTATCGACAATTTGAATACCTTTTCGTGGATCGGAGGGATTTGGCAGAGCTGAATTCCACGGGGGTGGTATTTGGTAATTTCTACATGTTTGAAGTAATACTCAACATTCAATGAATATGAAAGATATGGGAAATAGATTCAGCTGACACTAGGGATATATTTTCTTCATTAACACATGGACTGAATAACGTTTCAATATAGTAGCCTTCATTTATGATAACCTCTTCTTTCATCTTCATTTATGATTGAAGACTGGCGATAAATCAAATCATCTTTTGACAATTCGTTCAGGCCAGTCTCGAACTTCTTCCACAGTAAGTTTTGACTGGCACCTGTCAGAAAACAACTACTCCCCTGGCTAAAACGACGAAGGGGATTGCATTATATCCGACCGGTGCCTGTGCAGAATTCTTTACAGAAGAAAATCCTGCATTTGTTTTTGGCGATACAACTGAAGGAATTGATTTTCAATCATTGGGACGGGTACACTTGCAGACCGGTTTCGGGCTATTTCGCCACTTGTCAGTACAATGCATTGCCTGAAGGAATTGTTCGATAGATGATTTGACGAAATATTTTGTTTGAATCATTTCATCCAACTCCAACCAACGCGGCACGCTGAAGTCGCGCAAAATAACACCTACCGAACAAAATTCAAAAATCCATTGATAAAAATGATGAAGTTAAGCTCTCCCTGTTTCATAACTCAACCTTTTCAATACCAAAAAAAATGATTCAGCATTCAAGTATGATACAATGATAACTATAAATTCTATATACTTGAACAATATTTCATAATCAAACTGAATAAGTTATGTAAAATATGCCATTGATATTTTGTTAATTCCAGAGTCTGCTATGGATTTCAAATGAATTTTTTTTAAGTGGAAATGAAATAATGCCAAATTTGCTGGGAATTGAATTATATCGTTTCATCGAGTTATTAATGGAGCTACGAGAACGAGAATCATTTCGAAAAAAAGGTAGAATATGTCTTCAGTAGGCCTTTTCATTCACTGAAGTTTTGTGAGTAGGTGAAGGCAATGAGGGAAGTGAATGTTGTTGATCCTCAACCAGCCAGATTCGGAAGATATTATCAATCTGTATCTTCTAATGGCACCATGCGTTCATTTTTATCAGCACAGAACCATAAAAGCACTCGCAGAAAGCATTTTTGACAAAATTAGTAATTCACATAGTCAGTTTCAACCTCAGAACACAAAAATAAATGAGAGATTTGAGGAAACCAGATTGTAATCAGTTAATATTACAAAGAGATTACGTTGAGAGATGGTCCAAATTGATAGTGATAACCATTCTATGAATAAATGAACTGATCTAAACCGTCTCAGTCAAATTTATATTTATTTATTGGAATATGTGAAAGATAAAATGAAATCACCCCTTATTCAGAGTTCTGCTCCTTGCTTTTTTTCGAGCTGGGGAAGGTATGCAATATATGCAATGCATGTTCGTGTTGTAAATGAATTTGAATTTTCGAACAATCGGATAACTATTTTTCTGCAAGGATGAATATTTTTAAGCAAGGGGTACAAACGGCATTATTTCGTGGTGAATGTATATTCCAAGTGTCCGAAATGGAGTTATTCCACAGGGTTTTTCTCAATAGAAAAAAGAACTAATATAATAATAATAATAATATAATTTATTTTTTCTCAATAATTATTATAAATGAATACAAATAAATAAAAATAGTACATGTAAATACAACATACAACAAACTTTGGTAAATACAACAGCAATTAAGTATATCTATATATGTATATATATATATATATATATACATATAAAGGCAAAATTACTTAAGTTTAACACTTGTGTGTAAGATTGCCTCCTTTTTTTTTCTTGAGTATTTAGTGTATGATATATTGATGAGCAGTATACAAGAATAATTAAAGTAGTTAAATTACTTGATGAATAATCGCAAATAAATATATTACATGAAGTAGTTGAAAATAGTTTTCCCTAAATACTAAAAATCAGGATGTAAGAAGGTTTATGAAGAAAAGGAATAATGGTGAAACATGGATAAATTCAGTGCTGGTGTTGAGAGTTAATTTTAATATGATTTGTTTTCTTAATTTTTTCAGTGATTTAATGATTGGGTTTTTGTGTCTAGTAGTTTTTTAAATCGATAAATTCGTGAACTGTACTCCTTGGTAAGTTGAGTATCCACTTTTTCGTGTATTTTTTGAACATATTGATTGAATTAATTTTTTTTATTTCGGATGGCAACCTGTTGAATGTCCGTGGGGCAAGGTATGTATAACAACGTTGGCATAGTGTTGTATTCACTTTTGGCATGTATAAGCACTCACCTCCCTGTCGAGTATTATACACATGGTTTAACGTATTTTTATTTTTTGATTTCTTCTGTTCTATGAGGATTGTGAAGCAATACAGTTGGCGGATATCAAGGACTTTTGAATTGGTATATAAAAGATCTGATGAGTAAGTTCTATTTTTCTTTAGGATTATTTTCAATATCCATTTTTGGACAGTTTCTAAATATTTTACCTGGTTATTGTAGGCTCCACCCCATGCTATAATGCCATATCGCAGTTGTGATTCAATAAGGGAATAATATACTATCAACAATTGGTCTACATTCAGAAACTGTCTTAAATATTTGAATTTTGCTAGCATACTTCTGATTTTTTGGGTCAATTTATATATATGACTTTGCCATTTGAGGTGACCGTCAATCGTTATTCCGAGATATTTGATTTCTTGTGCCGGTTTTATTGGGTTGATTTCTTCGGATATAATAAGGTTTGGGAAATTTTTATACTGTTTCTGAGAGAAAGGGATATATTTCGTCTTTTCCATATTTACAGTTAAAAGACGAGAGTCAAACCATTTTTTAATATTATTGAAGTCAGCCTGCGCTTTTTCCAAAAGTGAATTCCAGTTTTCATCTGTATATAAAAAAGCTGTATCGTCCGCGAAGCTAATAATCAGGCCTGAACTATTTTGATGAAATAAATTATTGATATATATCGTGAACAATATCGGTCCCAAAACGGTACCTTGTGGGACACCAAATTCTACATTTTTTGTTTCACTTATTTTGTCTTCGATAATGACACATTGTTCTCTTTCCGTCAAATAGCTTTGCAATAAATCGAGTGATGAACCTCTAATTCCGACTTCTTCCATTGCTTTAATCAACTTTGAGTGGCTGACTGTGTCGAATGCTTTCGCAAGATCTACGAAAATGCAAATTGTTGGTTTATTTTGGTCAAGATGTTTATAAATATTCGAAGTTAATGAGGCAATTGCATCCTGCGTAGATCTCGCTTCCCTAAAACCAAATTGTGATTCACTTATAATATTATGTTTGTCAAAAAAATTTATTAGTTTATCCTTTATTATTGATTCGAGTATTTTAGATATGTTTGAAATAATTGATATGGGTCGATAATTTGTACATTCAGTTTTTTCTCCTCCTTTGTGCAATGGTTTAATGATCGCTTTTTTTAAAGATTTCGGAAATATACCAGTAGTTCTTATTATGTTAAAAATGTGGCAGAGAGGTTTCGTTATGAAATCAGCAGTTTCTTTTAAAGTTTTTGATTGAATTTCATCTATTCCGGGAGCTTTATTAAGTTTTAAATTTAATATGTGTTTTTTTACATCACCTTCTGTTATTTCGGGAAAATACAAGGAATTTGTTATTCGCCTAACCTTTTCTGTATAGTGTTTTGGCTTTTTTATTTTGTCAGCTAACCTCTTACCTACAGTTGAAAAAAAACTTACGAATTCATTTGCTATTTCTTGTTTGTCTCTCGTAATTCTGCCGCTTTGTTTCTTTAATTTATCTATGTTTTTTACTGGCCTCGAAGTGGGGCATAATTCTTTCACAGTTTTCCACATATGTGTTGAATCGTTTTTCTTTTCCATTAGTTTACTGGTGAAGTATTGTGATTTAGCTTTTTTAATCAAGTTATTGTGTATATTTCGGTATCTCCTATATTCTTGTAGAAATATTGCATTGTCTTTATTTTTTTTCCATTTTTTGAAAAGATCATCACGCGTTCTCATAGAATTTATAATACCTTCTGTTATCCAACATTTCTTTTTTAGGTTAGATTTTACCAACTTGGTGCAATTTTCAATATTTTCTTTTAGAATTTTAATAAATTCGTTCATGCATTCTTCAGATGAGTTTTTTCTGTATATACATTCCCACCCTTGTATTGTTAACATTCGTTTCAGTTTTGGATAATCAATTATTTTTTTTATTGGATTTTTTTTCTCAATAAAGATTTTTTTGTCGAATTGAAAAATCAAAGAATAATGATCTGTTACATAAGTTTCAACAACAATTGCGAGTGGCTCTTCGGTAATATTCTTCGTAAAAATATGATCAATGCAGGAACTTGAATCACCCTGTATTCTGGTACTAACATTTATACAAGAAACGAATGACTGTTCATTTAAAATATTCAAATATTCCTCGCTGACATCGTTATCTGTTTGTATATTTATATTGATATCACCTACTATTACATGTTTAGAGTTGTTACCATGATTCAATTGATTTTTAATATATTTTTCTAGGTGGCTATTGAATTCAAAGGGACAGGAAGATGGGGACCTATACAAGCAAGTGACTGTCAATGTGTCATTATTCTCAAAATCGATTTTTAATTTTATTGCTTTCGATTGACCTATATTGTGTATTTCAAAGTTGTAGTTATATTCACTTTTTATGTAAACAATAACCCCATCATTTTGATTGTTATCTCCATAATTGTAAATGGTATCATATTCTTTCAAAGAAAATAAATTAACATCATGAATTTTCCATGTCTCACTCAATACTATCAAATCTATTTCTAAATCGAGTTGCATCAATAACGTTTGAAATTCATCGAAGTTTTTTGAAATGCTCCTAATGTTATTATGTATAAGTGTAAAGTAATTATTTCCTTGTTTCAGGACTGTCTTACAATTTTCCGCCTTTTCACACTGTATAGTCTCTATCAGGTTGGATTCGAAATCTCTTATGAAGGAATTCATTTTTTTTTTTTTTTTTTTTTTTTTTTTTTCCTTTTTCTTTTTCTATAAATATATATATATATAATTCAATGGAAAATATATTTGAATCTAGAATTTATGACAAAGTCTGCAATAACTAATCATTTAATATTGAATAAATGTTTATTAACTAAAAAGGTTTTTTAATATTCCTGCTCGATGACCGAACTCTCTCCTTTCTCTTCTTTTCTCCTTCTATATTTGGGTATTCCGTTTCTTCTTCCTCAGCTTCTTTTGATACTCTTTGGATCAAATCTTCGTATTTATGTAGTTTTCCCTGTATTATTATGCTATTATTATTTTTCAAGAGGGCTGGAATACCCCTCTCTCTGGCTGCCTCAACTTGGGAAATGAGAAATTTTCTCTGTTCGTATACTTCCTTAGAATAATCGTTACTTATATAGATACCCTTTTTCTTCAAATATTCGTTTCCCCTAGCTTTGACTAAAATGTCGCTTTTCAGTTGATATCTAAGTAGTTCAACGCTCACCGGACGTTGGTTTCCTTCATGAATTTTTCCAATGGGGTGGCAATCTCTTATATCAAAAGGATTGAGTTGAATTTCCAATTTTTCAGCCAACGTTTTTATCTGTGGTAGAAGTTCCGTGGATTCTTGGAGTCCGTAAATTATAATATCATATTTTTTTGATTGCCTTTCCAATGATTCAATCCTATTTTTTAATATTATATTTTCTTCGACAAGTTCCTGAGTTTTACTATTTACAGATGTGAATTTTTCAAAAAGGCTGGTAATATTTGTGTTTATTTTGCTTATATCTTGTTTCATTACTTCATTTTGTTGAGCTACCGATTTCATTAATGCATAAAGATCTTCATTGGTGATTTGTTTACCAGTCATATTTGGATTTCACGTCGCTCGCAATTTTGCTAGTACAGCACTCACTGCCTATTCACGTACAACTGAATATTTTAGCTGGCACTCCAGTGCAGATCCGAATCGTTTGTCGTAAATTGACGATTTGTTAGTGATTAGAATGAATGGAATGTTTGTACTTACAGTTTTTCTTTGTTTGGGATGAAAAAACTGTTTTAATCCATATAAACTTCACAAAAACTCTTTCAACTTCATGTATTGACTAGATTTCCCAAAACACATTATTATTGGGTAACTTGTTCTATATGAAAATCGAATTTACTTGAGAACACAATTTTACAGTGTACTGCTCGTTCGCTTCGTTGTTCTAAAACTGAGTTCAATATTGTTCAGCTCATATATTTATATGAGAAAAGTCTTGGATACATTTCATAAAAAAAAATTATCAGTAATTTTCGTCAATTTTGAAAATCGAAATGTCTTGAGAATATTCTGAATGAGAAAGAAAATTCAATTTTGAATCACAAAAAATATTACCGAGCAAAAACAACTCAATCATTGCGCTCAATGTCAACGACCGTAAGCCATAGACAGGAAATCATAGTTGTGACACTTTATAAAAGCAAATGTCGAACTCAAGTATTCAAACAAAATGAAGTCCACGTCATAATTGGAGTTGTTAATGTCACACTTGTTTGATAAAAGGGCTATCATCAAAACGGTCGGATTATTGATAAGGTTTTTATCAGCTTCAATGATTATTTTGGTATTGAGGGGATGATGTAGTTGTTGATGCCCTGAGGGTGGCCATCTTAAGAAACCGATAGCATCATCTGGCCCAAAGGTTTATGAGTCAGAAATAGCATTATACAGCCGTGGAGCATACAACCTCGTATGTCATAATTATTCGTTGAAGCATCATAAATATTCGGTTTCAACTGATGATTCCTAAAAAAACACTATCAAAATTGAAACGTTAACATTCAGGAAGTTGTTATGTCTACAACATCATTTGGAAACAAGAGAAGTATCAGTTCACTGATAAAACCCATTGGACTTACAAAACAAGACAAAAAACTAATGAATAAACCCAGTGAAAAAGTTGTTTTCTTTTCATCAAGAAAGGATGATAATGTTAACAAAAATCATACTCACTCGGCAATCAAGGTGATATTGAAGATTTTACTGTAAATATCCTTCTGCGTTGAAGCTGCTTGCTGATCTTTAGCTGCCTTCGGAGTACGTTCCCGACGCTGTCGTCCTTTTTCTTTGTTCTTGTAATGTACATTCATATGAGCACTGATGTGACAGCCGTGCACGCCATCGGCGAGGATTGATTTTATATCTATTTGGTATTCCTGGAATCAATTGGTGAAATGAATATTCACAATTTGTTTGGAGACACCCAATTATGAGAATTTTCAACCAGAGCAATACTTTGTCTCTTGCTTTTGAATTTTGTGCATGAATTTCCCAATGATGATCAGTAACTGAGATTGTTTATTGAGCTCTGAGCACTAACTCCGCTCGAAGCTGTTCGTTTATTATGGATAAAACTTCAATAGCTTGATCATAGGTGTCTCTTTTATTCACAGAGCGTGCATATCGAGCAGCTAAATCATCTCGGATCTTTGTTACGAAGAAAATTGAGCGAGTATTGTCGTATCTGACGTATGTCGCAAGATAAATTATATACCGAAACGTAGACAAGGAAACCATTCCAGACGCGGATCAACCGGAAGTTCCAGCCAGCGCATTTCTGACCGCGGAAGCCTATTCGAACAAATATATATATATATATATATATATATATATATATATATATATATATATATATAGAAGGGTAGTCTTGTTTGCTGACTAGTTAGGAAATGAGTGAGACAATATTTGGGTATGCAGCAGGCCAAAAACAGTGTACTCTTATAACACAGATTCCAAGCTTTCGATAATCTTTATTATCATCATCAGGGATGCTACAATATGGTGAAACAAGCGGTTAGATCCATGAAGAGAGATCAGTCAAACAACTTACAGTGTAAGTGAGGTTAAACGGCACGATGAATAAAATTATTAGGACACCACATATCTGCGCGTAGACAATAAAACACGCCAGTCAGGACGTTAACGTGGTAGACGCAGCTACTCGAAGCGCGAGCTCCGTTGGCATCCCTGCTGTGGTCTGGTCACAGATCGATATCGGGTCGAAGCCCGCGTGAGCTTGGGCATCGTCATTGGTTGGCACTGCACATGCGCCATTTAGACAGTTGTCCTTTGTCAACGCCATTCTGATTCTGATTATTCCCGCGTGTTCGGCGTTTCCTCATCAAGGAACAAACAGGTGGTTTTAAAATATATTTTTTTAAAAAAAGCGTTTTATTATGTGAAACATTGTTGTTCGTTAACGTCCTGACTGGCGTGTTTTATTGTCTACGCGCAGATATGTGGTGTCCTAATAATTTTATTCATCGTGCCGTTTAACCTCACTTACACTGTAAGTTGTTTGACTGATCTCTCTTCATGGATCTAACCGCTTGTTTCACCATATTGTAGCATCCCTGATGATGATAATAAAGATTATCGAAAGCTTGGAATCTGTGTTATAAGAGTACACTGTTTTTGGCCTGCTGCATACCCAAATATTGTCTCACTCATTATATATATATATATATATATATATATATATATATATATATATATATATATATATATATATATATATATAAAATACTTAAAGTTGAAGTTTCGGAAACTATATCTGCTTCCTTTCTCAAACCTTATACGCAAGTTTCTGTTCAAATGCAAATATCTATTGGAGGCAATCTTCGTAATTGACATTTGTCAAATATTCCAAATATATTGCTGACTGAATAGATTTGTTCCGAATTGAAAATCTGCCCTTCTACACTTGTATAGATTCCAATATTGATTATTATTTTCAGATTGTGGTAGGTTACAAACCCAGAAAAGTACGAAACAAAATTAAAAAAATAGTGAAGTTTCGGATTCCAAGTTTTCTGTGGTGCATCTGTCACATGTTAGGAGCCATTATATCATTACAATTGTATTTTTCAATATATAAAAAATTGTTATCATAAACCATAATGTGTGGTTAATACGTTTACTACCGGTTGCTGGACCTGGAAATCCACAAATCATGTGAAATTATAATCATGCGAGACCCTGGCGGCCACTGGATGACATTATCAGTGTTTACTGTAATTCCACCGTAATATTGAAATATGCCTATTCGATGTTTTTATCCAGAATGCAGATCGTGAAATCGAACACATTTTGCTGCAATGAATCATTAAATGCTTCATAACCATAACAGAAATATCTTGTTGGAAAAAAATTGATGAAGGATCTAGACCTTATTTTTCGGTAAAAAACAGTTAGTGGTTTGAAAGATCATTGAAATGAGCTACTCTTTAAATTTCAGGTTCTCCAGTTTCATATACAAATATTCATTGGAGACTCTTGAGAAAACTGAATATTGTTTTACATGATGCATTATAGTTCTCAAGACATGCAAAAATTCTTCATGAAAAATTTTGTGATGGCTCCATATCAGCCTGCAAAGCTATAGCGCGACAGGAAAACAAAGCAGGATGATATTATGTGCTAACTGTCAGGAAAATTTCAATTCATTTTCCATTTGTGGCTATCGATTCAGTTCTCATCACTTCTAAATGTTGATATTTAGTTCTCATTCATATTGATTAACGGTTATTATTACAATATATTTCAGATTCAATTCTCATTTTATCCAATGGGATTAGAACCTTCGGTTTGAAAGTGAAACCTATCCTAACAAACTTCAATTGCCCAAATACCAAACCAAAAATACAAGCACTGATGTACTGTTGTGAAACAAATTTGGCTTCTGGTAAATGCACATCGAGTGATTTGATGTTTGGGTATTCGAGCTATTGAAGAAGGTTCCACAATGTTTATTGAAAATTTATTGTATATACAATATACTCACGATACCAACTTTACATAAATATATTATTGAAAATAAACAAATATTACTGCGAGCTTTTTACTATATTGTGTAAAAATTCCACCATTACTTCGGAACATTACATCAATATCATTTTCGCAATGTTATATTCCTCAATTTCAGTAAGCTGACGAAGTGAGCAACATAGGAACATATCAATAAGGAAAGTAAGGAATGAATACTGTTCGTCTGGAATTCAGTTTCTCGAGAAAATCTTCCGATAATTCTCACCTTTTGTTTGGTGAGGGCAGTGTATTTGAAATGTTTCTTGTGCATTGACACCAGTCATTCAACAACAGAAATAAGTAAATTATTGGAATGGAAACGAATTCAAATTCTCAGCATTATTGAATTTGGAGTCGTGATGGGATCGGGCCCCCATTACCCATAGCAAAATTGCGTCTGAATACCGTTACTTTGGACGTGTTCGTGTTATTCCTAAATCTGGTCGACCTTCTCGATCAACTTATGTTTTATTGTCAATACAGGAAAATCATCACTCGGCATTTAACCAGCTGGCTTCTGGAAATTTTGAAAAAAAGCAGAGTATCATCATTTCTACCTGCCTGACTCATGAGCTCTCTGAAGATGACCTCGATCAGCGATTCCAGTTTTATGAAATGAACAAATTCAAAAGCTATGCAAAAGTAATGATAATTTCGTAGGTGAAGTTTTTTTTTTACGAGGCTATGTTGATTTTGTACGGCCATGTCAAGAGGCAAAATTGCCATTGTTGGGCTACCGATAATACCCGATTTATGATGTTGTATCGCACTCAACCTCATCAGAAAGTGAATATGTGGTGCTGCATAGACGATGACTATCTCTACCTCTGACAGACATGTATTCCATTATTCAAATAATTTGAATTTTTGAGCTTGGGATTTGTATCGAAAATGTTTGAAGAAGACACGGAAAAAGAATTGTCACTTATAATTATACGAGAGCTTTTTTGGCGAAGTAAACTTGACATTTCGATGAGAATTTTTGTTGCCTGGCAACTCAACGAACAAACTGTCTCTGGAAAAATTACGAGTCCGTAGGACGAGTAATTTTTTCTGGCAGTTTTTTGAGGTAATTTGCCGGAAGTCAACTAAACTCGAATCATAAATGTCAAGTTTTCTTCGACAAAAAAAAGCTCGAGTGTAAATTGGTACGACATTTTAATGAATACAGTTTAGTTTATTCAATTCAACGGAAAAGTACAATTGTTAAAAACACAATTCTCATATATAATTTTCACAGATCAGATATTCTCTTTTGACAACGCAAGTGAAAAATTGACATAGACGCCGTCAAAGATTTGTTTACAATTCTGGTTGCCATGCTTTCAAGAGTTAGGTTCCGTTTCATCGTTGAAAAACTTAGGGCAAAGTTTTTTCGCTGCCATAATGACAAAATTACGGCGGCTTATGGGATATTTTATACATGAGTTGAATTGTCACTTGAAAATACTACTTCAGAGTAACTGAATATATCTCACCTCAGGAAAGAGTGGACCGTGTGCTTTGGGTTGAAACACAATTGCCGATGGGTCGTTATCAATTGAAGAAATGTCAATCCAGTGGAAATCACTCTTTACATGTCTACATGCAATACCAAATCGTCCGCAGACACAAAGGCTCTGTCCTTTGATTGTCGAGTAGAACGGCCAATACCCCGTGTTCAGCACATAAGCAGTAGGAAGAGTTTGGTTGAAAACATCGAAAATCTGAGAAAGAAACAGAGTTGTTTCAGTTCTGGTAATGATGTCTCACGACAAGGTTAAAGAGCGCCAATAATAGATAATATATCTGCCCAGATAGCAGAGGTTATTCCAGGAATGTCCTCTTATCCTTTCAAAAACGACATTCCTTCTGGATATGAGAGACATATTCATAGACTATTTTCATTTTCAACAATTATCTTTGAAATAATCTATCGGAGTGATAAAGCAATATCCCACTCAGAATATTTTACTATTATTCAACTGATTTGTAATTGAAACAAGTACTCCGTAATAGGAAGTACTTGCTAGTGATGTGACAAAATAGCATAACAAATTCTACTGTTTCTGATGATGACGTCGCGTCGTGAAGGCGAAGAGTTATTGAATTTACATTCCAGTAGATACTTAATTAAAGTTCTGAATATAAGATTTCATATTCAGAGTTAATTCACCACCGTCCCAACACACTTACTCGATATCTATAACAAATATCTTCATTGTATATATTTATTTCAAAATCCTGGTGAGGAATTGTGATTTCATGGCTAGTTTTGCAGAAGGAAAAATCCTTTTGTTATTGTTGATAGATTTGTGGCCTGATAAAGATCAAAAGCTAGTGAACCCTCCGAGTAATGGTATGCCTGTGAAGCCAGAAATTGAGTAATATAATGCTACGGTAACCATCACCTGGCACACATCACAAAGTATAGATAAAAATTGGAAAGGAAAAATTGTTGCTGTAAGCTTGAATTCGTTGTGAATTTTGAAAAAAATTGTCAGGCGTTCTCGGTGAGCACAAATACTTGCCAGGTGAGCTGAAAGGTGTGAGCTATACGGGTGTTGAAAAACATTCGACATAGTCGATTCGAAGTCACAGTAGCTATGCCTGTCGAAAATTCTGAACCGTATGGAATGCTCTTATTGATTTCTAAAAAAATATATATCGAATACAAGGTGATGCAATGTACAGAGATCGATAGAAAATGTAGATCTCATCCGAAAGTGAAATATCATTTCAAATGTTGAAAATGCCCTAATAACGATTTGTATTCCTAGTGAAAATAGAATCATTCGATAGAATATATTTCATTTATATCATGTCGAATTTCGATTCTATAACTTGGTGACCAACATATTCTATTCATAATAGAGATGTGAAATGATTTAATCACATATCTGAATTTCAAACTATCCGTTACTCAACAACTGGCGGCGCATAACGACTCACTGTTCTTCTTTTTTTTTTCTAGTTCCTGATGGAACCCATCAGGTAGCCTATGGTTTTCTGTTATTTCCTCGAATTCATGAAGTTCTAAATAATTGATCTCTCATTTTCTCATTTAGTTCATCCATAGTGAATGAATCCACCTTGTGAAAGCATTGCCTTGCTCCATCTTCATATCCAGTGTGATAAAATGTTTGTGAGACATTGTGCGAAAAAGATTTACTCAGCAATGTGACACGAAAAAATCATCCTATTTTTTCCGAAACAACCGAGTAAAATGCCTTCCAGTTCTTTTATTGCTCTTTATATTGCTTATGTCTAAGGTATTTGGCGATAATCGTGAGTTAAGAGTTTCTTGACATTTTTATGTGTTTACGTGTCTGAAATATATATAATGATAAATAACAGGAACTTCTGATGGAATGGTCGCAACGGTTACGGGTCTCCGGGAACTCTCATGATGAAATTATTCGACATATTATGCTCTTATTATCAAACTCTGATTGAACATTATTGAGTTGGTATTTATATGATGTTATTATTTTCATTTTATATCCTTTAGTCATTGTACCTATTAAAATTTCAATATCATACGTATATAATATTTCCATTGCCACAGTTTTCTCCATGAATTAATTATACTATTATAGATTCATCGGGATCACTCGATAATGAAAAAGAAACTATAGAGGGTTGGTAGGTTCCATTATACATATATATATATATATATATATATATATATATATATATATATATATATATATATATATATATATATATATATATATATATATTCATGGTTGTTACTCTCTCAAATATGATCAATTGTTTCACCCATGGCGGTCCCATCACGAATGACCTGACACGGACCAATCTTCTGGTCTCTTCGATCGTTCGACGTTTCGACTTCCATTTCGAAGTCATTATCAAGAGCTGAAGACAAACATATGTCAATAACGCCCTGGCTAATCACACCCCTCACGGAATAACCAAGCAAGACAAAGCATTGACTTTGAGATACTGGCTTTTTATGATTCTTCTTTCTTGATATTTGAACTCTCTCACGAGATGATTGGTCCGTTTTTTATCAATCGATAAGTTATGGGGGTGTTTCCATAAAAAGTGAGACAATTTAGTGTTTTCAGAACTGATTATTTTTCAGCGAAAATCTATCATTATTGGTGGTAAAATTGATGTCCTGATTCCGAATCCGATAGGATTTTCAGACTATATTGTTCCCTTACACTATATTTCGCAAAACTGGGTGAATCAATCACACATACAATATAAGGAAGATTTTCATTGGGTAAAACAGAGGCAAAACTTGTACTCTTATAACACTTCATTCCAATATTTCGACAGTAGTTTATGTCATTGTCAGGAAAGCTACGAAGAATATCAAGTCAATCGTTACCTCTGCTGATTTACATTCGGATTCTCAAATAATTTCCTGATCTCACTGATATTGAACAGAGTGAATAAGTCGGCATATGAATTTGAATGAAATCAGTACTGAATGTGAAACATCGCTAGGGGTTTGAGCCAGAGCTGAAAGAATGAAGAAAAAAAGTCTGGTACTCATTATCATGTAGGTATCCTTATATATGTTGTAACCATTATATAATTTTGTGTAAGATGTGGCGAATAATTATTTTCAATGATGCAGCTGGAGGTGTCAGATTGACGGTTGTTATTCAATGTTTGCCCAAAATCTTCTATTTTCATTTAAAGTCTCGATTCTAGTTATAATTGTTGAGATATTTCTTGTTCGAGTGCAATTTTTGTGGATTCTCGATTATCACATCAGTTTTTCGTGAGATTGAGTCAGTATCTCTAGATCCCGCAAGCACTAGAAGATCCTAGTCTCATCAAATATAATATATTCATTTCGAAATGCAATCGATAAAGATAATGTTTTCTGAGTCCATGATGGAACTATCTTCAGCTAAAATAATAAAAATAATTTCGTGATCGACTTCACCAAGTTCAACTTTGATGACATCCATCTATATCGACTCAGATGTCTTGTCTTACGATAATAACTTCCTGTATAATCTCATTTCGTTCTCATAATGTTATCAAAGGCTACTGCAGATTTTCAACGACATGAATAATTATTTATCTGTCTCATCGAAGCATATCAGATATTTAAGTGACAACCGCTTAAAACGCTCTGTAGTTTCTCTATCAAAAGATGGCGTCGAAATCACGCATGCTACATTCCAAAAAAAAGCTAACCGACAAAAGGTGTTATTACCTTTGCTGTGGTAAATTCCTCCATATCGCTATTGCATATGATGAAAGCGACTTCGTAACACTCTTCCACAATCCTCTTAAGACGGTCATCAAACACTTGCAAATATTTTGCGACGTTATATGGTGTTGCCATTGTGATCGACAAAGTGGTTGAATCAACGCAAACTGAATTATATGGATTTGGCCCCGATAGAGAGGGGATTATTCTAGAAAATTATCATATGATGGTTACCTGTTCATACGAACTCTATCAAATTAATGTCCTCTCGATATCAAATGTTTATAACATTAAGAAACTTTATTACCTGTTGAAAAGATATCAGACATTCCTGGTGCCTTGATACCATTATTATCAACATATGTTCGAGAATATGAATTGGAAATTGTCACGATTTCTTGATAGGAAACCTATTTAATGCGATAACACACCGATACCTCAGATTCTTCTTCCTGTGAGTTCGATTATTGATATTACACAGTGAGTTTCGTTATAATATAGATTCCTAACTCAGTTGTTGAAAAATAAGAAATTCGAGTTACGAATCTCTATCAAAACAAACTTAAAAGTAGTTTGTGTGATAGAACTCAGCCTCGGTAAAATCACCCTTCATTTCATGCAACTGTTTCTATTATCGCTATCTGGATCATCGTCAGTAAATCAGCAGGCACTATTATTAAAAAAAATCGTTATGATTTTCGAGAACGGCAAAAATCCGCTCATTTGAAATACTGGTTTCATTGTGGATTTGTATTCAAAAATACATTTGGGAGTTGCCGATTCTCAAATAATGAGTTTTTCTTCAAACGTTAAATATTTCTGACGTATTGCCACTAACATTCTGTGAGAAATTTCCTGTCGTAATCCCCCATCTTCGTGTGGATAATTAGTTATCTTAAGTGAATTGAACCGTTCAAAACATGAGCCATATGATGGATATTTGGACTCACATAATATGTCCTGTGGGCTTGTAATCTACAAGTTATATTAAATATTCTATGGATTTTCATCATTTGAATTCAAAACTTAGATAGTTATTTTCTGTTTGAATAAATATATTTTCAACATCGTATATTTTTAATGGGAATCCATTCGAAATAGGCGGTTGGATTGAACATTTTAACCTCTTTTTGTGTTGTTTGGGACGTCTTCCTGCCCATTGGAATGCAGTTACCAGACTCTCGACTAAACTCTCTGTTTTCGGTAGTGTAGAGGTTAGCACATTCGCCATTCAAGCGGAAGACCGGGGTTCGATTCCCCGCCGGGCCACCGTGCTGGGTAATCGGACGTTAAAAGGTTAGGGGTTAGGCCTCGTTGATCCATTTAGACTTCCGAGGGTTGACGATCATCAGCTGGTCGACGGAAACGAACAATTTTAGAACAATCATCCTTGATTTTGATCGAACATTTATAAACTGAACGGCATTTTAACGAAAGTTTCTCCATCAATTATCATATGTACTTGGAGTGTGTAGGCAAACGTGGTTGTATGTGATATTTGGAGATCACATAATGATATAAGATCTACAAACAACGCAAATTCCACAAATTTCCTACGTTTCCTTGTCAAATTAGCCTTAGTGAATCTAATTTTTCTGTAGCCTTTGTTTTTCAGTTTGCTCAGTTTTCATGACTCATGTCTTTGCAACCGACGTACAAACATCGAAGGGGAGATTTAAGAAAAACATACTTTTCATTGCATTGCTAAGACACCCAAATTTCAGAATATCTGTCTAAAACATTTGATAACAAAGTTTTCATTCGCCATTCTCGATATTTTCTGGAAATTTTCCGAAATGCATCAACACTTCTCTGACAAGTCTCGCGATTTCATTTTCTAGACTATAGCATGAAATATATAGTTGTGAAGCTGCCATTTCTCGCAGTGACTTGAATTTTTTGTTCGGATATCTCAGACAGGTTTTATTATGGAAATCCAAACAGTAATATCTGACCCTTCACAACACGCGGTGGAGTAGAGCGAGTGGCGACGGAGCAGAGATCAGCTGATCACTTAGCGAATTCAGCTTGCGATATGTAAACGAACAGGTTTTGATCGCATTAATTCGTGCTTGAATGTTCACTTTCCTCTTATGATACAAATTCGGCATGCAGAATGTTCATATATATATATATATATATATATATATATATATATATATATATATATATATATATATATATATATATATATATATATATATTATATATATATATATATATACAGGAATAAAATTAGTCTGGTGCCCATTTTCCCACACAAGCCGGATTCACCGAATAACTGGTTAGTAAAAGTTAGTTTCGGTATACCAAAGGCTTGAGTATTGCAGGTGGCTGAAGGGTTCAAATAAGGGCCTAATCTTCGAAAAAAAATCGTTATCTGGGCGAATTTTCCCAGTATAAAAGTGAGTGTAATAACTCACATCGGACATTGAGTAATTTTCTTATACCAAGTCGTTTGGTATATTCATTTAACAAAGTGCTGAAAACAACACCATTTCCCACACAAACCCTCCGGCATGTTTTCAGAAGGAGAGATTCTTAGACAATATAACAAGAGGCTAACATTGTTGACATATAAATTATTCGTTATTCATTCAACAAAGATCTGATTTTTTTTTCGACTGGGTCTATCTCTTCAAGTAAAAATGTTGGAGTACGCTCGGAATGCCTCAGAAATACAACGACTTTAGGACGTATTAAAAATATGCAATTCAGTTCTGCAATATCGATGATGAAACGGGTTGAATTTAAGGAAGATTTCACAAACTGAAGTATATCACTAAATAGTTTTACGTTGTCTTCATTTTCTGAATTCAATGTATAAATCAGAAGAAACCACGAAGGAGATATTCATAGATATACAGAGAACTAAAACAGATCTGAAAAATAATATCAACTCAAGCGAAAATAGAGTGGTCTTCAAAATTGAGGATCAAATAAAGAAGTTGAAAGAAGGAAATAATCCACTGAAGGAGAAAGCTGAATATCTAGAAAGAGGTTATAGGAACAAAAATATAATAGTAGTCGGTTCAGATATAGCTTTTGAGGAAACCACCGTAGAATCTATTTGCAACAAATTAGCGAGATTTTTTGGAGTAAAACTGACAGAATGTGATATATAAGCGATTTTTACAGACTCTGAAGGACACCTAGCGCTCATCTGAAAATAAAGTTGATTTCGCAATCGAAGGTTAAAACTCTATTGAAAAACGCCAAGAAGCTGAAGGAGACAAGCATTTCAATAGCAAATGATCTAACTTTGAACCAGAGAGGAGAGTGTAAAGCGTTAAAATATTATCTGAAGTGAAGAGGAGCAAGCAGCACCCCCTCCACCTCTACCTATTTAGTATCAGATGAACCTCGACTACTCATAAATCAGATACAGAAAAAAAAATAAAAAACGGAATTTTTCACGAAACGGGAGCCCATATTGAGGTGTATACCAATAGACAGGCTGAGGAAAAGCAGTTACAAGAACTATCGCTAGAATACCCAAAACCAGGGAGAAAATCGTGGTCAAGGTAGAAGAGAAGAACTACGCCGAAGTCTTCAAAGAGGTAAGGAAAAGCGTCAACGTACGAGAGGTAGGAGTGGATATAAAACGCATTAATAAAACCACTGAGGAAGGCATTCTTCTGGAGATGAGCGGGGGCAGAGATGAGGCATACATATTGAAAGATATCATTGGGTAGTAGCAATGCGAAACTGGAACACCAAAACCAGGATACAATCCTTCATGTATCCGATATTGAGGCCGACATTGGTGAAACAGAACTGAAAAAAACAATCTTGAAGGCACTACCAGCTGCCAAATAAAAAAAACAATAAGTAAGATCAGAATAATCTCGATGAGGCAATGTCAAAGAGGGTGAACAGGCTCCTGGCTCGCGAGTTAGTGGAGATCGAGACAACGGCTGATTCCCATGGAGGACTAGAGAAACAGTGAATATTACAAGATGTTATTAATGCCTTGGCTTTGGGCACAGAAGAGTAGACCGCACAGAAGCAGAGGCACCAAAAAGGTGCTCAAATTGTAATGAGGAGGGACACAAGGCACAAGTCTGCCACAATGAAAAATTCTGCCCAAGCTGCGATCAAGCAAGCTGACCAAGGTATAGGCGCCTCATAAACTCAAATGAGGAAATAACTTGTGAGGACGGAACCTGAAATACAAGCAAATGTAAATACGTACATATACAATTAAACGTAGGTAAAACAAGGGTGGTCCGTCATGCTGCACACGCCATGGCAGATAGGTTGAATGCGGATCTTGTCATTTCTTTCAATATCAAACTGATATAATTCACACTCCAAGCGCCTTCAGCTAGTAAAGTTGGCAGCTTCAGAAAAAACAATATGACAATGAGAAAAGCGTTATCAAGAGAGCCGATCAAACAAGCTGCCCTATAGGTATAGGCGCCTCATAAACTCAAATAAGGAAATAACCAGTGAGGACGGGACCTGAAAAACAAGCAAATCTGAATACGAATATATACAATCAAACGTAGGTAGAACAAGGTTGGCCCGTCATGCTGCACACGCCATGGCAGATAGGTTGAATGCGGATCCTGTCTTCATGCAAGAGCCAAACAAGGCAATAGCTAGAAGACACGGTCTACTAATTGATTTGAGGGAAGATGTTGCAGTGTTCTGCAGGAACAAGAATATCGGAATAATCTCTCATCAGAAACATGATGGCTGGGTTAAATTAATCTTCAAGGACATGACAATGTATAACTGTTATGTTTCTCAGAACGTGCCCAAGGACTTCGAAAATAATATCAACAATGTAATGAGCAATGTCAGAAACTAAAAAAAGGAGGCGATGATCCTCGGAGACCTTAACGCGAAGCCCCCTTGTGGGGATCGACAGATTCAGACCGAAGGAGCACTTTCGTCACAGAATGGATGAACTCACTAAAGATGGTTGCGAGAAACGAAGGAGCAGATACCAATTTCATTTCCGGATCCGTCCTGGGACCCACCCTATGGAACGTTTCTACGATTCATTGCTGAGGATGCAACTTCCTGAAGGATGTATAACTGCGGAGCCACGGACTGCATCCTGCGCCAGAAAAATCGGAGGCGATCATTTTCAGAGGCCCAAGAAATGAAGAAGAACTCACCTTCGAGGTGGGTGAACAGCAAGTGAAGCCCCAGAAGTATGTGAAATATCTAGGCATCTAGCTGGACAAAATGCAGATATACGGTGAGCATGTACGGAAAGCCAACAATAAGGCCGAAAAGCTTGTAGCGTCTCTGGCGAGAGTCATGAGAAATATGAGCGGCATGGGTAGCTCAAAGAGGGCAATCCTTAACGGGTTGGTCCAATCTGCCCTGCTGTACGGAGCACCCATTTAGTACGGCGCCTTGGGGATTCAACAGTCCAGACAGAAGTTGGCCTAGAATCAGAGGAAGATACTGTTGAGGGCAGCGAGTGCATACCGGATTGCCCCCGCGAAGCGACTCTTTGTTATAACTGGAGTGGTACCGATTAAGCTCCTCGTGCGGAGCTGTACTCGCAAATGGGGAAAGAAGATCCGCTGGGCCAGAAGAATATCAGGGCCAACACCGTTCAGAAATGGCAGTAGACAAAGTCTCTGGTTCCATAAATAGCACAACGGTTAATGTGCAAACCCAGAAGACTCGATAATTTTCTGACCCAGTTTCTCCCCCTTCAAAAAAAGTCAGGTTAGTTTAGGTTAGGTTACCCCCATACCAACAGATCATCGAGAATATAAAAGAATCTCCACCGAATCTTCTGTTCTTTTTCATATTCTCCCAATATTTCATTTGATAGCTACCGCAAAAATTCAACTCTCAATACCGAAATCGTTCGAAGTTACTTATGCGAAGAATTCAACCTTTTACAACCTTTCAAATGATCCCCATTTCCAAAACCTTACATACTTCATTCAATTCAGAGGAAGATCCTCTGGTTAACAGAAAGAACTATGAAATATTTCAATATACCATTTTCAATGGTCTCACACAGAACAATCTCTCCTCCAGAAACACATTGAAATTTTTAGGTGACCGAGGAAATATATTTATCAAAATTTTATCTGAAAATAACCGCATGTTATAATTGAAATCAACAGCGAATTGGAAATGACTAACAAAAAAATGTATTCATTGATGTCTTTGATGGTTTTCGAACGTATACAAATAATTCCTCACTCGAGAGATCACAGTTCAAGGTGAATCCTGCGGTAACTGAATCGATTGAGGTCAAAAATGGTAAATGAAACTATTCCTGAATTGTTAGAAGTTTCCTGGCTTCTGAGACGTGGTCCGCAGGTATTTGGGCCTGGAATTTCGTCTGCATCTGCGGCAGACATTCTCAAAGGCGATGCGACAATGAACGAAGTATCCTTCTCTGTTGCGAAGCTTTGATTTGATGAATTGATGAATTGATTTTCCGAAACCGTTTTTCTCTCACTAGGAGGATCCGTGTATTTTGAACAGCTGGAATTCATGCCCTCTTTTTTGTGGTTGAAATTATTCTTATGTTTGTGAATTTATATAGCCCCCTATAGAGCCTGGTGTAATAGCTTATAGTTGTGTCCAACCCTTGCCTACCGTCGAAGTCAATATCATTACCTTCCAAAAGGGCGTGTTCGGCCACCGCCGATTTTTGTGTTCGGCCAAATCGACTTTTATCATGCTCGGTTAACTGCGTTTTTATGCTCCTTTTCGTGGTTCCGATATAGACAAAACCACAACTACACGTGAAAATCTACTGATGGATGTCCCATGGATATCCGTTTGTCCATACAGAACATGTCCTCTTGTGGATGTATTAAGAATATAAAATAAATATCCATAAAATTTCCTGTTCTGCCTCAGGAAATATCTTTCCTGAGATAGTGATGGAAATCAAATTTTCATTCAACTTTTCCTTTATTAATCAACATATTCTGACAGAGGCATACGTAATAGTCATTCATATCACAGCTGTCTGATATAATATTGGTCTGAGTGAATAGTTGGATAACCTTGGAAATAGATCGTCTTGTGAAACCCTGGATATCAAACTGCCAATGGCTATGGAATGAAATAACTGATGATGATTGAACAGGTTGCCTCATCAAATCATCATGTCACTGCGCCCTCCTCCCACCGCCACCGCCGCAGCAACAACATACAAGGAGAAGTGTAACTCCAACAGTAACTGAAAAAAATCGTTATTATCGCTGGTTCAGCTAGGTTAGAAAATGTGTCCAATAATTGAATAATATTCTATAAATTGATCATAACATCATTCTAAAGTCTATACAATGCTAAATGAAGTAACACTATGAATAATGAAATAAGGGCTATCCCATTCATTTCTTCCAATACCGAACTGATATAATTTGTACTCCAAGCGCCTTCAGCCAGTGAAGCCTCAGAAAAAACAGTATAACAATGAGAAAAGCGTTATCAAGCATGCAGCTGATTTGGACGGTTATTACATCGTCGTACTAGACGAAATGGTAATGGAATGTACATTTAGAGAAAGCCTTCATCAATCATCGATTTTAAGATTTGAAGAGGATCCTAAAAGGATGATAGTAACTTCATATGAACAATTATACCAGAGGATCTTCACAAATTTTGGAAAAAGTTAATATGGAAGTTGCACATCAAACTCCTTAGGAATTAAAACAACCCCTAGGTTATCCAAAATATAAAGTGGAGAAAACAGTTGCCAAGACTGCAAGAAGCACGTTGGTCGAAGTTGACAAGCTATGTGAAAAGCGCTCCTAAGAGCTCACATCCGATACCGAAGGACAGAAATACTTTAATATGAGGAAAAGCAATCTGAAACTGATCAAAGATGTACATTGCAAGAGGCTTCTCGATGCACTATCAAGTCCAGAAATTGCTAAATGTAGTTATTCTTTCAAAAGTGAGTCTAACCCATTCAATCATCCGTAAATTGGTGCAATCTTAAATAATATTGGGATATAACAAGTTCCTGTCAAGTCCCAACATGAATATTGTCTGTTATTTCTTTCTTATGAAGCATAAGTTCAGGTAATCTACTATGTAGAATATATAGCGGAGTTATATGTTTCTTAAGTGCTCACCTCCAAGCCAAGATACCAAATTTCAGGTTACTTTCAAAGAGATTTAAATATACAACTTTCTGCTCTCTGTCAGGTATTGCAGCCTCTTGATGACGTATTGAATATTATTATCCCATTTCAACTGTTCATCAATAACAATCCCTATAATCAGAATTCCTGAGTTCGAAATGATTGCATTGACAAATCCAATGCCAGACAGCTGTTTCGATCCATCAGGTCTCATCAGTGACACTAGGCTGGACTGCGAACACGAACATTTTGAACTATCTACTCCTTACGAAGTGAATTTCTGAAACTGGTGCAGATGGTGTAAACCTCCCAGAGGCATCGCCATCTGCTGGGTGACGACCAAAGTCTCAAACTTCTACCGCCCAAGGTAAAGGAGACCTCTCACAGCGTATCAACAATCTCTAGATACCTCTTGAATGTCATTATTTTGTGGTGGCCGGTTTATTTCTTCGCAGTTATTTCTTTTGGTTCTTAGTTTTTCAGATTGTGGTAAGCTGAGAAACCAAAAAAAAACTACTACGAAAGAATCCCTATATATTTGATATTATTTTTTCCCGAAGATTAATGTGAGCTGACCATTCTCCATGAGAAATATTCACGTTTACTCCAAAGGCTCCAATCAAACAGATTATAGCATTCAGTTGCCAATATCGGGATACTCACTCAGAAATCGAAATTGAATGCAATAAGAAAACTGTATTACTTATGTTGAGCAGCTCCTTATACAACAAATGTGTTATTGTGCTCGCTGATAAGGCTCATGACATATTTTTTCTGAGCAGATAGACCCTTGTTTAGGATTGGGCATGAAAAGGAAGAGATTTGGATGAATGAATCCCCAACATAACCACTCTATTCTTTATGTTGTGTGAGGTGTACAAATGGAGTGATTTGAAGAAAATCGCTTTTATGTGAGAATGGGTTACTGATATTTCGGAAAGCATGTGACAGTTATTTTCTGAAGGGGACGAAAGAATCTGTTATCCTAACACCGGAGCCTTCTGAAACAATGTTGGATCAGATTCACGTATTCAAGTTTGTTTCTAGTTGTTTCCTAATAGAAACTTTCCCAGCCTATCGACTTGTTCCATCTGTTATATAAGAGTTTCAGAGCCAGATTGCAACCCAACGATGTTTTCTTGAAGATACTCCACAGAACATGAAAATTGTTTCAACTCCAATATCCGTTCTGCCCATCGAACATAAGTACAAGTTCTAGCAATCCCTAATAAATTCCTGTTCTTTCACTCACCTGCTAATAATGTGGGAATTGAAATTTCAGCATTCACTTTCAGCGGAGGTTGTCTCTCTAGTTGTTCTTTCAAGCTCTGTGTCATTGTCTGAAATACTTGAGGAGATGAAATTACGAAAAATTTGACATTAATTTGACAAGTAGTAATTTTGATATGAACTATTATAGTAGATTGATGACGAGGAATACGCCATCTCTCGTTCAGAATTCAGATTTGGATTTTCCTTCACTATGAATAGCATGTATTCATCTTATTCATGACATTTTCTGATGAAAATGCATCGTTTTATATGAAGAAATATCGCTGTATGGGACTCCTGACGGCATCCTGAAGAAAATCAATACAAATTCAAAAGAGTATGAGTTCTTCTTCAAATGAAATCAGTTAAGAATACGATGTGCAGCCAATTCAAGTCTTTTCAATGAATGTTATAGTACTGAATGGATCCCAATGTATCGATAATAGTATATTATGCAACGATCGTGTAATTATGTTATTGATACATGAGCATATACCAGGATACGAAACGAGCCGAAGGTGAGTTTCGTATGGTTTATGCGAGTGTATTAATAGCCATTACATGAGATTTGCATACGCTATTTTATCTACACCCAATAAATAGTGAAGAACTTAAAATATTATATTATTAGGTATTTATATTGAACACAATAATAGTAGGTATTCAATCGTATAACCACGGAAAATGCAACAATAAGAAATGAAAAGAAAAAAAAAGAAAAAAAAAACTCTGCCGAGGTCAGGATTTGAACCCGGCTGTTTCTGATCATTGCCCTCGCCATTGACCACTCGGCCATGATAGCTCATTCGACTAGGTCGAAAATAAAAACATATGTGTTGCATATGTCAAATGAAAAATATAATCCTTTCGATTGTATTTTTTCCTTGTCTAATTCTCCATCTGTGGAGGAGTCGCTGGTAATTCTTATTCAGAAATTCAATACCTACTGATTTTGACTTGACAAACGTCAAAATGCAAAGCTTGCACATCATGCTTGATTGAAAAATAATGGGTTTCTATTGGTTGAAAATCTGTATCGTATTGAAAATCTGTATCGTAATGGATTTCATTATAAAACGGGTTGTGAGCATATAAGTGTATTATTAGAGTACGGGTGTAGATAAATAATAGTTATGCGAGATAATATGATTTGTTTTCCTGAAAAACTTTTGCATCTTAGTTCATTCAATTTCAGGGGAGTTGAAAAATCAAAAACTGGAAATATATAGTGAAGGAGGACATATTTTAATCTCGCTAAAAAGACATTTCGTAGTGGAATTCATTTTGCTTTCTACAAATTGGAGTTCTCACCCATTATTTCACGAAAAAAAGGGTGAATTGTTGACTCCTCCTCCAGACTCATGGCAAAAAATAACTGAAAATAGGTTTTTCAATTCTTTTGCAATTTTTCAATGGAGTGTGATCGATTTCGAGAAATCTAAGACAAATGCTCTCCTTCGGGTAATTCAAAATAATCAAGATCAATTCATGGGCGGAACTGAACATTAAAATGAAATCTTTAATTGGCATATACAGGGGTGGCAAAGCAAGCAACTGCCCTCTATTTTCCGAAAGTAACATGAAAACTGACACATTTTCACTTTTAACCTCTAGTTGATCGAAAGTGTCGATAGGAAGTAGCATGTTTCAAACTTCAACTTCGAAATAAGTATACTAATTGACCTATGAAGTGCTGAAAATATTGCGCGTTCAATTTTTTGTTTCAGTAAAACAAAATTGAGTTGTGAAGCTGTATGGCATAGTAGTGATTCATCAATTGGTTTTCGAATATAGAAAGCCACATTCCCGAATGATCGAGAATGTTTATCAAAAGAAATGTTCATTTATGTGATATTTGAATGTGTCGTTATAAATGCGATAATGGTGAAAAAATTTTAATAGCACCATCATTTCTACCAATCAGCTAGCACATCAAACATTTATAAACTGTTTATGAAGTATTCATATCGCGAAACTGCCTAGGAGTGTAATCATCAAGTCATTACTTCAAATCAATTAAGATATCATTCCAAAGCATTACACATTCAGGGTGGATGAATAAATGGGTCAAGCTGAGAACGAGATACTCCAAAAGAGTGTTAGATTGCATAGGAGGGTAGTGAAATGTATGTGTCACAGTGAATTGAGTTTGCCGAGGAGCCATATAATTCCACAAATCATCAATTTCTCATTTGTATATCAATATTACTATATGCTCCGTAGAAAAAAAAATTCCGTCATGTATTAGGGAACAATTCGTTGTTGTAAAGGGTGCTTGATTACCACCAAAAAAGTTTCGCTATATTCACATGTTCCAAACAATTTTCTGTTCCCTTATGGGTCAAAAATCAGTTTCACAAATCTGAATCTTCTCAGAATTATGAAGCTAAGTGTAGAAGAAATGGCAAGATTGAATATGGAGAAATAGAATACGCTTGGCGTCTCACAGAACTAGGAAATAGATCGGGGCAGACAGATTTGTATCACGTGACTTCAGATCTATCTGGTTGGCTGAAAGCTCTCCTCCCTACATCCATATTTGAAAATCAAACGTTTCAGACGTGTCTGATTGATCTGACGGCAATACCGAACACGCTAGAACATTCAACCAGAAAAACTTCAACACCGTAAAGCACATGTCTAATGTTTGGCCCACGTTAGTCAATTAGTCAATCGCGAAATGGTAAATGAAATCACGATAAAATACAACGGTGAAAAAGCATGTATTCTGAGAAGCTTGAAGTGTATAGCGCTAGATGCCTCATTGTTTCATTGATTTGATACGAGAGTGATCAACTTCGTATATAATAATTCATTCATTATTGCTTTGATGGTTCATTTCCTTCCATTGCTTTCCTTCCAAATCCAAAAAAATCAACAGTATGTGACTGAATACCATGCATAGTTCATTTTAGTTTACTGAGTTTGCTCGACCCACATATTTGATAGAAGTCACAAAGTTTGAACCCGAATATCACTTGCGCCGCCTAGCAGGTGTGAATTCGAACGTTGATGCCACAGTATACCATAGGCATAGACACACCTAAATGTCAATTTGACAGCTTGGGGTGTATAAGGTTACGTTTGGCGGTAAATTTGAATTTGCGGTATACTGAATAGTAATCAGTATGTCATTTTGCATGTTAAAATGAACATGTTGTATGCAATAAGGTTTGAAATAAATGTGAAATTTCTCAAGTACCCATATTAGTGCCAAACACGAACATCATGTGTTCACAAATACAACGATTGACGACAATTCAGAAGAGCAACGACCGTGAAAATATCTATGGAAGAGAAACAAGTCTCCAACACTTCTACGATGCTCCCACCGAGTCAGTCCATGAGCAAAGAATCCTCAACAAAACGGATTTCTTTCCTCCAAATAGAATCAAGAAGCTTCAATGGATGTTCTGGTGCCGAGCCACACACGTTAATACCATAATCCTAGACAAGCCAAATCTGTACCTGGTAGATCTTCAGACGATAACGGGAAGTGAAAGCACCCTGAGCGATCTATCTCACATAGTTTTTCCACGAAAGATAAATTACTGGTCGTAATTCCTAGCAACGAAATACCTGACTTTTTAGGAATAGTTATTCCTGAAATCTGAATATTGGATGAAGTTAGATCAGCTTTCTTTGAGAAAGGGCATGCTTGGGATTTTACCAGCATTTAATTTCACCAGTTGATGTTATCCCATTCTTCAAGCAAGATAAAAAAAAATTTATCTTGCTTGAAGAAGCTATTGTAATAGCGAAACACGTGTCGCGGTTTTGTAAACCCATTGTGAGTGAAAATCATACAGGAAACTGTAATATATTTTTTGATCTATGGTTTTAATACATGGGAAATAGTATTCGTGATGAAAGTGAGACGAGACGAGCTATTTTTTGATTCGTTGGGATAACTCACTGTGAAACAATTTCAAATTGGATCACCAGCATCCATATAATAATATAATGAGACTGAAATCGATATCGATTCAGTGGGCTCATTGCATGCAGATCTGTTTTCAAGAGGTTTGAATCTCATAAGTGCAAGGATGGAGCAGCAGAAATCAACGATATATAACTATTGTAATACACGTTCGAGTATAATATGGTGATATCATTGGACAGTCGAATGAAATCAACCCACTAGACATTCTCAAGAAAAAAACTAAAAATGGCCTGAGTCTCTGTGATTGGATCTTGGAAATGAAGTGTTGAACTGCCTCATTCAGGAACTATTTCAGTATCAGAGATGTATTTTGCTGTGAACATAAAGAGAAAATGAATTTTCATCTGGTTTTTTTATTTGAAGAAGAATGGAATATCAAAACATGATATACAAACTCTTAGGGACAACCCATTCTCTTCCTCTTCTGTCAATAGATATTGTGAATATTGGTGAGAAAGAAAAACAGGGAATTGGTGGTACCCATCAATCTATTATCTCTCTCATCCAGTGAGGATTTTCCGTTGACCAGTAGCGGCAATTTTGCCGATTAGCATGACCGTAAATATAACGTAATCTAATTCGATAATATTGTTATCCATCATTTGCTCACAAAAATAAGTTCTATCAAAATCGTCTTCCATGAGCTACGACAGCGCAATAGCGCCACCACAATTGATAATTTCCTTTTGAAAATTACAAAATTTTTGGGATTATTTCCCAAAATTTTGAGATAATTTCTCAAAATTTTGAGATTATTTCTCAAAAGTTTGAGATTATTTCTCAAAATTTTTGGGTTGGTTCTTCATTTCACAAAAGCCCATTCTAGGGTTTCTCTATGCCAATAAAGTTTTCGATTTAATTGATAAGCCGTTTAAAACACGAAAGAAAAGGAACACAACAGCGCAACATGACTGTTGATTTTTGAGTTCTTTGTATGATAATAAAACATGAAGTGCAATACATTAGTGCATTCACAACTGAAAAAAAAAAGCAATTTATTTCCAACAGGGGTACCCAGTTACAGGAAATGCTATTAATACAAGGTATATATAAAAAGTATTGAAAATAGTAAATATATTTCAAAGAGGGTTAAAAATTTTGCAATGTAGCAGTATTGAAAGTGATTGTTGATACATGTTACAACGGCATTCAGGGAGTCGAAATGAATGTTGCAATTTTTACAGATTTTATTGAAGCTACTGCACATAAAGTTCAATGGTGATCGTAGCATAACGTTTGTGCGTGGTGCTTCGCAATAAAACTGATCGTGTCGATCTCCAAATCTTGGTAGTGAGAAATTGATCTCGATTAAAAGAACAGTACTGTCAATATTGTTGTTAATTAATTTATACAAAAATTTTAAACCAAGAATAACTCTCCTCTTTTCCAAAGATGTCATATCAAATCGTGACAACAAGATATTGTGATCAGTACCTCTTGTAGGATACTGTCCATCAACTTTCAGACTTAAATATTTCAAGAACTTTCTCTGCACGCTTTCAATCGATGTTTTTTGGTAGTCGTAAACTGGATTCCATAACACAGAGCCATACTCCATCATAGATCTAGCATACGCAAAATACAGCAATTTCAAAGTGGCAACACTTTTGAAGTTTTTGCTGTTTCTGTAAATGAATCCAAGCATTCTATTTGCATCGGCGGTCATATTTCTGATATGTGGTGTGAATGTTAATTTACTGTCATATGTTATGCCCTTTCAATTATTGTGTTATGGGCCTGGTAGAAAGGAGTCCAAACTGTAGACGCGAAATTCAATTTAGAGACGACTGATGAAAAATATACTTTTCTAATTGAATTTATCGGAAATCCAGAACAATTGCGGAGCACCATTCCCAAATTTTTTCACGATTCAATAGAAATCATATTTATGTGATCTACAAATCTCAATTGTTCATCAAAGATCACCCCTAGATCTGTAACGTAGCTTAGAGGACTATTGTTGTCTCCATGAAGTTTCAAATTTTTCACGTTCTAAAAAAAAACTTATGAAGCAGCATTTGTCTATATTCAAATACAGATCATTTTTAACGCACCATTCATATAATCTAGTTATATATCTGCCTGTAAAAGATATTGATCCAATTTTGTTTCCACTGTCCGAAAAAATTCCAAATCATCAGCGAACAGCAATATTCAGTATTTGCAAAACATCTATTGATATCGTTCACGAAGATGTTGAATAAAATGGGTGCACAATGAGACCCTTGCGGTACTCTTGATGTGACATGAATTGGATTCGATTCGAACGAACTAACTCTGACACATTGTCTACGACCCGTTATGAAACTATATAGCCATTTCAAAAACCAGTGAGAAAACCCAAAAACCTCCAGTTTTGCCGAAAGGATGGAATGATCTACCCTGTCGAACTCTCATAAACAAGTAAGTTAGTAAGAGAGGATTTGTTTCGTGAGAATCCATGCTTATTATTGATCAATTACTCTTCACAAGAGCAATTGAGCTAATCAGCAATCGAAGAATCAAAAAGCTTAGGAATCATAGATTGGTTACATAATAATCTTTGATATTTTTCTTTTCTCCTAATTTAAATAAAGGAATAATGTAACTGTTCTTCCATTCATCCGGAATTCACTCCAGAATCAAGCGAGAGTTTGAATAGTACAAGTAATGCTGGAGTTAGGGAACAAACACTGTTCCGTCCACTTCTCACTTTTTCGTATTTAATTTACTTTAATTATTTAGATCAATTATTATTATTATTAGTTATAGTTTTTATTCTTGCGTATTATTGAATCACCCTGTATCAGAAATCATTTCGCGTATAAGAGAGTTTTTTATGTTCGCCTAAAACCAGGACCATGGCCGTGCGAAGTAATATATGAGCAGACAAGAAGTACGCATAGTGAACTCAACAATTCAACAAGTCATTACTACGACTTTTTCACTTTCGATAGTTTACCCGCATTTTCTTTGAAAAACAAACTAAATCTCACCTAGTACGGATCACAGTGCCATCTCAAGTCTTCTGGACCACCAGTGTTACAATTATCATAGTGGTTCCTGTTATTTGGGATACAAGCCGGCCGGCTAGGATAGAAACCCATTTCCATCACCGGGAGTCCATGTTACCTGATCGTCTATCCAAGGTAAGAACATAAATTCGCATTTTGGTGTAATAACACTGGACCTCTTGGTTTCCAGTTATTTACCATAACATTTTGGTCCTTCGAGCTGGATTTTGAATTTTGATCATTCAGTTCAAATAGATTCCTAATAAATTTAAAAAATAGATATTCATTGCCTCCTTTCGTTTCGTTAAATAGGTATTGCAAAAAGTAAATCCAGTCTTTTTTCAGTGACCACCGCGACCGTTTTTATCGTTGTTTTTTCGCGGAATCTGGTGTGTACCTAAATTGCACTGACAACTCTTTTTTTTTGTTTTTTGAAGTGAACTGAAAATTTATTCAGAAAACCATTGAAACGATTACACCTGCTGTTCTTTCAAATGCTCAGATCAGGTTGTAGAAATTTGTAAACAACTGAAGGTAAAGGGTGCGTCATTTCTAGTTTGATTGAAAGTTCACCATAAAAAAATTCTCCCTAATCTCCTGATCTAATATTCGATTTTATCCATAGTTGGGATTTAGAAATAGTTTATATCCAAGCTATTATTAATATTTTCATTGCATATTTCTATCTCATTATTGGTCAACGATGGCTGATAAACTTAAAAAACTCACAGCTTTGCGATTAACCGAGATTCATCGAATGAATGAAATGATGGATTGTGCGATTAAAGCCAAAACTGATGAAAACTCACATCCAATTTTCAAAATGAGATATCAGTTTGTAGACCTTATCAAAGATGAATTTTTCAAACAACATAATGGAATAATTTCTCTGATTTCTACCGACCCAAATGAGTCCTTTGAAAGCGTGGATGACATTAGGAAAGACTTTGAAAATATTTATTATGGTGTTAAGGCGATCCATTTTAGTTTATTTGAAGACAATAAAAATATCACTTCTCAGTCCAATCCCTCCCCATCAAAATCGAATATATGTTTACCCGACCTTCAGTTGCGTACATTTAGTGGAGATATTACTGAATTCGTTCCTTTTATTGATATGTTCAATTCGACGATTCATAATAATAGTAGACTCAGTAACGTTGAGAAATTCAATTACCTGACAACGTCATTGAGAGGTCCGGCTTTGTCGCTTGTTCAAAAAGTTCGTGTTACTGAAGCTAATTATCCTATAGCTTATGACAAGCTCATCAAGAGATATAAGAATGATAGACTTATTATAGCTGCCGCTCATTGGCTAGCCATTGAAAACACTCCAAAAATGACTTCTGATAATCCCGGACAACTGAGACTTTTATTAGATACTTTTGAAGATAATTTGGCTGCTCTCAAGATAGTTCAACTACCCGTTGATCAATGGGATTTCATTTTAGTGCAAATGTTGTTGCAACGTGTCGATCCAACTATTGCCGCGAAGTTTGAAGTGTATCATACATCAGTAAACGAGTCGTCTGATATGCCTAGTTATGAACAGCTTTCAACTTTTTTGAACAAGCGATATAGCGCTTTAGATAATGTACCGTCCATTAAAAAAGGACAAAAATTCAAATATTCAGATCAATCCAAACCCAGTACAAGTAGAGCATCTTACTCTTTATTGGCTAAATCCCCCTCTCCTACTTGTATTCTATACAAAGGCAATCATTTTATTCACAAGTGTCGCAGCTTTTTGGAAAAGTCACCCACTGATCGTTATAAGGTAGTAAAGGATAATCATTTTTGTTTAAATTGCTTGAGCAACTCACATACTATCAAACAATGTGCATCCACCTTTTCATGTCATAAATGTCAACAAAAACATCACACATTATTACATTTCGAAAGAAATGGTGGAACCATCAAGACTCCCCCACCTCTTTCAAATATTTCTGACCCTAATCCCCCCTCCACTGTTGATTTTCAGCCACCTTCGACCCATCGCGATATATCGCAATCTCTCACTGGACTTTCTTCTCATTTTAGTAAAATCTTGTTAGCTACTGCAATGGTTGAGATATTGGATAATAGAGGGAATTTTCAGAGAGTTCGTATTTTATTAGACTCTGGGTCACAGAGTAATTCCATGACTCAACGATTAGGATTACCAAGCTCTCATTCTAACAGTTCAGTTAGTGGTATAGGCCATTCTCTCTCCCTCTCGAGTACGCGAAGCATCTCATGTCAAATAAGACCTGTGAGAAAATCGTTTCCCACATATTACTTAGACACTGTAGTTATTCCCTGTATTTGTGGTACTTTACCATCTTCTTATTTAAAGTCCGATTCGTGGTCCCACTTGAGCAATTTGCCATTGGCAGATCCACATTTTTGTTCTCCTGGACCGATAGATTTATTATTGGGTGCTGACATATTTCCTCATATCCTACAATCAGGTAGAGTAATCGGTAACCCTGACCAACCTGTCGCTTTGAATACTGTTTTTGGTTTCGTTTTAATGGGCAGAACTAGTTGCTCGAATTCTCCTTCCCACTCCATTTCTCTTTTATCTTGTGACTCGTCTCTTCAAGATACAATCCAGAGATTCTGGGAAGTTGAAGAAGTCCCTCACGTGAAATGCTTTTCCCCCGAAGAACAACAATGTGAAACAATATTCCAAGATACGTTTTACCGAAATGAATCAGGAAGATTTGTAGTTTCTTTGCCATTCAGACATGCTAAACCACAGTTTTTTGATACAAGACCCCTCGCTCTCAATCGTTTCTTGTCCTTAGAACATTGACTGCAAAAAACTCCTGAATTACTTCAACGGTATTCCGCATTCATGAAAGAATACCTCGATTTGGGGCATATGGAGCTAGCTCCACTGCCTCCCCCCACTGATAGAATTTTTTATATCCCACATCATCCTGTAGTGTCACCTAATAAGGTACGAGTGGTCTTCAATGCTTCCGCTCACTTCCTGGGAAACCTTCCCTTAATGAATCTTTATTAATAGGTCCAAAGCTTCAACGTGATCTAGTAACTATTCTTTTGCAGTTTCGTCTACACAAGTACGTATTCACCTGTGATATTCGCCATATGTATCGCCAGATTCTCATAAATCCTCGGCATTACGATTATCAACGTATCTTATGGCGCTTCTCCCCTGACGAGCCAGTTAGAGAGTATCGCCTCTTAACCGTTACGTATGGATTTTCTTGTGCGCCCTACTTGGCAATCAAATCTCTTCTCACATTAGCCGAACAGGAAGCTGAACAATTCCCACAAGCTGCTCGTATAATACAAAATCGAACCTATGTGGATGACATTGTCACTGGAGCTTCTACCCTTGCCGAAGCTACACTCCATCAAACTCAGCTGATACTATTGCTACAGAAAGGTGGTTCCGAGCTTAAAAAATGGTCTTCAAATGATCCATCCCTATTAGCAAAAATTCCCAAAGAACATTGCTCTGATAACACTCTTTCTATGAATTTTGAACTAGCCAGTACTCTGAAGATCCTTGGGCTCCAATGGACCCCTTCTTTGGATCATTTCATATTTTCCGTTCAACCAGTCGATACTTCATGCACCAAACGTAATTTTCTCTCGAATTCAGCTAGGATATTCGATCCTTTAGGGATCTTATCTCCTCTCACTTTTTTTGTCAAACACCTAATCCAACGATTATGGATATCCCGCTTGGACTGGGATGATCCACCCTCTAACAAGTTGATCCAAGTATGGAAACAGTACCTAGTCGAACTCCCTTCTATCACGCAAATGAAAATTCCCCGCTGCATCATTCCTGATGATTACCAGACCTGTGAATTACATGGGTTCTGCGACAGTTCCGAAAAAGGTTACTGTGCTGTTATTTATCTCGTTTTCATTTCCCCCAAAAATAATATAACTTGTCACCTTGTAGGTGCGAAATCAAAGGTTGCTCCTCTCAAGAGTCTGTCTATTCCCAAGCTAGAATTGTGTGCAGCGGTGTTACTTGCCCGCTTACTCTCTTATGTTAGCGATATTTATCGTCCCTCAATTTACATCGATAAAATCTTTGCATGGTCAGATTCTACCGTAGTTCTTTCCTGGTTAAATTCTTCCCCACATCGATGGAAAGCATTCGTCAGCAATCGTGTTTCCTATGTACAAGAAAAAATTTCCTCGTCTAATTGGTTTCATGTCTCATCCACGCAGAATCCTGCTGATGTGGGCTCGCGTGGTCTTTTACCCAGAGCCTTATTAGACTGTAGTTGTTGGTGGGCAGGTCCCCCTTTTCTATATGAAGCTAATCGGAATTGGAGCACCTTTACATCCCAAATTCCTCCCCAGGCATTGGAAGAGGAACGTACCCTATCTTTGACATCGACCATGCATCCAAATTTCGTAGATACTTTATTAGAGAATCAATCATCTCTTAGTCGTATAAAACGCATTTTGGCGTATGTTCTCCGTTTCATTCATAATAGCCGCCATCCTCGTCAATCCTCAACCAGATGGCTTCTTTCAAGAGAATTACATGCCGCCTTAATGGTTCTCGTCAAACACACGCAACGCTTATGTTTCACACATGACATAAATCTCTTAACCAACAATAAACCACCCTCCAAATCTTTGAAGAAATTGACGCCATTTTTAGATGAGCAAGGAATTCTACGGGTTGGAGGGCGTCTCGCTCAAGGCCCTATAGCTTATGATAGACGCTTTCCTGCTCTTTTACCAAGTCAGAGTCGTCTCACTCAATTGATAATAGAATTCTTTCATGAAACCAGCCTTCACTCAGGTATCCAAACTGTTGGTTTTCTTATCGCCCAACAATTCTGGATTCTATCTTCCAAACGTGTCATTCGAAAAATTATATCCAAATGTATGAAATGCTGGAGAACGAACCCCTCTTCTCTTCAGCCTCAGATGGGTAATCTTTCCCTCTCGCGTATCACCCAAATGAAACCGTTTCTTCATGTTGGCGTGGATTATGCTGGACCTATTTCTATAACTTTATCTAGAACCCGTGGTGCTAAAACCAATAAATCCTATATATGTTTATTTGTATGCTTCGCCACCAAGGCTCTCCACCTTGAACTCGCTTCTGATCTATCCACAGAGGCCTTCTTGACTGCGTTACGTAGATTCATAGCTCGTCGTGGTCGTTGCGAGCACTTTTATAGTGATTGTGGTACTAATTTTGTAGGTGCATATCGTCACCTGAACGAATGTGCCCAATTCGCTGCCTCGCAGGAAGCTATTTCCTGGAGTTTCAACCCACCTTCCGCTCCTCATTTTGGAGGGCTGTGGGAAGCAGGGGTAAAGTCTGTGAAGACTCATTTAGCCCGTATTATTGGGGCACAAATTCTTTCGTATGAAGAGCTCTACACCGTCCTAGTGCAAGTAGAAGCAGTATTGAATTCCAGACCCCTCACTCCGCTTAATACGGATCCCAACGATTTGCAAGCTCTAACTCCCGGACATTTCTTAACAATGGCCCCATTATCTACCCCTCCAGAACCCAATTTGACACCTATCCCTGTGAATCGTCTCAATCGCTGGCAGTTGTTGCAGCGTATGCATCAGGACTTCTGGTCTCGTTGGTCCCACGAGTATCTGCATACGTTGCATCAACGCAGCAAGTGCACACTCAAGGATACCCCTATCGATGTCGGTGCGATGGTATTGATAAAGAATGAAACTTCTCCTTCGATGAATTGGAGTTTAGGTCGCGTTACAGAGGTACACCCTGGACGTGATGGCATTATCCGAGTGGTCACTGTCAGAACGGCTACCGGATCTTTGAAACGACCTGTTGTGAAGCTTTGCCCGCTCCCAATAGAGTCTTAGAAAATGCAGTCGCATTTTGGTGGGCAGAATGTTCCGTCCACTTCTCACTTTTTCGTATTTAATTTACTTTAATTATTTAGATCAATTATTATTATTATTAGTTATAGTTTTTATTCTTGCGTATTATTGAATCACCCTGTATCAGAAATCATTTCGCGTATAAGAGAGTTTTTCATGTTCGCCTAAAACCAGGACCATGGCCGTGCGCAAGCGCGAAGTGATATATGAGCAGACAAGAAGTACGCATCGTGAACTCAACAAGTCATTACTACGACTTTTTCACTTTCGATAGTTTACCCACATTTTCTTTGAAAAACAAACTAAATCTCACCTAGAACGGATCACAGTGCCATCTCAAGTCTTCTGGACCATCAGTGTTACAATGCAAGCCGGCCGGCTAGGATACAAACCCATTTCCATCACCGGGAGTCCATGTTACCTGTTCGTCTATCCAAGGTAAGAACATGAAGCTCTCCCGAAATCGAATACAGTCCACTATAAATTCGCATTTTGGTGTAATAACACTGGACCTCTTGGTTTCCAGTTATTTACCATAACAAACACAATATTTCAAAAATATATTTGGTATCCCATTCGGACCTGTATTCAATTTGCTTGGTAATTTTTTCAGAAATCATGCAGCTGTTGACAACTAGATTAAAAATATCATAATTATTGGATTGCTTAAAACCTTCACAGTTTGTATTTATTGTTTGTGCTCAAACAGTGAAGAAAACAATTTCACAATTTGCTCACCGTTCTCTGCAGTCGATTCATCGGGAAACATTGTATTAGGAATTATATTCGATGACTTTTTTGTATTTTAATATTTCCAGAAAATATTTGGGATCAGTATTCAGTGAATCATCAATGTGAAGGATATAATTATCATAACAAATTTGTGATAAATTTTTACATGTAGCCCTGAGCTCTGAAAAGTATTGATAATCTCTTGCATTCTTAGAAGCCTCATACTGCTCATGGGCTCGTTTTTTCTGTTGAATCAGATGTCTCAGTTCCGCAGTGAACCATTTTGGAAATGAAGAAGTTTTATATTTTTTCAGAGGTACAAATGAGGCTGTAGACATGTTTAATATGCTGTAAATTTCCGTTGTTGCCTCATTTATATCATTGGTGTTCAGACATCCCCCCAATTTATTCCAGATAAGTAATTGTTCAAGCCTATTATATTAGCATTTCAAAAGTCGTAATAGAATTCATTATAAATAAGACTTTTGTCAGAATGACGTTTCACCAATGAAATATCAAAGGTATAACCAGTATGGTGTGTAGTATCTGAGAAAATGTGTTCTTTCGGAATGCTAAGTGCAGTATCACTTACATTGGAAAACATCAAGTGCAGATATACATTTCTATCATTTGGAATAGAGATATGTTGAGGAAAATTAGAGAATGCTTAACTTTGAGCAAGCACTGAAGCATCTGAAAGCATATTGAAGAAGACAATTCCTCACCTCATTCTCATTTCATGAATATTAGGTCCTACGAAGATACAACAAGGAGTGTTTTTTAATTTCATATCTACAGGTTAATTTCAGTAATATTTTTTCGGAAATGCAGGAAGTACATGGTTATTGCATTGGTTACTTCATTAATACCTAATATAACAAATAATAACTATACAAAGCTATAATATTATTGAAACTTTTCCTAGAGATCAATTATCCTAACACCAAACTGATATTTTTGCACTCGACGCGCGTTTCGCTAATAAGGTTAGCATCTTCTGGAGAAGAACTGGTCTTCTTTGCTCAGAGTCTCCAAACGTGTCATCGACCACGGCAGACATCTGCAGTGGCGTGGTCGAAGTTGATACTGCCGCAGTCGCAGTTGAAACGTTTAGAGATTTGGAGACCACGTAATGACCGTAAATAAACCAGAATATCAATGCCAACCGTGAAAGTCTTCTTTCCTATATCCATCTGAGAAGTATTGGAATTATTATTTTGAAGTTGGTGAGTTCGAACAGTTGAATATAATTTACATTTGATCTTTACCTTCTATTCTTTGACTATGTATCTGTGGTAATATGGCAAACACCATCGAAATCGGTATTTCACATTGAAAAAAACAAACATAACATCTTTGGGTTTATTGATGACGATAATTCGGGAAATGGGCTCTTCCATCATTTCAAATTTCGAATATAAACCAATTGAACATTCTGTCAAAATCAAAAAACTCAAAAGATAATAACAATACATAGTATAGGAACTTAGAAAGAGAAATTAAAAGGAGTTGACGCGAAATACTTCCTTCAAAATACATTGATAAAAGGATATCCATCACCCAAATGTTCGAATTGAGAATACATTCAAACTCGTTTCTAAAGTCCGGATATGATTCATAATTATCAGGTAATACCAAAGAACAATTGCATGTATGAGCTACAGGCGTTCTACTGAAAGAACTCACAGTTTCTACAAATGAAATTTCGATCCGTTTCCCTACAATTATATTTGCCCCGGTAGTATATCTCAAGGAGTTTTTTAACAGCTCATCATCTCCTTCTCTGATGAATCTTTTCAGATATCCAGCCGTTTTCATCTCTGCTTCTTTCATATCCTCCCCAAAATCTAGAATTTTCAAAATATTGTTCGGAAGACTTTTTTGATTCCCATATATTTCCTTCAGTTGTTTGAAAATAACTATATTTTTCAGAATTGAATTCCAATGACTTATTATAAACATTGGTTTCTGTATTATTTCTTCATGTGCCAAGCCTTCGATCAACTTTTTAATACTGTCTTGTATTGGTTGGCATTTGCAATCTAAATTGTATTGACATTCGGAAAGTTCCGAGTAGTTCACATCATGAAAGTTTTACATAGCACCCGAAATTATTTCTGAATCCATTGTTGATAATTACTTCAAAAATCATCTATAATTTCAAACTTGATATCGCGCCAAAGATGGAACACTCGATGAAAGCTTTTGATAGTTGTACGGGTAAATAGTTTTCTTCCGAAAGTCCTTTCGCTAATATTTTAGCCACTGCAGTCCACCTCATTGCATTATGATCATGTCTGAGGATGGGAACCCTGACATAGGTTCCAATTGTTAGTTTATTGATAGATTCCTCCCAGAATTCTGACAAAACGGCCCGAAAACGCCTCCATAATGTCTGCTGCTTTTTCTTGTTCACCATTAGGCAAAAATATTCCTAATTGTAGCTTCGATTCTACTCGTGATGGAATGAATTGCATGATCAGTTCTTCTGACAAGTTGCCTCTGTGTAAAATAACGAGTGCTGATGGATTATCTTCACTGGCAATGGAAATGTTCTCAGGCACTTCGTTTGTGATCACACTGTGATCAAAAATGCATTCTAAGTTAATACCACTTGTGTTATCTTCAATAGGAAGGTCAATTATTTGTATAGCTCCTTAGCGATCATGATTGACTTGGTCAGTATCAGCTCCTTTTTCATTATCGCTATCTGATAATGTATACATTGATTTGTCCAATCGAAATTCTATATGTAAAGCCAGAGTTTCACTCTCTTCAGGTGTAAAAATCTCAGAAAATTCTTCCTCGGGTTGTTCGATGACACATTTATTTCTCATAACATCTTCATCATCCTCTAGTCCTTGAGATGTTGCGATGAAGTTAGATATCACCGGAGCTTCAGCTGTTTTTTTATTTTAGAAGTTGTTACATAAAATCGAAGGTTAGTAAATCCTGTAATTGTATACATTTCAGCAACAGTACTTGTGGATGCGACTTCTTTGAATTGAAAATCACATAATGTGAAATCGAATTCTGACTCAGCACCTTTTTGGGATATACCATCCACGAAAAATAATTGTTTTCCAATCGTTAAAATATCATATTTGGTGGCGTCTTCCTTAATAGAAATTTTCCGTGTTCCTCCGCCTTGTTTAACTCTCACTTGTATTAGTCGGCCTTTTTCAAAATTTAGCCAACCAATATTAATCATTCTTGTCGATTTTGTAGCAGAAAAACTTTTATTCTTGGTCATTTTCACAGATTCTGTTTGGGTATCTCCTTTTTTATTTTTCAGTTTAGATCTGAGTTTCACTAGGAGGCTACCTTTTCTTTTATTTCTGGAGCCCATTTTCCTCGTACAATAAATAATCCATGATAGCTAGACGATCACCTTTTTTCCTGATGAATTTTTCCAATGCTTCAGGTTCCATTAGTTTGATTGTCTCCATAGAAATCTAATAAAAAATATTTAATCAATTTATAATATACAGAATACGACAGACTTATTTTCGATATTATGATTGAAAATTTCTGACAGTTGCACCTATAAATAAAATAGAGGAAACTGTTTTGATACTGTTGTATATAGAAAAATGAAACACCCTTATATTTTTTTTCTCAAGTTTTTTTCTATCATCTCACATTCCGGCTGTAGGTCAAGGTATAAGGATATCTTGTACACACTCAACATATTGTTACGATATTTCCTTGGGTTCGTTTACCAAAACTCAAAACAACAGTTCACTACTTTTATTACAACTCTTTATCACAATACAATACAATCACTCAAACTGCTCTGATAATTATCCAACGCTCTGTACTAAAACCCTCTACACTTCGACTTCTGCACTTAGCAATACCAAAGCTCTCTCTACAAGAAACTCTGATTTACTTTCTGCTGTCGCAGTGAAGTGTCTCCCTTTTTATACTTGCGTACGCCTATGGAGAATCTACCAGAGAGGTCTCGATAATGTGTATCGAATTCTCTGCGCGAATAGGGATTTCGTGGAAAATAACGTCCTCTCTTCGATCCCTCATATTATTTTGCGTTTACGAGCGACAGGGCCGGCTCTAGAAGGTTTCGTAACAATATAGTTCTTTCACACATCGGCCATGATAATTTGGATGCCCTAATACGATGGCCCAGTAGTATATTAACGGTTGTTGCTAATATTGAACCAGGTTCGACTCTCTGGTGCGAGAGAATTTTCTTCAGATAGGCAAGTCCATACCCTGTTAAAAAGCAAGGATGAAGTAAATGCCAATTCCGAATTCTAGCGATTGCCTGGAGTGCGCACCAAATACCCGGGCTGGTAATGTAGGGTTGGTAGGTGAGAAGTGAATATATCACGAAAAATCAGTTAACAGCCCGCAGCGCCAGGGCTCTACCAGCACAGGTTATGCCTTTGGATACACTAGTTAATGAGGGGTATTATTATTCTTATTATATGTATCATTTCAAATACCTATACCTATTTCAATATTTTATAAAGACAATCTCTGTTCTGTGTGTAGTATCATATAACTCATTGTGTTGATACATTTTTCCAAAACTTGTAGTAGTTACGCCGGCTTCGGAAGGACAAATAAAGAGCTTGTCGTAACTTGTTTTTTAAACATATTTGAAATTAAATAATGATATTCATTCCGGAGATACATATCATATACAATTTTCATAATATGATTTAATCCATCACATAAAGGCACAATGTTGATAGCTATAAAAATATACGATGTTTCATTGTCGAAATTAATTAGAATTAGGTTATGTTGATTCATATTTGTATATACCAACCTTCTCAGCCTTCATTAATTCTGTGTTCTCCTCAGGATTTTCTCTCAGAATCAAATAATTCTCCTATTTTATGTGATTATGTGATTAACTGAATACATGCCATGGTAAGGGATCAGAATTTCGACAAAAATCTCAAAATTAATTCAAGATTATTTCTTGAGATAAAATAAAAAATTAAAATAATATTGAAATTTTGTGATTTTCAACAAAAAATTATGAATTGTGGTGGCGCTATTACGCCGTCGTACAATTGGAATATACAAAGATCGAACAAAAAAAATGATGCTATGGTGTGGCATCAAGAATGAGGTACATTCTGGGTACAATAGAGAAAGTGGTGTTCAAATTTTATAAATCAATATTATATGACGACGAATAATGTGCCATTATATATAACTATGAGAGGATTCACTTCGTTGGTCACATATCGAAACCAGATCAGATCGTGTACTGCCACGAACAGAGGGACTTCCAAAAAAACAGCAAACCATATACAAGATTTGAAGAGACCTCATTTTCCGATTCCAATACTTCGATGCTCTGATACAATGCTATTTGTGTAGGGCGTTATTCATTTGACCTTCGGAATTCATAATTGCCTATGCGAAGGGAATTTGATGAGATTAATTTTAATGCTTGCTGTCCAATTAAGTTATTCGATTATTAATAACTCGATGAACAGTGAACAATGGATTAATAATATCAGACCAAGGCAATATAATTGCTTGCATATGAAATGAATACCTGATAGAATTTCAGAACTGACCATCGAGAAGAGCATTAATTTCATGTATCTACGACTGCGATCAGGAAAAACCAAAAGCAGTAAAAGTAAGTTGAAATTTTCTTTCACCCCTCAGCATTTGAATGGCATTTTTTTCGTATTCAGTATCCATACACACATTCTTGGAATCCCTTTGCAAGGTATCATACAAATTTCTAAATATTGTTCCATTCTCATTCACTTCACGTAAGCTCCAACAAGTTTGTCAAATTTTGTGTTCAATTAATGGAATTAAAAAAATTTTTGGTGGAAAAGGAACAAGAGAACTAAAATGAGATATATTAACTGTATAAATGTCTTTTCCAATAAACGATGAGATTAAAACCTTTGGTGTCAAAGTTGAAACTTGTAGAGATCAATTACCCCCACACTGAAATTATTTTTTTCGTAGTTCGAAAGTAACAATCAATATTGGAATCTATACAAGTTTAAAAGACTTCTATCTACCCCTACAAGTTGCTGCGTTAATAAAAAAAACAGTTCTTCTCGGATAGAACAAGTCCAATTAGTCAGCAACTTCTCCTATAACTCAAATTTTACTATCAAAAATATTACAAGAACTGATACGTGGTATCAATTTTCTTTTCTTTGTTATCAAAACACGCGTGAGTACAGATAATATTAGTTTGGTGTTAGGGTAGTTGATCCTTTTTTAAAAAATCAATAAGTCAATAAATATATTGCAGATGGGTTGAATGAAAAATTCGATCCAGAATATGAGTAATTAACGATTTTTCGTATCATTGATAGTCCAGGTAATATTGAGGAAAAAGTGGACGATTCGTTAATTGACCTTACTATAATGCAATTCGAACAAACGACTTAAATTTCGTTTTCATTTTATTTGAGAAGGTTTCACTATAACTTGATGGTGTCTGAAAATTGTTTATGTTATATGCTGAATCATTGTAATCTGATATTTGTTATCCAATTATAGTTTCGAAACAATTTTAATATAAGTTTGTTAATTATGACTGAAAATTTTTGAGGAATTTTGAGTGACATTGAAGTATAGATATACATCTTTAGTGAATGATAATGTTATAGTGATACATATACAACAATGATCTTGAAAATTTCATTTCTATTATTAGCAGATAAAATGGAGACAGAAAAAAAACTTTTTATTGTAATGGAATTTAAATACAAATGTTTTTATATTTTACAAAAATCCAGCATCCAAGTCATAGGACATAGAAACGTGATCTCCATTTTCTGAACATTCATCACTTTCTGTTTCAATTGTATTCACAATATCTTCTATCCTCAAAGATGTAAGATCCCCAATGAACCCTAGCGGTTTCAAATATTCATCTAGGTACCAACCGCAGTTCTAGGCTGCAGTTTCCCGCATACAGAATCCGTTGTATTGAGCCACGAATAATAGTTGGTGAAATTTTTTGAGTCAATGATATGGTGGTATAGTGTTGGAGTCGAAGCCTTTTATTTTTTCCAAAAACTGCTCGCTGTCTCCTTTAGCAGAGTAATTTTAGTAAGCCTGGTATCTCGAAAATAATTGGAGAACATAACCTTGTTGTTTTCTATTATTTCAGTTCCAATGAAATTTGATATTGATACAGAGGCCAACTACTGATGTAACTGTCTATATTTACCATGGCTGGATTCGGTAGATACTTCGGTGGACCTATTCTCTTTAGATTGATACGCTGCGTAACAAGGCTGATCGTACGGAAACAGTTCGATGTTGAAGTTTAGAGAATCACCGAATCACGAGAATTCATCGCCACATTTTTCATCGGCAGTGGTACTCTGTCATTCTGAGGGAGAATCAGATTGATTAGCTTCTTCCAACATCTTTTTTGGATATGGTCGCAAAAAAAATATTTTGCTTGATGTCGATGCTATTGATGTCGACTGCTCCTGAGAGAATTAAAATCATTTTTGAAGTAAATATTCACGAAAAAAATGGAAATGAAACATCAAGTGATAGAGATTTTCATATGATTTTTCATTAAAGCTTCGAGAAAAAAACACCAAAATAATTGTTCACTTCTTCAATGGTGGTATTGGTGGGATTGGGATCAATTTAATTAAAGAAAAACTATTGTTTCCTTGCCAACGTTTCGAATTTTAATAAATTCATTATCATTCGTGACAAAAAAATTCCTGAAAATTATATTCTTATTTCTCTAGATGTTATATCTCTTTTCACTAATATTCCAGTCGAGCTTACAATCAAAATAATCAAGAAACGTTGGAGTAAAATTTCAGAATTTACAACATTATCCTTGGATACATTCATCGGAACTTTTCAATTTTGTATTGATTCGAGTTATTTCAATTTTAATGGAGTTTTCTAAAAACAAATTTATGGTTTAGGTATGAGCAATTGCATGTCACCAATTTGCGCCGATCTCGTTATGTCAGAATTACAGAAACAATGCTTAGAAAAACTATCATTCTCAGTACCCTTCTTCAAAAGGTATGTGGATGATACTTTCACAGCAATTCCTGAAAATAATAAATCTGAAATTCTTGAGGTATTCCAAAGTTTTCATTCAAAATTGAAATTCACTCTAGATGAAGAAAACAATCGAACTTTAGCTTTTCTAGACACAAATGTCATTAGAACTTCGAACAACGTTTTGAAAGTAGATTGGTATCATAAACCAACTTTTTCTGAAAGATTTCTCAATTATCACTCACAACATAATTTCCAACACAAAATAAATGTCATTAGAAATCTGAAAACTAGAGCTCTTAAAATATCTAATCCAGAGTGTCATCAAAAAAATATGGAGCAAATAAAAAAATTTCTTCTGAAAAATAATTACCCGCCATCATTAACTTATAAAATTCTTTAAGACAGACAATCAAATAAAATAAACGATCCAATTATAAAATATAACAAAATACCATATGTGAGAAATCTCTCTGAGAGAATTGCAAGGATTTTCAATGAAGAACAATTTAAAATTGCTTTCTCTAACGATAACACTATCGGGAAAAGATTCTTTACACGTCAAAAAAAAAAAACTCCCGCTGATCTACAATCGAACGTTGTCTACAAAATTAATTGCAATAATTGCACTAAATGTTATGTGGGTCAAACAGGACGATATTTGAAAAAACGAATCTCTGAACACGATAGAGACACACGAAAGCTGAATGTCAAAAATCCCACAGCCTTAGTTGAACACACTAGGGAAAATGGCCATATTTTTGATTTTACAAAACCTATCATTCTTGATCAGAAATCTTCTCTATCAAAAAGGCTATTCAGTGAAATGATACAAATTCTTCACCAAGGCAGCGTTAATACAAGAAGAGTTATAGAAGGATTGAATACGGCTTATTACAATCTGATAAGTCAGCTACCGAAATGATTCTTTATCATTATACGGTGTTTTCAACAATCACGTTTGTTTTTGTTTTCTTCCTATCAGCATTCATAAGAACTACATCCATTCTATGAATTTTATTTCAGTATTCGTTTGTCCCGTACTCAATGTGGTTTTGTTTGTACCTAGAGTGTGTATCTAAAATGTCTGTTTTATACCTAGTTTTAATATTTTTACTCGGAAAAACTGATTTTTGGTAAGTATTTTAAAAATTTTTTTTTTCATTAATCAACATTTTGAACCCCTGAAAATGTTTCAATAGTTTGTTGGCATTCTCTTATTTTATTTATATCCTTCCACTCTAACACGCAACTCATTGTTATAGAGCCCTGATGATGAATTTATGAAAATTCGAAACGTTGGCAAGGAAAAAATAGTTTTTCTTTGATTAAATTGATCCCAATCCCACCAATACCACCATTGAAGAATTTAACTCTGGATCACCAAACCTACCAAAACAATAATTGTTTACTTTGTCAACATTCCCAGAAGTATGAAGCATGTCATCAATATTACTCGTTTCAACCTCAGTAACAGTAGTACAGGAATCGACAATGGAACTCAAACATTCATCAGTAACTCCTCAATAATTATTTCATAAAAAACAATAGAAATCAGATATTTTTTTTTGTTTATTCTATGAAAAACACATTTTGAAGTTGATTGAAACAAGTTTGTGTCTGTCGAAAATCAACATTATAGATGAATTATTTCATTATGAAACAAATAGAGAAAATGCATTAGCTGAGATAGTTTTGAAGATTCGATTATAATGTATTTACTGTATTCTCCGCACAAAATTCTTTGAATTCTCCATCATATTTTTCATCCAAATCGGTCACTTTTTATAACACGTAAGATGATAACCTACAGATTCAAGTGACGCACTGGTTAGCTCAATGACTTTTTTAACTAAAGTGACAATCCCGTTCAAACTGATGCACAGCATCCATGAGTATGTCTCTATCGGCATTGTTTATAGAGATATATTACCCAACCTTATGGAAATATCATTCGAAGGGATGAACACTAGGGGTAGATGGCACTGGTGATTTCGTTTGCGTTTCTTTCATTTTTCTCAAAAGATGGCGATCAATTCAGATAAAGAAGTGAAATTTTTCTTCACTATCATAAATCATTCATATTCTGAAGATTATCTCAATGCACAAACTCTCATTTCTCGCATGAACTTCTATTGTTTACTCTATCTTGAAGCTTCATTAGCTATCGCAAGTTTTTCTGGCTTAAGGTCCGTGTTCTGGAAATTTGAGTTCCTGAGCTATTGGCTGCATCTGCGACAGCCATCTTTAGCGGCTTGGTCGTAGTGGAACTCTCTGTAAGTCTATGGCGACTAATGGCAAATCTAGAGGTGGTGACTTGTTTTCATCTTATAGTCGAACCATGTTCTGTATGACGTATGACTCTCTAGTTATGATTTTCTTGCTATGTCCGGCCTTGTCGATACTGTGTTCTGAAACGGATGCCACATTTTGTTAGGATTCAGCCCCCTTTCCTTCTTTTATCGTTATCCTTGTTCTTATAGATTCAGATTGCTTCTCGGTATGAACGTATGGAATAATGTGTAAGTCTTTGAGAAAATTGAGGTCTTCTCAAATTGGATATTGCGATTGTCGAGAAGTGCTTGCTTAGCAACAGCCGATTTGTCAGTTTTTCCCAACATTTTGGACTGTTTTCACTAATCCGTATCTTGAAACTACGTTTGGTGGTTCCTATAGATACTTTCCCAAATGAGCACTGATTTTTGTATACCCCAGCATTGGATAGAGGGTGTCTTAGATCTTCGGCAAATCTCAGATATTCTTGTATTTTCGTCATGGGTTTGTAGTTTGTTTTGATATTAGACTTCTCCAAGATTTTTTCAATGCGATCCCAAGAGTTGTGACAGAAAAAAATTGTCAACCCTACGTTTGCATATTCTATATGATTCATACTTTCGATTGGTATGGAATTTGTCTATTAACCAAACCAGTGAAATTTTTCGAATTTTTTTTTTATCGTTAATTGTCCATAGTCTGGACTGGACTTTTTCAGTCAACCCATTTGCAATATATTTATTGACATATTCAGTTGGATATAACATAATTTTCATTCATTACCCAGACCAGTGTAAATTCTAGTATCGATTGTGTAACTGATCTCTGAAAAAAAAACAACTTTCGCATCTAAGGTTCCTATCTTATCGTTTATACAGTTGATGATGATGATATACTTGCTTTTGGATTGGTGAACTGAATATCAATGGCCAATTTATCAGTCCTAGCTTGACTTGGAGGCTGTCATGAAAAATCACTTTCAGAGTAAATCAAGGCGAATATCACAAAGTTCAATCCCAAATACCAAACGAAATTGTAGTGTGCGACTCTTATATCACCAAGTATATTTCAATTATATAATTCACCTCCTGGTGATACTACCCTGGAGGTGTCCCTAGTACCAAATAAATCCCTGCGTGTTTACCATAACTGAATGAATGAATTAATGTTTCTTTGCTATACAAACTTCATGATATTCAACAGACCGATTTGCTTACAGAAATGCAGTCCAGAAGATCTTTGTTGAACTTTCGCGAGTTCTTCGATACCGATTTTCAAATTTTGAAATATTTTGGTGTTTGGATTCCCGAATACACTCAAGGGAAGTATTACAAAATATATTTCATCGTCATCAATTTCATCTTCTGCGGAATCCTCAATCTGGTACAGATAATCAATTTATTTCACGAAATAGACAACCTGAAGAGTTTCGCAGCATGTGGGTATGTTGTTGCTATTTCTTGTATGGCAAACGTAAGGTCGTATTACTTTTTTGAAAACCGAGAAGAGCTCCTCTGTCTCATACAATTTTTGGATGATAACCAGTTCCAGCCAAGAAATGATGAACAGATTCGCATGGCGAAGCAATCTCTACAATTCTATCAGAAAGTGAAGAGACTCATTTCAACTGTTTGTACCATAAGTGTGGTAGCTGCTGTTTTGACGCCCATTTTCTATGATAAGAATGAGCTGCATCTGCCGTTCGCCTCCTGGTACCCTTTAGAGGTCTCTGCATTTCCAGTATATCAAATCGTTTACATTCATCAATGCGTAGCTGTATTCTATATCACCTACATCAATACCTACGTTGATATCATCATGGCAGGATTCACAACTTTCGTTGGCATAGAGTGTGATCTATTGTGTGATACATTATACAACGTGGGAGAATTCCATACAACTGGAGGAAATGAAACTCTCTCCAATTGTATCAAGCATCATAAAAAGATTGTAAGGTATGTTGATGCAATAAATATCTATACATCTCATAAGATTTCATGAATGACATGAGTTTGAGATGGCGGCAGTGATATCTGGTATATTTTTCAACTCAGTATTTGACAGTCAAGGAAGCTACGAATGATACGCAATTTGTTTAAAATATGGAGAGGAGGCTAAAACAACAAAGCTACTTATTGTGTTATTTGAGCATGAAGACTTTATATGTGAATGATGAATAAACTAACATGAAAACGTCAAAAACAGTCAAAATTGATTGTCATTACTTTTAAAAATGATTCAATAACAATTTCGTACCACGTGCGGCAAAACGCAGCATGGTTATGGAGGTTAGAGTTGAAATTTGGACAAATGAAATATGACAAGAATTTGAAAAATGTGAACACTTATGAAGTATGACAGATAAAACAACTTTGTGGCTGCTTCTTATGTGATCATGTAGCAAATTGAATAGACTCGAAGTAGTGTGACAGAATCGCTAGAATTATCAAATTTTTCATTAATACGTAATAAGTTTGGGTAAATTTCGCTCAAATGATTGAGATCTGTTTTTTTGGGTATCTGTTTTCACATAGGGTAATTCTGAGCATCATCAGAGTAAATGTTGCCGTTGTAATACTGATCAGTCGGAGATCGACTTCCTTCGAAAAGAGTTATTTTATTAATATTCTGTGAAATTTGTTGAGTCCTTAATTAGGGTCCACACTATTTTTTTTCAAATTCGTTACTCAGAAGCGGATATATAAATATCTGCTTGTGAATGGAAGGGAAGACACAATCACATAAATGAGTGTACTAAATATAAAACCAAAACCTCACCACTGATTGGGCACTGATATGAATCAATAAGAATGTTCATCAAAAGAAACTATACTCATTTTCCTTCTGTTCAACGTCTCACATCTATAATCAGAAAACAAACTGTAATGCCTCCCAATGAAGCATAACGGTTGCACATAACAGAGATTAATATTATTTTCATCGAGCTAACAAAAATGTTTTCACCATTTCCAGCTTTGCCAACAGTATTGAAATACTCTTTAACAGAATATACCTAGGACAATTCCTTGCATGTGCTGCAGCTCTATGTATGGCGTTATTTTTACTCACTCTGGTAAGTTTTTATATTGAAATGATTAACTAATTGGTTGATTGTACTGTTCGTTCGTAACCAAACCAACCACAGTGATCTTAACACGATACTCTTCTCAGATATTATTCGTTTCTTGAGAGAAGAAGTAACTGGTGGGATTTCAGACTCTTCGAAAATTGCTGCCGAAGATACTAAATCAGAAACGGAGCTGACTCAGTTTTCACTGTTTGTCATAGAGATTACCTATTGTTAGAAAATGATCCCTTGCTATTTCAGTATGATCTCATGGCTTGCCTGCTTGATGATAATCATTCTCGAAATTTTCAGCAACAGGAAATCAATTTCGAGTGTCTCTTCCTGATATTCTACCAAACTTCAATTTTTGGTCTTCTTCTGATCCCTTGTTGGTTCTCATCTGAGATGTGCAGGAAGGTAGTCATCCTGAGAACTCTATATGATTCTTGCTGATTTATGATATGTTTCAGAGTGAAAATATCGCAAACGCAGCTTACAATTGCCACTGGGTCACAGCATCAACAACCTTCAAAAAAGACCTAATTTTCCTCATACTTAGGTCCCAGACACCCATACGATTTTATGCAGTTGGCTTTTTTCAAATTTCTGTGGAAACTTTCATGACGGTAAGGTGAAAAAAAAAATACCTGCGAACCTAATTTTTCATTTTCAGATTGTACGATCTTCTTTTTCGTTCTATACAGTATTGAACAACCTATTAGAGATGGAAGAATAATCTCAGTTTGTTATTCAGTATATGTTATCATAATGCACGACAATATACACCTCAGCTTGTTTCAATGTATCCACTTTTCACATAAATAAATGAGCGAGCATTGAGAAATGTCTCTTAATCATCACAATTTTCAAGTAAATGTATACAATAGATGTTTCAATTTGACTTCCGGAAAATTACTCGCACCTCAAAAAATGCAAATTCTTTAAAGAAGACATTCGATTCCAATGTCACAACATTCGATTCGATCAAATAAGAAAATACAACAAAAAAGCAATCACAAAAATGCATCTACCGAATAATCAGAATGATATCAGACCATTTCTGGAAATGGTAACATATTATTCGAAGTTCATTCCCAATTGTTTCTCATTAACTCATCCACTGAGACAGCTTATTCAGGAATCATCAAAATTTCATTGGACTCCTGCTTGATTCGCCATTAAATGTCATTTACGCGTTCAATAAGTCAGCAACTTTTCGTATATCACAAATTTACTTGCACTCAGTAGGAGCAGTAACATTCTTGCAAATGCCAACTGAGATATTGGCGAAACGTCGAAACCCAATTACGACAAATCAACGGATGAACTTTTGAAGTGTATGTTTTTGTTTTATCATCCGTCTATATATTTTTCGAACTTGGGTTTATATGATATATATTGATAAATCATAAAGGACATTAGCCTTTCAACTCTACTTTGAGGAGTGCCAATCATCATACAGAAATCATCAGAACACCAATCCTCGAGTTACACCTTGGGAATTTCACTGACATATGAGAATCAATCCATTTTCGAATCAAATTTCGGGTGCTCAGAGCTTTCAGTTCAATTTTCAGATAACTAAGGTTGATTGTGTCGAATGCTCGGGACAGATCAAGGAATAGCTAATCCTTACTGATGCTGTCATGCCCATATTGTACAAGATCTGCTAAAGCCTTTTCATAGGGGTGGCCACAACGAAATCCATAGTAACACGGTGTCAACAGTTAATGTTTGCTGAGTACAGTGTTATTCGATTGTAAACTGCCGCTTTAATGATTTAGGAGAAGCGACCAAACAGACATATCAATCATAATGTAAAATAATGAAGGTTTTTCTAAACAAAAAATTATACAAGCTGTAAACACAATATCCCTAGCAAAAATGTGAGAATTTCTTGGTAATCTTATGATTCAGTGATGAAGAAAAAAGTCAAATATATCTTCAGTAATAATATGATATTATTAGGATCATCAAAGAATTTCCCCTTCGTATTGGCCATTGTCACCAAACATGACCAAAAATCCTCAAGGGCCATGGCTTATAATGAAACAGCAAAATTTGCTCTAGGTTGTACCCGTAGGGCAATTTATATGAGTGCGCTGGATACATTGAATCTACCACCCAAATCAAACTTTCATCAGGAATTGATTCATATATTTCTAGACTCCGACTGTATTCCAGCAATGACAGATCGTTAAAATAATTCTCTTCGTAGCTTCATAACGAAAAAACAATTACTGAGTTCCAACTCATCCAACATGTCTTTTTCCATAATTTGTAACTTTTTCTTGCGTGTCGACGTGAATTGATGAAATTATTCAATTATCCCAAAAAATGGGTTCCCACCTCAAGCGTCAAACGGTTATCAAATGATGATTATAATGAAAGTTTCCCAATTGAAAAGGTATATAAAGGCACCACTTTCCTTCCTGCACATAGGTATAATCATATCTTGAGCATAACAAGATGGGTTCGCAAGAGCCTTATTATGATTTTTATAAATTATATCGAAGTGACTTCGCTTTCTTGAAATACTTCGGGGTTTGGTTAGTGGATGAAAATTCTAAGTACGGAACAGTGTACGGACTGTATAGTTTTATTATTAACATTTTGTTCGTTGCACTCCTGAATTTGGCCCAAGTTATCAATTTTTTCAAACAAACTGAGAGTTTGAGAAAATTTGCGAGTTGTGGATATATAGTTGCAATTTGTTGTATGGCCAGTGCTAAGTCATATTACCTCGCCAAGAATCGAAATGAGTTCTTTTTACTGACCAAAACTCTGAACAACAAGATTTTCCAACCCAAAAATCCCCAACAGAAGTTATTGGCAGATAATTGCCTTCACTTTTATAGGAAAATAAAAATCATCCTTTTGATAACATGTTCAACTGCTGTTATGTCTTCAATGACCACTCCGCTTCTCCGTAGAAAAAATGATGAAAATCTGCCCTTTGCTTCATGGTATCCTTTCGATATTGGTACATCTCCAACTCACGAGTTGGTTTATATTCATCAATGTATATCGGATATTTTCATTTCTTACATAAACATTTACGTCGATATCATGATTTCTGGTTTCACAACATTCATTGGGCTACAATGTGACATGCTCTGCGAAGAAATGACACGTAAAGTTGACTGCCATGAATCCGAGCAATCCATCGAAGAATTCATAGAGTATCATAAACACATTCTCAGGTAAGTTTTCCTTTTTGTTTTTTTTACTATAGTAAGAGTGGAAGTAATCAAATATTGATAAAGTGTTTTATGATGAGAAGTACAATTATAAAAAAATATAGAAATAACTTTCAACATATAGAAAGATGAGTAATGATATTTACGATTGAATAAAACAGGAGAATGCTTTTTATACGTCAAACTCTCATTCCTCAATCAATTGCTATTTTGAAAAATACTATATCACATATCACAGTGGTTTCATCATAATTGCTATCAGCATTTTTTATTTCTTCAATACATCGCTTTCACCTATAACACTTCCAAATAGGTCGTTGCTTATTCACAGCATAACATTTTTGGGTTCTTCCGTTTCATCGATTTCAGTTTATTCGATTTCTATATTTGACATATATTTCTTAGTCACCAGACTGTTCAGACATAGTCAAGTCAAACCGATTTGAAAATGTATCTCGTTCGATAATAATCAACAACCGTTGAACATGCTATATTCTAGAGAAATGAAATCGAGGTTTGTTCTTATACACTAGGCTAATAAAATGAAGTACGATCTTGATAATGGAATATTCTACAACGAAAATCGTGGGAGTATATAATTTTCATGAGTCACTTTCACATTATTGTCAATGTGTTCAAATAAATAAACTCACATGCGACAGGTTTCCGTATTTTTCATTTGTTCGTTTATATAAATCATTCTTATATTTCAATGATTATTTTATTCCTTTCTCAGTTCAATACACTATTATTTGAGGTTCAGACAGTTTTTTTTAACAAAGTTGAAGAGTCCATGTCCATTTATCTATTCCAGATTCGCCAAGAGAACTGAAAAAGTATTTAGTGAGATATATTTTCTACAGTTCATTGCGAGTACATCATCTTTATGTATGACCCTCTTTCTACTGAGTCTGGTGAGTGTCATTGAAGTGTTTATTATTCCTTCTTATATAATTGGCTTAATTGAAATGAATGTATCCGCCATTACTGATATGAATACAGGTCAAATATTTCATCTTCACACATGCGTCATCATTTTCAAGCAAACGAAATAAGTCGAAATGAAATCTAAATGAAGAATGACGTGGCTTATTATCCTGGGAAAAATTATGATATGTAGATAATGAATAACGGAATAAACTGAATTGACATTTTCAAATTTATGGACATGTCGGACTTCAAGACTTCGAGAATCAACTCTCAGTATGCAATCCAATCATTACGATTCCAGAAACATAAGGTTTAAGTGGATGTAATGAAACATAGAGGCGGAGATATGTGCATAATTTTCCCTCATTCACCCAGGGAGTTCAGTAGAACCTTCTGACCTTCCCACTCGAATCTTATTTCAGTCACACTCACATAATAAATAAGAAAGTTATTCTGTCGATACATCCGCAGTCGTTAGACAAATCTCAAAAACTCAGAATTCACGTTATCCACATTTATGCAATTACCATGAATGTGACAGTTAACTGTAGACTGCAATTTTTCCAGAACCTCTCTATATCTTGCTAACAAAAAAAATGAGGTTCCGTTCCAATATGACTGAAATTCAGAAAAAGAAATTTCTACACTTAGAAGGGTATTGAATCCTCCCCACTTACCTTTTCGTGCATGAATCCGAAGACGCACTACAAATGAAAGAATATCTGAGAAATTTGACAGTTGAAATATATTTGGTCACGAGTACTTGAAAAAAGAAGTAGAATACTTGAAGAGAAGTGGAAAGAAAAATAATTTTCTCATTTTTGGACTGAATACGAACCCTAAAGAAATTTCAGTTGAAGACCTTTGTTTAAAAATCAAACAACTTGTCGGAGTCAATCTCACCGAATCCGATATAAACACATTTTATGGATTAGGGCTGACACCAAAAAGCCCTCTGAAAGTTGAACTCACCACATATACGAAGAAATCATTGATTTTTCAAAACTGCCGAAAATTGAAGGGCACAAATATATTCTTTACTCACGATTTAACTGAAAAACAAAGGGAAGAACAAAAAACACTACGTTCGTTCTTAGCCCATTACAAAGATTCTGCAGAAAAGTGCTACATCAGAGGCAATAAACTTTATATAAAGGATATTGGGTACACCGCTGAGGAACTGGAAGTTTTAGAAGAGAACCAAACAGAAAAATCGAGAAGTGCTCCACACACTCCGACTGTTGACGTTCTCGATAAAAAAGAACCCGAATATAAAAGAATTATTCAACCTAAAAATCCTGAAATAAACAACCCAAAAGAAACTATCACCAGAAAAGAGCTAAAGAAAAATACAGATCCAAGTGCAGAAACACCCAAAAAGAAATCGACGCCATCATCTTCTGGAGCTGCTGAAATCAAGGAAAAATCGCGGAACCGAAAATTATCCAAAAACTCTTAACAGTAAGACGTAAAGATCAAAGTACCGTACTAATATTATTGATATATCTCAATGTTTTTGATGTCGACCGCTATCTATTTCTTTGTATTCAGTTTTTTTTAATGATGTGTAGATGATAAGTTCTACCTTAACAACAGAGTATTTATATATATGAAAAAAAAGGTATTGATATCTAGAGATTGAAAAAAAAAATGGATGCTGACATACGGGATTACAAAATTGAAACCCCAGTTACGCATATCATACATGACGTGGATTCCTTCAGAAATGTAGTTTTTTGCAAACAGTTCAAAATTTTCCATATGAATGTTCGAAGCTTAATGAAAAATAAGGAGCCTTTATTTGCTTTCCTTGAAAAAGTCTCCGTTGAATTCGATATCATTATTCTTACTGAAACTTATCAATTATATGACCCATATCTTTTCAAAATCGAAGGATATGAAATCGAATACAATCAAGGAGCATTAAACAGAAATGATGGTATACTTTTATATGTGAAAAAAAATTTGCAATACTCCTCGTTGAATGTGCGAATAGGTCTAACTGAAGCGTTGAGGGTTTCTCTTAAGCATAAAAGCAAAGAAATCGACATCTTAGCCATCTATCGTTCCCCAAGTCTTTGTCCGCGAGCTTTCAACGCTGATATTTTTAAATATTTGAGTACAGCTAAAAAAGTCGATTTCAATATATTAACAGGTGATATAAACATTAATCTTCTAGAAAATACCGATTATGTCGAAGAATATAAAAATATACTGAGCACCTTTGATTATGTGTCTTTTATCAATGACTATACTAGGCTACCAAGCCGTACATGTTTAGACCACTTTTTTGTCAGTGGGAAGAATGAATCTGCAGAAATGAATTTCTGAGCTTTCATTTTTCGATATAACATAACAGATCATTGCCCAATTGTTTTGACTTTCCAAATCGAGAAGAAAACAAATAATGAAGGTGTTTATGAAAGTAATAATATATATCAATCATTCATAAATTATAACTCCTTGAAACAAGAGTTGAAACTCGGAAACTGGGAAAGTATGTACAATGAAAACAATGTGGATAATATAGCTAGTATTTTTCTGAGTAAACTGCAAAATCTTATTCATTCAAAAAACATACCAGAAAAGTAAAAATAAAAAATGAAAATGTATTCAAACAAAAATGGATGAATCCCGGATTACTCAAATCAATCAATGAGAAAAATAAACTGTATAAACTCACCCTGAAATATCCTGATGACATCGAAATCCGGGAGGAGTATAAAAAATATAGAAATGACCGAAATAAATTGGTAATAAAGGCAAAAAAAAGTTATTGCGCCAAAGAAATTGAAAATAATAAAAATTCCTCAAAGGCTTTATGGGAAACAGTAAATACAATATGTGGTAAATCAAAATCGAAATCGACTATAGACGTCATTGAGGAAAATGGTACTCGAATCACAGAAAAAAGATGTATAGCAAATAATTTCAATACATATTTCAGTAATATCGGAAAACTATTAGCAGACAAAATACCTGAAACAGAAAACCACAAAGATAACATAATACCTTTGGAAAATAGTATATATTTACATCACACAGATGAAGTGGAGGTGGTTTCAGTTATATTGGACTTGAAAGTGAAAAAAGCACCAGGATTTGATAATATCAGGTCCGAATCACTGAAGGAAATATCGTCAGAAATTGCGAAACCATTAACGTTTCTAATCAACAAATGTTTTGAAACCGGATGCTTTCCCAGTATACTGAAAACTGGAATTATAAAACCACTTTACAAAAATGGGGATAAATTGAAAATTGAAAATTATAGACCGGTGACTATCGTCTCTAATATTTCGAAAGTGATCGAAAGAATTATAAAAAAAAGAATATGCTCCTTCCTGAAAAAATTCAAATTATTATCCGATCGTCAGTACGGTTTCACAGAGGGTAGATCTACTGAGGACGCAATATATGACATAAGTACAAACATATATGAGTCGCTGGATAAGAAAGTACCAATAATCAGTATATTTCTGGACCTGTCAAAGGCTTTTGATACCGTTTGCCATGAAAATTTGTTACAAAAACTTGAAAAATACGGAATCAGAGGTGAGGCCAATGAATTATTGAAGAGTTATTTGTCAAACAGAGAACAACAGGTACAAATTGATGATATATTGAGTTCACCAAAAAAGTAATTTTTGGTGTTCCTCAGGGAACGGTTCTCGGACCATTATTATTCAACATCTATATGAACAGTATATTTCTCTTGAATGTTGAAGGCAGAATAATCGGTTTCGCCGATGATACGGCAGTAATCTATACTGCACCAACTTGGCAGAGTCTGAAAACGAAAATAGAGGAAGATTTCCCAAAAATTTCAGAATGGTTGAAAATAAACAAATTGACTTTGAATTATAGTAAAACTAAATACCTACCATTTTCATCATATGCATCGGGTCTCCCAAAATTGGGTGCTATAAAAATAGAAGAAAATGTTCAAATTTGTGAAGTAGATAAAATTGAATATCTTGGCATTGTCATAGATCGTCACTTGCGGTGGGATTCACACATGAAAGAGAGGTCACTTGTCTAAGTTTTATTACCTCAAAGATTTTCTCAATATAAAACACCTGATGATTTTATACCACTCGCTGGTCGAATCTATTTTATACTATGGAATACTAGGGTGGGGAGGTGTGAATGACTGCTTTCTGAAAGAGGTTCATGTACTTCAGAAATGGATTCTCAAAATAATACACCAGAAAAGTAGAAGTTATCACACGTATAGAATTTATGAAGTATCGAACGTCATGGATGTACGCCAACTTTTTTACAAAAAAATTCTTCTATTCATACGAAATGGAAAAATCAAACTCATTACTTACGAACACGAGTATAACACAAGAAGACATGATAGAATATTCTATCCTCGCAGCGATAAAACCATCGGTATGAGAACCGTGAATTATTTGGCACCCCGTATGTACGCCGCCATTCCGAGAGAAATCAAAAATATTATGAGTTTACATAAGTATCAAAAGACTCTGAGGGATTGGATATTGAGAAACAGACAATTCATAAATGATATTATCAGCCAACACTTGTGAATACACATCTCTCCTCAAATGATTTCAATAAACTTCGCACAACTTTTTGTATTTTATATATTTTTATAGTTTTTTATATCTACCTGAAATTTTATTTATATGATATGTATATTGTTAAGATTTTTTTGCTGGTATATTTGTGTGTCTATGTCTAATATGTCTGAATCTATATTATTATGTAAATTTTTGTGTATTGTGAGGTGTATGTATGTCGTGTATCTAAAGTGAGCTACTTTTGATGTGAACTACTCAATTGTGACAAAATTACTCGACTATGACTTCAAAAACTTGATTTAGACTTGAAAGGAAAACTGCGTAAAATTAAAATGGAATTTACTACAATCACATACAAACAGAATTAACTGTTTCTGTGATTTTGCCTGTTTATTCACATATGCATGAAATTACAACTATATCTTTCATTTTCTGATGAATAAACATTATTATTATTATTATTATATTATATTATTATTACTCCACACATGATTGACTTAAAAAAATATTTATACAAAAAATAATATTATTATACCAAGCTCTTTCAGATTGAGAACTTTCACCAATGTTCGTAACAATGAGTGTAATTGCTACACAACAAAGACGCTTTTCTGGTATAAATCGGTTTCCTATGAGTGATTCACTGTGTTTTACATATGAGCCCAGGATTCCGCGTTGCACTTCTCAAGTACTTCATTCCACAAACTCAATACTTTTTCACCATCGTATCCATCTATGCCATTATATTTCTTATAGTATCTCTTAGAATCAATAGAAATTAATTCAATAACATTGAAATCTGGGTGATAAAGTGGTAATCTTGATTATACATGGCCATGTTCTCGTACCAGTTCATCTATCTATACTAATATTATAAAGAGGTTTGATTCTAACTTTGATTGTTGGGGGGGATTCTTGGAAAATACTGTTCCGATTATTGAAATTATATTACTAACATTAAGGAGTGAAATAGGCTATAATTTTCATGAATTGAACAAAAAATTCTGTGAGAAATAAGATTTTATGACACAACGTGATGCATTGGTCCAATTTGCTTCATATTTTGCATAAACATACTTACAGAATAGATGGAAGACGTGTTCGTATTTTATTGAAACTCATCGCCTTACGGAGTTATAAAGGAAAAAAAATTTTGGGGGGTGAACCAACGTACAGCTGTAACTTCGAGGGTGTGATCTTTGTAAAACATCTAACGGGGTAAAAAAAACATTTTGGACTTCTAACAAACACTCTCTCGAGTGCGCCCTGAACGCATATCCTTCTGATAAACTTGATAAAACTCAGTACTAAGGAGTACATAATATAATTGCATCAGAAGAATAATTGACTGTTAAATGATCTACTTGGTGAATATTATACTTATCATTTTTCCATGATACTTTAGAGTCGAGGATTTCGAACAGAACAATAAACTGGTTTCTATAACAGACTTCGTAGAACCAGCATGCAAACCAATAAATTGTTTACCATCATATCCTTCGGGTTCGCATGCACTTTTGATATCATTATCATACCAATATTTTGTTTTATATCTTCTGAAATAAATTCTTGATTTATCCGAAAAAACACTTCTCGTGGATATAAACTTGGTCTGTTTTCCTGTCAAAAATATGCTCGTTGCGAAAGTTGGGAGTTATTTCAATCATAGCTCTTGATGATTTGTTCAAACCCAGGTTTTTCAATGAGACAATCTCCTTATTTTTCAGTTCATCGTTCAAAGATTGCTATTATAACTGCATTTCGAAAACAACATACGAGTGAAGCTTCAACTTCGAAACTTAAATCCTATGCATTTCCTGATACAGTTGTAATTTATAGAAATTAGGTGGTTACAGTCGTTTAGAAATGTTCCTCACCAGTCAGTGGCACGTCCAACACCTGAATCCATTGATGCAATTTATCACTGCAACTCCAAGAAGTTGCAGGTGCGAATTTTTTGAGTTGCATGACTTAGAGCAAGTTCTACTTTGTTGCGACTTACTTACTTTTAGGGTATATGTGTTGCCGCAAACTTCAAATATTGGTGTCACCCATGTGAAAAATGTTCATTTTGTATATACTGATTATTTTTTGAAACCAAAGAATCAAAAAAGGGATAAGGTACATTTAATGCAAAAAAAATAAAGACATCAAATGTTAGTTGAGATATTGTATACGTTTATCTTGTGACATTCAGTGTTATTTCTCTATGTTGGCAATGAAAGAAAATTTTCCAAATGCAGCAAATGACAGATTGAATGTTCAATCTCTCGATAGATTATGGTGCATGAAACTTTGTTTCCTACACCTGCTCATTCACCAGATTCATTCACAATACAGTTATAATGTTCTTGACTCTGGGCTTCAATTTGCACTGAACCTGTTTTTGTCGTTTTTGTAAGAAAAAAAACCGATACACCCTTAGGATATGACATTAAATGGTTCTTGACATGTTATACACTCGATTAAAATATGCACTATTGGTTACTCACAATGTGGTATTGGAGTTACTAAACCTGCTACTGATTGTTTGACAAATCTGGAATCTTCACATTGAGCTCTTGATAACCTGGGTGATTATAGTGCAACATGCATCAGAACTTGTTTTGAATTCAGGCATCGCTTGATTTATCCGAATGAAAAATGGTGTTCTCTGAAAAATTCTACGATAAGTTTGTTTTGTGTAAAAAACACCACGATTTCACTCTATTTTTTCAGGTTGAGAGAAATACATTTGAATTTTTTTATTTGATTGTATTTCTTGCATCTATATTCAACTTATTATTGGTACCATGCTGGTTCTCTTCAGAAATGAAACGAAAAGTAAGTGAATGAAAATGCGAATGTTCGTTTCTTTTAAACTCTAACTCAATTTTAGAGCGAAAATATCCCTGTGGCCATATATGCATGTCCTTGGGTTGATGCCTCCAAATCTTTCAAGAAAGATATGATATATTTCATGCATAGAACTCAGGTGCCAATTCGATTCAAGGCAATAGGCTTTTTCAATATATCAGTGGAAACTTTTATGTCGGTAAGTATCAAAAAGTTGCCCGAGATAAAAACCGGGAATGAAAATGAAGGAGATCTCTGATCGTCAATTGTCAATGGAAAAAAATAAACATTTATGAAATGAATTAATGTAGAAAATACCGACCCATATATTATTTTTTCATGTTGGAAATATATGAAAACCATTAAAATATCCCAATATACGATAAAAAGTATCTGACTGACCTTAGAACATACTGCCAATGAAGTTGATGACAGAAGAAATGTAACTCTCAGACAGAAAAATGATGTATATTTTTCACACTGGAGAGATTGTTCGTCTAATGTCTAATGGATATCAATTACCAAATTTGTATCTATAAAATTTATTTTAGATAAGCGATGTATTTCACCCAACTTCGCATATAATGACATACTTTTCGATATGTATTTGTCTTAAATTTCTTGAGCGCCTGTGGAACCACTTTTCTGTCCTCTGAGATCCGGCAAAAAACGGTTATAAGTAAGGGATTAAATTGAATCACATATACAATAACCTCTTATATAGATTGAATGTCATTATCGACACCGCAAAAGAGATGAAATATACTGAAATTATAGGTAACTTTCATTCCTGTTCGTGTATGTAATGTTGGTATATTAGGATACCCAAAGGATATCATACAGATGCCATTTCCCAAAGAGTATCTTGTGGATATATCTATCAGTATATCCACGTATGTCTTGATGGACTAATGTGTTATTGACAATAAGTTATTAGAACAAATTTCGTGGCTGAAAACTAATGATTTCGTATGCATGGTTCTTCCTCCAACAAATGTAAGCCTCATTTGAAAAAATTATATTTTTTCACTGATCAATTATTCTATCACTATCACACCAAAGGATCCAATCTGACCGATCATCCCTTTTTTTGAGCTATGAAATTTGATATGCTAATAGCTTTCGAACCATAATGAAACCTTGTTGAGAAGTCTCAATCGAAGAGATGGGTATAACAATGACTAATTGCCTAACCTACCAGGTGATGCGCATACAGATGAGTTATTGAAAAATGTGTTTAGTAAAAATGTTTGATCCATAAACCCAGAGAGAGTCGATCAAGAGTAAATAAGATAGACATTTTCACAGGGATGAACCGTAAGGCAAATAAATACGAAGTTGAATTCGAAAATAGTTCTTTCAAAAATAATCAACTCCACCCATTTCGTCAACAACTGGTTGTAACGAAGCTGAAATATTTCAGTATATAAACTCGTTTCTGTAGAAGTGTAACCAAAAAGGGCGGTGTAGCAGTTTTTGAAAATGATGCAACTGGTTTGGAATTTGCTGTCCTAAACTCAGCAGAGTATGTCTGTCTGTATGCATAGACCACCAATGGGATATTTTGAGATGTTCTTAGATCTACTTGTAGGATTATATACACTCATTCGTAGGGATTAGGAGAAAGTAATTATAGGAGGGGATTTCAATATGAATTTCCAAAAAGAAGGCTCAAATATGACCCAGCTAGAGAGAGGATTTATTAGCTGCATACAACAATATTATGTGTTTAATATATGAATCAACCTATGTGACAGCCTTCTAGAACACGCGCATTGATAATTTTTTCTTAACCGATGTGCCGCGCCTATTTTGAAGTGGCATGCTATATTATTTTAATTATCGTTCCTTGATTTTGGTTTGTTACCCTTTAAACGTTCACGCCGCTGGCGTAAGATAGAATAATGTGAGTTGATTGAGATTTGGTGTTTTTGGATTGGTGGTGAGAGGTGACAGTACTTTGACAAGGGGGAAAAAGTCATCAATTTTCAGAAAGAGTTTTGATCATCAGCGTTCCGGGTTGAATACAAAAATCAATTCTATTCCCACCAAGGGGGAAAAAGCAGCTGAACCATCAAAGCGAAGAAGAGGCATTTGAGGCAAAGGACGAGAAATAATCCAAGGTAGGATCCATCCAATTGCTTATATCTTCATATGAATACACCTCACTGAAGCCTTTGTGGGATTCGTGATAAATTGCGGAACTTGCATCAAAGTGCTATTGTGTAGGTACCTACTCGTTTTTCATCGAAAGAGCTCTGGAATTATTCGTTTCATAAAAAAAATCGGGACTAATTATTATTTTAAGTTGGCGTTAGACATTAAGCTGTCCTAGCGTAGGTGGAATTGCTATTGATATTTTCAATAAACATTGTTTCTAGTTTATAAAAGGCATTGGTTTTTCCTACTTCAATCAACAGAACCCATTTGAAATATGAGCCCGTTACACCGAAATGGCAGAGTTATCATTATAATACTAGGAAACGAGAACTGGCAGAATGTGTACAAGGAAACAAGTCCAAATGTATGATAGATTTCATGAAATCCTTCGATATTACATTGCGGTATGTATTCTCCTTAAAAAGACAAAACAAACAAAGTCAATTTTAACCCCTTACCCCAGAACTCTATAACCTCAAGAATACGGTTTCTCTATACCTACTTAGAATGTGCAAGAGTAAACAAACATTTCAAGGACATATGTCGGCAAGTAACTATAAAACAAGGAGAAACTGAAGCAGAATAATCAAGGATGCATTGAGAATAAGATCAATTCTAATATTAATCTTTATTCACATTCGTTTGCCATATAAATACGAATAAGTTATGTCAGTTCACGTGGTGAGTTGAAATGAATAAATAACAGAAAAATATATACAGTGTGATACAACACAACAGACAAAAGATGACAATAATGAAACAGATCATGATATAAATAGAATACGAAGAGAATATCTATATATAAATTACTAGACACAAGTTCCATGAATTCGTCTATCGAATAGAAGACTTTATTGCTAATGTATCGCATTAGGCATGTTTGGGAACTTTCCAGTGATACTTGATTTTTGAAGCGTGGACATAGTTTATTATCAATCAAGGAACCAGCATAGACATGTGATTTCTTTAAGTTTGCGTGATTGTACTGGAGGTGAAATTCTGGGCATTTCTAGAGTTATGGCCATGTTTTTCATTGTTTTTGAATGAAATATTTGTTTTTCCGAAAATGAACGATAAGAATTTGTACACATATATTGACAAAAGGGGTTGAACTCTTGTTATTTTTCAATAAGTGACAACTGGCTCTGAAGCCCATATCAAAAATCAGTCGAAGTATGCGTTTTTGCATGGTCAATATTCGAGAGCATTTTGATCCTTGCCCCAGACGATGATGTTTTGAGTCAGAATTGAGGAACTTGAGCATAGTAGATTTCTATCAAGAATTTTGTTAACACGTCTTTTTTTGGGGAATGCAGCATAAAGTATGTTTTCTTTAATTTTTTGCTTTTTTTGTTCCTTGAAATTTTGTTTACAGTCGATGAATGTTCGAAGAAATTGTGTATGCCCGACTGAGTTCATTCTTAGATTTTTGTCTTCTACTTTTATCTCAATAGTGCTTTGTTCTATTCAGCTGCTGCCGTATGAGAATTGGAGAAATATTGTTTTTTTTAAATTTAGGACCAACCCATTTCGATCACAGCATTCATTGATCGAAGCAATCATTTGTTTTACCTTTTCGATTGCTTCTTCTCGGGTGAGTTCGGATATTGCCATTGTCGTGATATCGGCATGAATAAAGACATCTTGTTAATAGCTGAAATACTGTGGCATATCGTTAACATATAAAACGAACAGTAAGGGTCCTATAGTACTCCACCTTGAGGAGTTCCAAGGTTGTTAGAAAATGTAATGAAGAGCATTTTTGACAGAGACGAAGAAAGGACGATTCAAAATATAGAAACGTATTCATGAGTAAACGGGATCGCGGATTCCAGCGGCGTCTAGTTTTTTCCACAATATTATTGAGTTCAGGCAATCAAATGCCCATGATGAATCAAAGAAAACACACCAAGTGTATAAGTGCTTGGCTTTTTTATTGTGAATAGTCTGAACAGAATCTACTGCAACCGTTTCACATGAATATCCTTGCCCAAATCCATGCTGTTCATTTGTTAATAATGATTTTTGCTATTCAGGAAAAAGTGATAGAATTGAAAACAGATTGTTCGAAAGTTTTCGCAACGTTACTAAGAACAGCTATTCCCCGATTGTTAGCAAGATTGTTTTTTGGCCCTTTTTTGTGGACAGTTTCTATTTTCACAACTTTTCATTCATCTGGAAATTTTTCAGATATCACGAAATAATTTATCAATCCAGCAAGATACGGGGTCGATAGCATTATTGCACACTCTTTCAGCAAAAACACCGGTATGCCGTCGAAGCCGACATACTTTATATTTTTAAAGCTTTTTTTAACTTTATTTCATTTCATATTGAGGCCTGAAGGAATATGACTCACATGGTGTGTTTTTTGTTAAAGTAGAATTTGTAATATTTTTTGATGGTATTATCGATAGGACTGAATTAACGAGAAAAGTAGCCGATCCATTTCATTTTTGCCTTCGTATTGTTGGTAATTGTATGCAAGTTTCTTTAGGATGCTCGACTTACTGTTTTTTCTTGTTTTGGAGTTCACTATTTGCCACATGTTTCAGTTTCATTTTCAGAATTATATAATATATTTGAAAAATGGACTTGTTTCTCATCCGTTATTCGAGAAATCACCATTTTTTTTCTGCCGAACTTGGAATATTTGTTGAAGTTGCGTTTTCTACGAGAAAAATTCTACTCATTTCGATACCTTTGGGTCAGATTTCTAGCACAAAGAGAACGTCCTTCAGCTCTGCATCGGCAGTAATTCTGAAAGAGTTTTATTCTGTTACTTTATTTTCGTTCATAGTACATGCGAATTCGTGTCCTGGGAACTTCATTTCCAAGTGGTTCTGTATGCTTTCTAGTGTATATGAATGTTTATATTCAGAGGCGTAGACCAACATTTTTTCAGTAGATTCTACATTTTCATCGTCGCCATCTTCTCCGATTATTTTTGTTTCGTAGTTGTTACGTTCATCTAGATTCTGGACCTCGTTTATTTTGAACTGTGTTTGAGTTTGTAGCAATGTAGAGGATAACTGCTGTCGTGTGATAGCATCTTTGAATGTCCCTTGGTGGATACTTATAGTGTTCACATTCTTTACGTTTCCAGTTTATCAAAGCGCAGCGGTACCATCGCTTGTAGTGCTCCTGTTGAACCTCTGGAATTGTTGAATTCAGTTAAAGATCAATGAGTAAAGTCCGGGACACACCGATCCGACTACGATCATACAGTCGGATGACAGTCTACAAGGAGAATGGTACTGGACTTCGAACAGCAAAGTTCCCACCTTACCGACTCATGCAAATCCCGACCCCCACTCGACTCCGATCATGCATCCGATCCATGATCCGATCGTGCAGTGTATTCGTTTGGTATTTTACTGTACTGTATGACAGACTAAGGAGCAGTACATAAACTCGGTCTACAAAGACATGGTTTGGAGAAAATATTGAAGTAGAATAGTATATTAGGCAAGTAAATATGAAATTGAATTGTATTGAATTGAAAGTAAACTTGAAATAGCAAATGCGCTATCACGAAAATTGGTAAGACAGCCCAGAGCACTTCAGTACCCAAAATGATTAGCCAACCATTTACCCATACAAGGCTCTGCCTCATGGGCGCACTCGTAAGAGTGTTCATCAGCAGTAAGAAAATGTATCTAGAAGTAAGTACATGCTATTCGGAAATATATCTCTCTCTTAAACAAACGTACTTGAAGTTTGAGTTCTAACAGGTTGAACGCCGACATCAACAGTCTAAAATTGGGTGCTGCCGTCTAACAGATGAGGTAGAATTATGTCAAACTCTCCTGCAGATATTCTTTTTCAGGAAGCGTGTACCCAAATCTGCGGTTTACGCAAACATAATTGCTTCCCTTCATCTTCATCTTCTTCTGAACAAAATGCTGAACTGAACTGAACTGAATAGAATTTGCTGAAATTGCGTATGGAACCATCTGCGATATTGTTTGAAACGCTACTGGTGAGTGGGCTGAAGCCGAAAAGGAACCGGAAGCACGTATGACATGTGTGCTCACCTCTTTCCGATCCCGCACCGATCCGATCCTTGAGGCGATATCTTACCGGAGTCGGATCGGAGTAGTGTATAATAAGTGTGTCCCGGCCATAATTCTTGATCACTCTCTGTTCTCTCCAACTCGCAGATCAGGCTTTCTGATTAACAAATCATATATTTCAAAGTGAGGGGACTCATCGGGTTGGTTTGGTCAGGAGTAAAATATTATAAGCCCAAAGATATTTCTATTTCTTATGGAGAACATAAGGTGCCATGTATGCACATGGCTTACAATTTTAATGCAAATTTCACGTAAGCTGAAGAACAAAGAGAATATTATCTCAATTCCATGCAAAATATACTTGCACTTTGCCTAAACTGCATCTTCTTCCATTCAATCTTCTGAAAAAATGCATGGAATAAATACTGTACTCCCTGACCTATCTGATAAATCTTTCCAGGGATCGAGGAATGTACCCTAAACAATCTTCGATATTTATATATATATATATATATATATATATATATATATATATATATATATATAAAATATATATATATTTATAAAATATATATATATATATATATAAAATATATATATATATATATAAAATATATATATATATATATATATAATATATATATATATATATATATATATATATAACAAGCTAGATGTTTCTTCTAAGGACAATCTAGAAAATATCTCAGAAAGAAACTGCTACACTGTTGTTGTAATGTTTATTGTAATGCTTTCATACTGTTTAACAAGTGAAATAAATATTATTTATGTTACTGATATGCACAGTGTACTCGGATAGGGCATGTAGTCATTGACCTACTCATTCGATTGATGCAAAGTGTTATGATGCATCGAACATTCCTTGGCTATTAAATATATTCTAAATTCGGAATACGAATCGAAAATGTGAATTTAAGTGGGGTAGAATTTGTATTTGTTCCACGTAAGGTGCCATTCGACTTTTTGAAACTTTACTAACCTGCTGTCCTGCATGAAGGCTAGTGAAGAAACAGAATATCTCACCAATAAATAATTATTGTATGGACTCAGTCATGAAAGCATCTAGCTTTCTTTCGATCCCATTCAAACCTAAACCCATTTAAAGCTTTGTTTTCAGTCTTGTCCGCTTTTACAGTAACACAAATTTCGCATCGAATGAGTTTCCTACCAATTTGCATTCATGGAATCTACTTTTTATTAACACAAAAGGTGCGCATTTTCTAGGAAGGATGAAAATCCATGTTAAACAAAAATTACTATGAAATAGCTCTCTCAGGCAGAATGAAAAAAATTATCTCGAGGAAAATATTGTATACTGAAGCACGTGCCGCGGTTTTGTAAAGCAATTTTTTTTAGTATCGTACAGAAAACTGTGATGAATTGTATAAAATTAAAATTTATAGCAGATTTGTTAATATTTGAAATACGATAATAGATGTCTCCTGAAAGCAGATTTCGTTTGATGAACAAGTCAAAATATTATGAAAAAAATATATATTTAGTTTGTTGAATCGAGACAATAACAATCCAACAACAAAGATACGTGACGTATGCAAATAAATGTATTATTCATATTGGAATTCATCTGAAAAAGGTCAAACGAAGTTTAGAAATCCCACTAGGAGTGAAACATTTTCGTTGTACTTCTGGTAGATATATTCACTACTGATTTCATGTTTTCATTCTTTCAGATTGTGCGTTCTTCGTTTTCGTATTATGCTGTTTTGAATAATCTCAATATGAAAGACATATGAACCAATTACATTCCATTCCACAAAATGCTCGCACTTGTATTTGTTCGTCATGCTGCTAGGTGGTAGTTAATGGATCCTAACAAATGATGTAACTATTGCAGAATTAGATATGATATGCAACTGATTTGTTTTATTATTCCTCCTCCCGAAGTTACCGTTCGCATCGCCTTTCTTTTCAAAATCAGTTCAATCCTAAGAACTGGATGCGTTTGTTGAGTTATAGAAATCGAAGAAATATTGATAATTTCAGTTCCAAGGAAACAGCAGGATCACTCAGTGATTTTTGAAAGACTGGGAGAGAGAGAAGGGGACATTAAATGCAAATCACTTGGCTCATATGTCACGTTAGCTTCTCCGAATTATTCATTGTGCTCTTTAAGACTGTCGACATTCATGAAAATAACATGAACTGTAATACTCACTTGTAACCATTAATGATTTGTTTCCCCTATTATATACAAACTTTGAGCAAATGTTTCTTCGTCGACTATGATTGCTGTCGTTATTAAAAAATATACCAATATAGTTTCCTATACGATTCTCAATAGGAATGGTACAAGAACTTTAACACAGTAAGTACAGCTTATCCAATTCATCTTGGCACAGAACTAATAACGTATATGCCCAGAAATCTCTGCGGAGTATACTAAAATAAAAAATCACCTATTATGTGTGTTCACTATGTCGAAATTCATTCCTAAGAGGTGTTTATTCTTTCGTTTTGGTCTACACTACCAGTGTGCAACTTGAAAAGTTTCTGAGTTGTGCCAAGATGGATTGGATAAGCTGTAAATGAAATTATTCGAATGTAACATTCACTTTTCCAGTGAAGATCTATTTATCCTTAGTGATGATAATGGTGATATTTGGTGCCTGCAATCCTTGGGGTTGTATGTACTCTGAACTAGTTTTCCGAATTGATATCATAATGGGTCATGTTCACATATCTAGAAGAATATACCGCCCAACTTCGTATGCGTATCGATCTGAGTTGATAAGAAATGGAGGCAGAGAAGCTATAATTTTTACTAACGAGCGTCAGATTTGAATTGTCTTCCATTCCCTATGTATGTCCTTTGAATTTTCTTCTTCTTTCGCTATTAGGTCTCTAGATAGTGAACTGGTTTTGGTTGTTGGTTATTGAAGGGTGATATTTGAAATATAAAGGGATTAATGCCTTCTGACTCTAATATAACGATTTGTCGGTATGTTTAATGATTTTTCTTTATTTTTGTGTTCTCCCTGATGAAATCGATGAAGTAAATTGGAATGTTTTCTGGACTAAAAATCGGTTTATCAGCTCAAAGCGCTTTCGGTCAGATAATTTTTTTGGAAATAAATGAAAAACCTTACCTGAAGACGATAGCCTCACACAATTTGAACTCCGGAGAGATTAAAGAGAATGAGCTTTCTGCAATGTCGAACTAAAACGGTTGTTTCAACATTGCTGGAACTTCATAAAAACCACGGTCGGTTTGCACTAATTACTGGAGTGCATGGAATGTGTGTGCTATTGCTCGAACTATGAGATGAGAAGGAATGAATCTTCACCGAATGAGTGAAGGTCACATTCAGCACCCTCAGAAAATAAATGTCCGAGCGGGAATAGTCAATGGCCCAATAATTGATCCTTTCTCTAAAGAAAATCTCACAGGAAAACTTCATCTGCAATTTCTGCGAACACCAGTGATACCAGTCATTTACCAGATGATAGTATCTGGTTGCAACAATATCATACAAACCTGCATTATGCACATGATGTTCCGGAATTTTTGAAGATGTGTTTTTCCGGGAAGTAGACTGATAGATGAGAACCAACAGGGTGGCCCCTAAAATCTCCAGATCTGACACCTCCAGAATTTCTGGAGACGATTTGCATATCGTCAAGAGACCGGTGGATGACATTTCGAGCATTTAATTCAGCTGAAAAGTATTATGCTTCAATCGTTAGCATAATTGGCATTAAAAATTAAAAATTGACCTAGTCCAGAATTTTTGCCTTTAATAAATTGTTTGCAAAGTGATGAATTTGTTGCATCATTCATCCATCCTGTATGAATGATTTTGATGATATCTGTATCACTGAAAAGAGCATTACACAACCTTTCATATGAGCTATGCACGACCCCTTTTCTCATAAAAAAAATCATCGATCAGGTTATCACACCCAGATGCATTAAGTCACTAGTATGACTAGTTGACTCTCACTGTATATAATTTCAAAAAAATATAAATGTCACAAAGAAAAATCCAAAATCATTTGAAACCTTAATGTTAGGGTGACTACAAGAATTTCGCTAACAGATGGATATAATGGCACATAGATATATAAAAAGTTAGTCATCACAACATCAGATGATACTCGAAATACTGTTATAGATTTGTACACTCTGAATGCCCTTCTATTCGAGGAAATGTCTTCACATTTATATTGAAATGTACCTAGAGGTTCTTGGGTTGAGTCATACCAATCATCCTATAGGATTTGTATAACAATTCTTTTGTGATGGATGAATATTTTCTCCGTGGTTTTCTACCAACTATCTTCCATTATTTATCCTGCATCACAGTGTACCTTCAGAAATTGCTGTAGATGATGCTTCATGATTTAAAAATACTCACTGATAAACTGTTGGTATTGGATGAAATCAATTAACATTTCTGTTCTCATAACCATACGCAATCGAACAGGCGAACTGGAAGACTTCATTCCAGTACAACTGAATGTTCAGGGCTTTTGAATACTGAAGGTTAATCAATAACATATCCGCAAATGAAAGTTTGTACTCTATACTTGCATACAATCATACAATACAATCGGCAACAAAATTCAAACCAATTTGGTATTGAGTCAGATAACACTTTTCACATTCTTGATTATCCCAATTCCAAAGTGTAGCAGGCATGGTATTGACCAGAAATAATTATAAGCGATTCAAGGAACTGAAAAATAGATTCAATACTTCATTCGATATGAAATCATTGAATTTCACATTTCGAAGCGACATCGATATCAAAGTCAAACAAAAGTTTGTAATTGATTCCAACGACACCCAAGTTCTCAGCATAGACCTGCTGATCCACAAGTTGCTGCACCTACCCATCAAAACCATCCCTAGGTTTGCATGGAGGGGAAGAAGTTAGATATGCTACAAGGCATATACATCTTTTCATCATTCGTATCTTCATTAAAATATCAACATGAAATTTCCAAAAAGTTTTTTTTCTACCAAATCTGCATTTGGGCCATCTTGTTGCCTGATTTTTGAAGTAAGGACATTATATTCAACTATTTCCTTCTTGTTAACATTAAAGCTACGATAGGATTAAGCATCATTTGACCTTTTCAAATAATTACAGGGTATTCCCAGTAATTGAACCTACGGATAAAATAAGTAAGTAGGTACAAGTGTATGATAGTAGAGAAATATCAACAATCCAGTTACCTTATCGACCTAATCGATTTTATCGTAACCTACATTTGTATTTCCTACAATTTTGATGTTGTGATAAATACGTTAAAAAGCAACTTTTATTTAGTAGATATATAATTCACGAGTCCATTACAGTTAGGCCAACAGATAATTGAAGTCAATTCTTAATCTTGGTCGGCTATTTCGTTGGGGAAGTAATCTATTGAAAAGGTAATGGCAGATATTTGTCAAACAGTTCTTGAATATGTCATCATTGAATTCGAAACGGAATATATTGGCCAACTGAGATATTGGCGTAACGCCGAAACTCAATACCGACAAATCAACAGATAAACTCCCAGAATAATAACTTTGTATACTCATTATCCGTGAAAACCTTCAATGTAACAGCAGCTTAAGTTTTCCTTACAAAAATTTTGTATAGAAAAGGGTAGCGTGTGATACCTCGTTTGAGAGAGTTTCCAATTCTACATTCAGCCTTAATAATGATCAATCCAGTGTTTAGAGATGGAAAGAGGAGGGATATGTTACAAATGGTCCGGTACTTCTGAATTGTTGATGTGTCGTCTAGGATGGTTAATGAGTTTTCAAAATTCATAATTTCCCAACCTCCGCGCAATGTTGTAGAGAATTGAATTTCAAATAATTTACGATTATGATTTTTGTTTTTGGGACAGATTGTTACGGAGATATTTCAAAAACACTTAACTACCATCCATATAAAATTCAACTACATCAAGATCTGAATGAGAATGATCCTGATCGTAGATTAGAATTTTGTGGAATAATAATGGATAGATGTCAACGGAATCCGATGTTTCCCAAAAATATTCTTTTCTCGATGAGGCAACGTTTAGCATACATGAAACGGGGAACGAGTAAAATGTGGTTTCAACAGTATGCTGCTACCCCATGTTATGCAGCAGCAATACGAGATTATCTGAATCATATTTGTTTCTGTCGATGAATCTTTGGCTTCATTTTCTCTGTAGGGCTATTTGAAATCAGAAATTCACAAGAGGACACCAACTAATATTGATTACCTAAAACGCCGCATCAGGCAAGAAATCAATCAAATCACTGCAGATACGTTGCAAAACGTTGTCGAAAAATGTCAACATCGTCTTTTTTCTTCTCAGGGGATGAACGGTTCTCGTTTCGTGCTTATGCTTCAACAATATCAGCAATTTCCTAATGAACAAATGATAGTAACATGAAAAGGGATAAACAATAAAATGACATGTTCGTGGAAACACTTCTTCACGAATTGAGAGAAAAAAAAATTAGACATGTTATTCATACAGAACAAAAGATTTCAATGTCAAAATGTTCCACACGTAACACGAATTCGATTTTGCAGTATACTGATCCAAGTTGTCGAAAGCTGACAGCAAAGATTTCATATTCGTTTAGCAATTAACAGCAGGTTTGTCTTTAAAATAAGAAAAACCATTCAACGTGAGCTTAAGTTTGAATTTATTACACAAACGCAATTGGGCAATTGCACGGGTGACCTGTATGTGTAAGTTTAGTAGTAAATAAGTTATTTTTTCTCTGGACAATGGAAAACAGGTATAGATGCTTCAAAAATTCTCTTGAATAAGGAAGTGATATGAAAAATCCAATTCTGGGGTTGGTTTCTTCAAGAACTCGTAAGGTATGTATGTTTTGGATGCATTCAGAGCCGAGTATATTTCATCAGATGTGAAAGATATATCTAAAGAAGGGTGATTGCATCTTGCAGTACGACATCTACGTCTGATCTGGAGGAATAATCGTTGATATAAAATTTTCCACGTCTTCAATAGGAAGTAACTCAAAACTATCATGACAACGAAACTTCTTAATTACGCACCAAAATTGGCTAGAATCGCTAGTATTTGACACTTTATAAACAATTTCACTTTCATAATACTGTTTTTCAGATCTAAATAAGGATTCATAATAACGTTTAGTTTCGATATACAGCAGATTTTTGAAAAATTATTCAAATGACAAGTTCTCAAGGCCGACTTAAGTTGTTCGTTTGCAATCACACACTCAGTATCGAATCAGGGTTCGCTGTTCTGTAATTCAAAGTTTGATGCATTCTTTAATAGACCTAAATTGTCCGCAGTTTTTGGAATGGCGGTACATAGGTTTACATAGAACTCCTGAATATTGTGAATAAAAAAGGTTCTATTTGAATCACGTACTTTAATGTTATATCTCGGTGTTGAATTCCACACCAGTTTTTTTGCAATTACCCTCTCAACATGAATATCGGATGACATATAACGATCGCACACTAGTGAAAATGATCTTTTATCCGATTATTTTCCAATACGAAAAAAAAAATTATCCTATGGATGTGACTATTACTAACCCATACCAAATCTACCGTACTCCTGCCCATTTTGCACACAATCGTGTATTTTCTATCAGATGGAGTTCTTCCGTTCAATACTGTGAATTAATGATCACTCATGGAATAAAAAAAAATATAAGATTACTTTTTCTCTTATCACAATTCTATCAAGGCTGAATCTTTCTCGAATGAGTTCACCATCATTTCAGTAGGCAGACAGCGCAGGTTTGATATGCGACAATTGAAATCACCCACCACTATGAAGATGAAGTCAGGGAACTTTTCTGAAAATTCACCTAATAAACGTTGAAGTAATTCAAAAATATAAGCCAGGTGTGAAAACGGTGTCAGATGGATATCGCAAATATTAATAATAATAATGTTTATTGTGATCATTGTGAATACATACATAACATGAATAGCAAATATAATGATAAAATGAACACAAAAGAACAAGGTTAGCATAAGATGCTATCTTCCACCTTGTCTAATAATAATATTAATAATATTCAAGAGACTATCCTAAGTAACAAAATATTTCAATTGTTGAGAGATAGATGTGTACATACATATATATTCAGATACCCTCAGGTATATAATTTTATTAAAAAACGAAGAAAAGGAAGAAACAGGGCCTCAATCAGCTTTCACCTTGAATCTGAATTAAGTATCTGAAAAGTGCTTGTTTGAACGTCTTGTCAGATAATGATAGAAAATCGATAATTTGGTTCATATAGAACGGTGCAATATATGAAAAACAACCTTCGTATCTTGATGTACGATGGATAGGTAGTGTGAAAGAGTTCACTCTGACATTTATTTGATGCTCTTCAAGCCTTCTACTGATTAATTCGTTCAGATATCGGGGAACTCCACTTTTCATCAGTTTATATATGAATATGCTAGTCAAATATTGTACTCGGAATTTTATATTCAACTCTTCATTGGCCATAAGGAATGGACTGACATGGTTTCTGTAAGGGATGTTATATACGAAGCGCATGAAGGCATTTTGAATGCGTTGTAGTTTGTTTTTATTGAACTGTGTTAGGTAATGATAATACACTGCATTACAGTAATCGATATTTGGATAAATTAACGACTTTACTAAAAGTAACTTAACACTTTCATTCAATTCATGTTTCAAACCATAGAAAGATTTGAGTTCGAAGAAAGACTTGCTGAAAATATGAGTAACATGTCTTGAGAATGTGAAATTGTTATCAAAATGAACCCCGAGATTTTTTGCAGATGAAACCCATTTTATATCCTCACGATTAATTTCAAGTCTATAGTTTTTTTCAATTTCTGACACTTGTTGAGCTGAACCTATACATATAGCAAGAGTTTTATTAGGGTTGATACGTAAACCGTGGTTAATTGAATAATGAGAAATGCTGTCAATATCTAATTGTAAGTCATTCATGGTTTCATTAGCTGAAGATAGATTTACAGAGGTATACATTTCTATATCGTCTGCATATAAATGAATCTGTGAAAATTTAAGGATAGAGGGTAGATCAAAAATGAAGACTGAGAAAAGTAAAGGTCCCAATATACTACCTTGAGGGACGCCACTACTAGTAATTCTGAGCATACAGTTGTGAAGACCTTTTTGTAATACAACCCTTTGTGCTCTATATTTCAAATAGCTACTCATCAATTGTAGGGAGTCAGGTTGGAAACCAAGATAGTGCAGTTTTGATAGAAGCAGATCAAAATTGACTAAATCAAAGGCTTTGCTCTGGTCTAACAACACAAGTACTGAAGGAGTTGATTTGTCTAGCTGTTGTGCGATGTCGTTTGTTACCTTTAGTAACGCAGTTTGTGTGCCATGCTTTTCACGAAAACCAGATTGAATGTTGGGTAGAAGATTATTTATTTCCAGGTATGATGTCATTTGTACAGAAATAATTTTTTTTATAAGTTTTGAGAACGTTGGCAATATTGATATGGATCGCAATTCATTCATAGTTGTTGGTGAGGCAACTTTTGGAACAGGAATTACATTATATTGAAATTGATCGTACGACAGCAAGTTAACAAATGAACCACCATGAAGACTTTAATACCTCACAGCCGAAGTATTTCCGATGAAATATATAAATAACCGCTAGGTCTCCCAAGCGATTTTTCTCGTAAGGCGTGAAATTCAACAACACTGAATTCCTTGAGCTCAACTGGGGCTAACACATCTTTCGTTCAGCAAGTTTCACTCAAACACAGAACATTAAATCGAAATGGATCACTCACGAGTTGTTCCACGTTTCCATAACCATGCCAATTCCAGAAATCTACATTGAGTTTTTTGATGGTGTGGGAATATCTGTTTTGTTAATTTTTGAATGGTTCATTCCGGGGAAACCTTCCTCTTCTCGGTTGCTTTTGACTTGAGAATTGGCGATAATTGTAGGAAGACCATTTTTGAATTCCATTTTAAAATTTTCACCAGCTGTTTTATAGTACAGGTAATAGGGAGCGAGCTCTCGTGTCCATAATGCATAATTAGGCAGGAGTTATTTTTTTCCATAGATAGTTGCAGTCTGACGTACTTAACCTAAAAACACAAAATACTTACAAAAATAGCGAACGGAAGTGCCGCCATTTTGTGAAAAACCGTTTGGGCCTGTATCTCCGTTACCGTGCACTTTAGGTCCACAATTGTAAGGACCTTTTTTTATAGATAATTAGATTTCCTATCTTTTTTTATCGATAATTTTTCTCGTAGCACTTACCGTTCACGGCTTATATTATTATTACTTTTTGTTTATTCACTTTTTTACCGATATCTCTTTAAATAAAGTGCCTGGTAGGTCATATGCCAATTGGAATTATTCATGGTGCAAAAAATATTCATTTTCAAATCGAGAGGCCGAGGAGGTTGTTGAAGACGTTTCTGCTAAGTTCGAATCGTCCATCATTACTGTTTTCAACAAATAAGGTTCAATCTCGACTCATCTCAGTTGTTATAATACACTAAAAAGGCATTCATCAAGTTGCCATTTGTGAAAACATGTTTTGTAATCATACTTGCGAAGATTAGGGTCATAAATGAAACGAATCAAAAATAACACTGATGCTTTACTTCCACCTATTAACAGAGCTATTTACAAATAACTGTTATACCTATATTATGCAGCTGGAGACAGCTATTTCTGAAAACATTTGAAACAAATCCATGTTTATTGTCATTAGGTTACAAGTTAAAACATAATTTATATTAAATATTTCTGGTGAAGTCTTTAACACGAGAATATATTTCCTTAAGGCTATGATGTATTTATTGTCTGATGTAACACTTTTTTTCATCGGAAATTGACTAGAATTAATGATAAGCTGAAAAATATGCTTTTCCACCCGTCATCCAATCACTATAATAACATAAAGAGGTCTTGAATATTCTGAGAATAATGTATGATTAAAATCATGTCATTTTTTTTCATATGTTATTTATGACGTTATAGTGATATGGAAATATTATAAAGATATGTTGGAATATTTTTCCAAATACCAGTAGTTATGACTATGGATCACATGAGTTTTGAATTAAGAACTTCTGCCCTCCCCCATTGTTCTTTAAAAAAAATTGCTTTGATAAAACGAAATATGTGACCGAAATCACTCTAATGCCTAATACCAAATCGAAATTACTCAAACAAAAGGCGAAATTTTCAGTTCAGTCAACATTGTCAAGAGGAGGGATTCATACAGATCAATGAATTTTCCACGCTAGTGATGCTTAATTCAGAATAAATTTCCTGTTATATATGTATGCTCTCAAGTATAATCATTGCATTCCTTCAAAACTTTCCATCTCACGTTTTTTCTTCCAAACATAAGTGACTTTCCCACAAAGATACTAAGTTTTTTAGCCAAATGGGCACTGAATGCGAGTAATTTCAATTTGGCAATGTTTGTTCGGTTGAATGTTTTCACAATTTCGAGCACAAAAAATCGAAAAAAAAATAATGCACGAGAACATAAGTGCTCACTAAATAATAGACATTCAGCTTTCCATACTTAATGCATATTTTTCAGCACAAGGATGGATGATGGACAGTATCATTTATGAGGATATGTTGAAGGATGATATGTCACTCTGTGGTGAAATTTGATCAATACATTTCTGTTAATCCAATAGCTCTCTAGTATTCAACTTACAGCAACCAATTCCTCTGAATTGATATGTTGTGACACTGATATGGTGTTATAGTTAAAATTTTTCGTTGTTGTCATTAGGGTGATTTTCAATTTTTCGACGGTCAATATGTATATATTCGATATAAGATTTTTCTAATGATCAGTCATACTCAGGAGAATGATACTGCAGTGATCACCTATATGATAATGGACTGGGTATATTTTATTCTGAGATGGACGGTGCGAATCGTGATCTGTCTGTATTTGTAGTAAGAAGATGTGGAGCTCAGCCTCACCGTATTCATGACTCGATAAGGTTATCATTCATGCTAATATCTGTATATTCAGAATAGAGAAACAATCGAGTTAAGAACTGAATATAACAACAGCATAATTGATCGTTGAGGCTACGTTCTGACTGTATTTTACCATGGAAATGGAGCGCCAAGCATAAATAGGCAAATCGAAAACCATCTTCTCAGGCGACACCTTTATATTTCACACACATATTGAATATGAATAATGTATCTATAGGGAACATCTGTTAGGAGCAATTCAAAATTGGTTATGGCATAGTTGAGAATTGTATCATTTATCATTTTGCAGAATTGTAAAATCATGTCATCTGGCGACTTGTTTTACATCTAACAACAGTTCCACTACAGCCTAATATGTAAAATGAAGTGAACTATTGATTGAATTGAATCTTTGGTGATGACCACAAATCATCATACCGGAAGGGATGTGACAAACGGGAATATTTCTTTTATTTGTGTGAATTTTTGTGCCGAGTGCGACAAGGAAATATTAACGGATCGACAATTGAAAATATCCCTTGAAATTTCTGATGAAATTCACACTCAATATAAACCCTTAATCAATCATTTGGACTGATATGGATTTGAGTCTAGTATATTGATATAATCCTAAATGACAAGAAAAAATCAATTAACAATTCTCTGATATACGCATTTGTGCATATTTATCACAAGTTCTCCGTCAGTGAATATTGAACACTTGTAGTGTTTACTTGCTATGAATTAATTATTGTCTGACTTACTTATAATAATTACATTATACACTCCGTGGAAATGATATAAAGATAAACAAAATTATTGTTAAATCTAAGACACTGTTCAATTAGTTCAGAAGATAATGAAAAATGATCACTAATCCTTCATTCAGCTTCTTGAAATATTTCGCCTGGTTTTTACAGAAAGTCGTGTGCATCGGAATTTACTTACAGCAATTTTTAAAATCTCTGACACTCATCCGTTCACTGAAGTGATGCGAATGTAGAGCACAGATAACAGAAAATAGTTTGAAGAAGAAAGTGCATACTTGTGTTATTGAAGAGAATACTGTGATAACTACAAAAGCAGAATACTATAGAGAAGTCCCATTTATGAGTCGATCTGAAAATGAAAAGAATCCTTCTCGCCAACAAAATTACAACGAATCTTTTGTGCAAAAGATTTTTTTTCCGAAATTATGTCATCACGTACCCTGAGACGACCCACATTATTCAAACAGTTCATTAAAGTTCATCATTTTCTGTAATTAATCGAAAATTTGGAGCGAAAGAAGTCGGTCATCTTTCAGTACGTGGCACCCTCAACTACGGAGTAAAATGCATTTTGCTCACAAAAAGTTACATGAAACTTTGGTGAAAGAAAATCTTTGGAGATGCATGAAGTCCTCGTTCATTACTCGAATGAAACAAGGTCATTACAAAAAACTGTTTTGTCAAAAGGCAATCGGAACTTATGCTTCTCAGTATTTGAATTCGCATTAGTTCTGCTTCAAGATGCATGTCTGCTTTTCAGTAGCTTCACTTCCAGTCTGAGTAAAATTACCGTCATCAGCACGTTTGGTGGTTGTCGATTCTTCTCCCCAACTTCGTAGTTCGAATCCTACCCAGTCCAGAAACGATTTGTTTTTGAGGGCAGTGCTTCTACTGGTACCAATATTAGCGTGTAGGGTTTGTGTATTGAAGACACCGACTAACTTTAAAGGTATTTGGGTTTCTTTACAGTTGAAATGAAAAATACTCTTTGGACCGGAAGCGCTACGAGAATCAAGAACGATAGCCGTTCCTTTCTCAAGAAGGCTCTGCCTTCTAGGCGTCCTCGTGGGAGTGTTCAATGAGGGGAATTTTCGAATTGAACACAAATTTTGAAAATCTGTTATTTGAAAACGAATCATTTCGAAAGCTTATATTTTTGTATCAGTGAAATATCTGATTCTTCAATATTTTTCTTTCTAGTGCAAATTCTCTAATGAAGAAATACAGTTCGCATTAAAAACAAGTACATTGTTTCGACAGAAAATCACATTATTCATATTTTCCTGTCAAATTTTGTTTTCTCCATTCATCAAAAATGAAAATTTCACATATGAAATTATATCTTTGAAGTTATGAAAATGACTTTCCGGAAAAACCGTCTGAATGAGTCGCATAGAGATTTGAGAGATTCCAACTACTCCGAATGATAGTTGCAATTGGTTTTAGCTTCGGAAACCTGATATAATGAAAGTAAGCTGCAATTCAGTACTTATTTTGAAACAGCCATTGCATAAGACTTTCAAATGAACGTACTATTTTTTTATATCTTATCTAATTTTATTGTCGTAAATTGTCCGAATCCTCATGTGAAATGTAAAACATATAACTTTTCTCCATACGACTCATCTTTCAAATTCATTCATTATTGTCTTCAGATCTCTTCATCATCTTCGTCGTAAGAATGAGATGTTGGACAACACAAACCTTCTGACCCGTCACTTCTCATACAAAATAACAACTTTTCTGCAGTGGTTACTTCGTGGGGCATTATTCCGTGAAATTCTCTCAAATCATTTGCAGGAAACCACGCTTTCTCATTATCGTCGATCAAAACATATCCAAACAACCTGAAATGTGGAAAATACAGTTATATAATATAAGAGTAGAGATCAAAAAACGCAAGTATAGGACGTTTCAAACGATGCAAGTACTATAAGTCAAATGTGTTTTTGTCGTTGTTGAATCGTCATCTGATCATCGTATTCCAGGATACATGAAAAACATTCAAGGAGATAATTTTCTGTTTCATGATCTTCGTAAAGATGAATCTCAGTATGTATGTAGTTTTTTCACTTATATGTATTCATGAACTTGACTTGAAAAACAGCAACTGCTGAAACTCTCCCTATTCTTCTGAATGAAGTTGACCCATTATTATTGAATCTAGTTCATGAATGGTCAGATCAATATAAAGAATTGCTTTTTACTTTTGGAATTCCTTAGTATATGATATTAATTAGTTCTAGAGATGATGTGGTGCTCAATATGTAAGAGATTTCATCTTGCGTGAGATATCGTTCAAAACTATATATTGTTTAGAATATTGCATAAATTCGTAGGAATTTGAATTCGCTTTGATAACAAGATATTTCACATTTTATTGTGAATACTAGATCATATGGATGGTATAAAAATCATTTCCTCATAAGTACATCTGGTCTCCATCTTGTGATCGTTTGACGACTGAAAAATTTATGAATGAATTCCAATAGTAAAACAGTATAATTGAATGGCTTAGTGACTCCGACAAAAATTCTATTGAATGCTACGAAAACGGAATTCAACAAAATATAGAAAACTTTGTATAGTTACATTTGTTTTCAACTCTGAGAATGAATCACTGATGAAAATTCGACCTGGAAAACCTAGAAGTTTTTCACAGTTTATTAGATTTTTATTCAAATAACTATTCACATCCGATGAAACATCTATCTAAGAACACATTTCTAATAGTTCGTTTCCATAAATCAAAACTTCCAAACATGTCGATCGCTAAGTACCAGGAATATGTTATGAAAGAGTAACCCCGAAAAATAAATTTCATAACTTATTTACTTCCTGAAAAAACGTTCGAACAACATTTATCAGAATTATACTAGAAAGAATTCAGAAGTGACCATAGATAATTTTATAGTGTTCACCCAAATGAATATTCAGTTTTCGAAATTCAAAAAACGAACTGATGGTGATTATAACAGAAAGAAAATTTAACTCACCTAGCAATTGCTGCTCCAGGTATCCATAAAACGGAGGCCAAGACAAGTACTGAAATGAGAAGAATGGACCAAATTGGCCACGTTTGCCTTTCAGATTCCCCTCTTGAAGATACCCAAGCCGAATAGCCTGACCCATCAACAGCTATCTCGATGATACTGGCCACTAGGATGGATATCATCGCCAACGGAGAAAGGTATTTCCAGCATATTAGCCAATAGAGGCCTGGTCTATTACCCGTCATCATTTCGATATCATCGGCAAATCTGAAAATATATATGATCAAATACAGTCTGAATTATGAATTGAAAGCTGCATCTTTCCTTAAAAAAAAACACTAAAAATTCCTAGAAATTAATTCCATTGAACATTATCTAGAGGGATTTGTTCTAAGAGGCAATTCCACCCTGAATCCATGCAGAAAATTACAAAAGCCCACTGAATCGAGGATTAAACTTCCGAAAAAATTAGTGGAGCTTTTTTATTTCAGATTTTAATAGTTTGGCCCTGGAGAACATATCCAGTTCTGAAATATTTCAAATAATAGGGTCGAATGAAAATTGACGTGAAAGGTATCAACGACAAAAGTCTGACGTTCGAAATTGGTGGTGAGATAGCCTAAATGTATATGTAGAGAATAAAGAAAAACTTCACCTCGATATCAAACGTAGGTACTATTTCTGAAAGTATTTGGAAATGCTCCTACGTAATAAATAGCAACTGAACCGAGTAAACTTGATATAATCCTTGTTTGTTCAGTAGTTGAATGATTGAGCGGCAGTAGTTTTCTACCTTCTATTGTCTGGATCAAAAATCGTTGAAAATATGTTTGTTTTCATTTTTTTCAATAACCGTTTCCAGATGGGTTGAAATATCACAGAAAATGGAAGCCATCAATGAACAGGAAACATTTTTACTGAATTCAAATACCTCTTTGATATTTGAACGACGAGAAAAGTTCACTGGATTTTGTCAGCTTACGGTTCCATCCACAGTGTCATCATTTTTCATCAATATTAATACTACTATTCCTAAAAGTATTTGGAAATGCTTCCACGTAATAAATAGCTACTGAACCGACTAACTTGACATAATCCTTGTTTGCTCAGTAGTTGAATATTGAGCGGCAGTAGTTTTCTAACCTTCCATTGTCTAGATCAAAAATCATTGAAAATATGTTCGTTTCTATTTTTTGTGAATAACCGTTTCCAGATGAGTTGAAATATCACAGAAAATAGAAGCCACCACTGAACAGGAAACATTTTTCCTCAATTCAAATACCTCGTTGATATTTAAACGACTAGAAAAGTTCACAGGATGTTGCAGTATCACTACTATGGTTCGGGTTTGAAGGCGGTCGTTATCAGGAATTTCTTCCCTATGTTTCGCTGGCGCGAGTGTCTAGCTTTTTCAGAGCCTCATACATCTGAAGTTAGACTCCGATGACTAAAGATGTATGAGCCTCTGAAGAAGCTAACCACTAGCGCCAGCGAAACGACAGGAAGAAATTCCAAAAACGACGGCCTTCGAACCCGAACCATAGTAATGATACTGCAAATCTCGGCCATTCTGTCACAGGATGTTGTCAGCTTACGGTTCCATCCACAGTGTTGTCATTTTCATCAATATTACTAACCTTCCTAACCCGTAGACATATGAAACTCCTATACATTCGAAGAAAGCAATAATCAGCAGCGGGTAGTTTCCACAAAAATTATCGAAGAGAACGAACACGTAGCTCCCCGCTCCATGCGCGAACCCCATCGAGATGATGCAACACACCGCGCATATGCTCCCCGTCAGTATTTCCTTCGGGAGATTGGGGAAGAGCTTCAGGTCCACTACGGAGGTGACGACGCCCTCGAGGGTACCGAACTGCGAGTCGATGCCGAGAGTGAACAGCATGAGAAAGAAGAGGACCGACCAGAACTGGGCGCCTGGGAATTGGTTTATTGCTTCCGTGAATATGATGAAGGCCAGACCAGTGCCCGATGCTGACTGAAACGAATTTCATGTTCAGTGTGACAATTTTTTAAATGACAGAGAGTTTTTCATGTACAGGTTGCGCACGAAGAACATTTCCAAAAGGAAACAGAAGATTGAAAAATCCAAAGAATATTCTAGGATTTCTGAAATATTCATTATTCGTTTTGCAGAAGAATTATATTGACCAGACTACTCTACTTTTTTTTTTTCTGGGAATGAATAAGGTTCCGACTACCATCCAGCCTCATGCAGTAGGAGTTCATCAGAGATATATTTATTTAATTTTTTTTCTCACAAGCTTTTATTCAACTAGCAATGTATGTATGTGTGTTTGTACAGCTTATCCAATCCATTTTGGCACTGAAATAATGACGTATATGCCCAACAATCTCTGTGAAGTATAGTAAGCTAAAAAAACACCTATTTTATGTGTTCACTGTGTTGAAATTCACTCCTAGTAGGTGTTTTTCCTTTCGTCATGATCTGCAGTACCAGTATGCAACAGGAAAAGTGGCTGAGTTTGTGCCAGGATGGATTGGATAGGATGTATGTAGCTATATTTGCTTGGGTAGAATCATGCAACTCAATTCTGAATTATGTATCTCCAACCGATTGAGCCGAAATTCTGTATACACATTTGGTTTGTATGAAAATGCATGGTTAGGTGTGTGACGTCATTCTGAATTCAACAAGGTGGAACACCCAAGATGGAATACTGTTACGAATTCTACGATCAACAACAATGCTGCAGAATAATGAAACCATTTCCACACACCCATGACTCTTTATACGCCTATGCAACTGCTTCGGAGAATGCAACGCCCACCACCGGCCATTTTTTTAGCCAAGTAGAGTTATCACGAAGGATCGACGGGATCGATGCCCTTTCGATAACGGAACATTCCAGATCGATTGACCCATGTATAGCGGAGGGAGTCAGTTGAATACATACGTTACCATAGGGCGAATCAACAAGCGAAACAGTGCGAATCTAGGGTAATCGTTTATTCGAGTTCCAGAGAAAACAGTATCACAGTATCACCAACTTTGATACCTGTGCCCTCATAGTAACTTAATTGAGATTCAACCATTTTCTCCGAAAGGGAATTGTTGAGTGTTTTGTTTGTATATCAATTTTTAAGGGAGTTAGTGGGCATCGAAAGGTCGGATTTACACCCCAAAGCCAAATATTATTTTCGACGGACTTTCTCCAGTAGTGGAGTGCGGAGTGTTGCGATAATCGAATGAAAATCTGAATAAACTTATATCGGTGTTTTGTTTTTCTGAAAGAGCCTTTCTTACAACCAATCAAGAAGTTTATACGCTATTTACCTGCCTATTATTGGCTGGGTGATAGGGAGGACTGAAAATATGTCTGAGTTCCTTATTTGCCCTAAAATAAATTTCAAATTAATTGGGAGTAAACGGAGGTCCATTAACAGGAACAGTTCCCAAATCGTATAAATAACGAATCTGAAATGACTATAACCTGCTCAGATCACATGTTGTTTATTTTGAAAATCTCAGGCCACTTGCTGACAGAATCGACAACAATAAAATATTTCTGACCTGCTATTGGACTCAAAATGTCTAATAGGCATGGGGTTTTCTCACTAGTCCGAGGTTTCAAAGGAATTTTGTGTGGACCATCTTGGATTGTTTTACTGGCTTATATTCTCTGCACATTCTTTCAATGTCAGTGTCCATTTTTGGCCACCAAAAAGAAGATCTGGCAAACGATTTATATACTATATCCATGTGTGTTGAATGAACTTCCTTCGAAACCACATATAACGCAACCCTATTCGATATGAAGTTCATTTCGTCAAAAAAAAATTATTGAAATATTTCTTCCACCTTATTTATAGTAGGCCCCCCGTGACAACAAGAATTTTTAACCTTTTTCAATATACCATCCAATTCTGTAAATTGTGAAATTTTTGTGTGATCGATTGGCAGATTTTCCTCAATATATAAAACATGAGAATTATATTTTTTTTCTGAGACCGTTTTCGCTGATGGTAAACTAGGAAGCATCAGCCTTTTTTTTTATTCAATATATTTATCAGTTTATTCGTAACCACTTAAGATGATGCTCCATCTTTGGAGTCTATTTGCTGTTTCTTTCACCGAAAATGGTTGAGAAGACCTTATGGTCCCAGAATGAAGTGAAGAAACGACCGTGCAAATAAATAATCGTGAAATTTTTTCCCACAGAATATAACTGATAAGGCCTCCTTATCCATTTGCGAATATGCTTTTCCTGCATCAGAAAGTGTTCTAGATGCATACGAGATGGGACATAACACTTCAGTTGGAAAAATATGTGATATTACTCGTCCCACTGTATAAGCACTGGTATCACAGTAGATTATCACCGCCAAATCTGAATTCTAATGACAAAGTATTTTAGATGAAGTCAATTCATCTTTGATTAGATCGAAACTTTTTTGTTGTTTGCTGCCCCAAGCCCATCTCTCATTATTTTCTAATGATGTAAATCATCCAGTTCACCACTGAGGTTTACCAGGAAATTTCCGTAAAAGTTGACTACTCCCAGAAAAGTTTAATTCTTTAACTTTATATGCTGTAGGGGCTCTCAATATGACATTTATTTTCTCTTTTGAGGTGTGTAATCCGTACTCGTCGATTACCTAATCCTACATATTCAATTTCCCTGTTTTTTAACTCAACTCTTAATGCGCAATATTGCATTTTTTCAAAAAGTATTTTGAGGTTTTCAAATGTTGTTTTTATGATTCACACGAAATTAACATGTCATCTTAAAGAAATTATGCGATTATTATACCTTTGTGCGTATTCAAAACTACTAATTACTTCGAACTTTCGTCTAACTCTATTAAGGCTTTAGCCTGCGTGTGATCGATTTTTTCAAATTCCATTATTCAAACCCTGTATTAGCAGTTTCAGTTATTTGTTGAGTTTGTTACAATAAAGTTGTCAATTTTGCGGTATTAGTTGTCATCTATTTTCGAACCCAGAGTGAAAACATAACTTTGTTTTGAATGCACCCTTACAATATATATAGGTATCGATGTCGGACTAGGATTCTCAATGCTCATCCAGAACGTGAGTTTCGAACTAAACGATTTGCTAAATTCTTCTGAATTTTTGGTGGAGTAGGGTTTTTGCAGTCTTCAATAATGATATTGAGATCAATTTGTTCGAGTCTGTAGCATCTGAAATTGTTGTTGTTGTTCTGAAATTGTTCGTTTCCGTTAACCAGCTGACTAACGTCAACCCTCAGAAGTCGAAACTTTTGCGAGCAATAGATCAACGAGGCCTTACCTTTTAACGTGCGATTACCCAGCACGGTGGCCCGGCGGGGAATCGAACCCCGGTCTTCCGCTTGAAAGGTTGGTTAAATTTGACAACGCTGACAAGTCTGTGACGTTTTCAATGAAAGTATATCATTTATTTGATTCATACTGAAGCCCAAAGTCGAACAAAATCCACATATAATATTCATTTCTTGTTCAATCATCGTGGTAAACGAGCCGAAACGAACAACTTGTTATTTTTTCGATAAATCTTATTGTTTTTGTGGACAATTATTGTAATTCAAAACATTTATGTTCTATATAATTTTTTTTTGACTGATATAGTTCAGCTATCGACTATAGCAGATACACATTTCAGTATGCTCGAAGAAATTGGCTGGAATTTGATGATATAATGGTACTAGATAAAGGTACGACATCAGTCGTGGATTGGTATTATGCAAATAAATATAGTTTCAAAATATGTGGAGTCTTACGTAACCCATTCTTCCCATGAGTTAATTTATTTTCTGATTCAACTGTTCTCTCAACCTTTTTACCAAATTGGCGAAATGTACATTCGTACTACACTCAATCATATCCTCTCACTTACTTACTTAGGAACACATGGAGGCTCACATGAAACAGAGGAACGATGGAAAATGGAAGATGAAGAATATAGTAAGAATATACCAGGGACTTTTGTGAATCTTCAAACCATAGAAGTTTCTAGTTATTTCGGCTCTTGATCACAAACAAAAAGAAATGCGTATATCATTCACACCTTATATCGCATTTTTAATTAGACTCACCTTATCTAGTTCCGTTTCTAAATCACATGTAGGCAACACCGGCATCAACTTTGATATCACTTCAGTTCCAACATGAACACTAACCATGGAACCTGGCTCAGGTAGGCTGCTCTCGTTGAAATCGCTGTCACCAAATACTTCGTATAACGTAGAATTCCTCACATCCAAACACTTTTCGAAAGCCATGGTTGCCTTGAATCCAATCACGGAAAATACCACAATACCCGCGAACATGGAGGTGAAGCAATTGGTGAGAGATACCATGATGGCATCTCGGTAGCAATTGTTATTCACGGGATTGTATGACGAGAACGCAATAAGGCCACCAAAGGCAAGTCCTAGAGAAAAAAATATCTGAGTCCCTGCTTCCAGCCAAACCACTGGATCAAAAATAATATGCCATGTTGGAGTGAAAAGGTGGCGGAGTCCATCCCCTGCCCCTTTCAAGGTTATTCCACGAAAGAAAAAGATTATCAGCACCAGATAAGGAAAAGTTGCTGTTACGTAGACAACTTTGCCAGATGAAGCGATGCCTTTAATCATACATAAGTAAACCAAAATCCAGGCTACGAACAGGGCTAGGCCGATTTTCCAGTTGAATGCTTGTGGTGTGTTGATGTCTTCGGATATCATAAGCGTGGTCCGGTACCAAAAATACTGCGTAGGGCTACTGACCTGAAAACAATTGTGAAATGGGTATGATAAAAGATTATCAAATCATGTAAGAATAGTACTGTGATGCAGCTGTTCAACCAAATTCAGTTTACATTCGTCAATCTACCTGGAAATTCATATTATAACATCATATTTTCTTTGGAATCAAAATTGTGTTGGAATTGAAAAACTGCATCAATGACGCTTTGCTGTAAAAGTTGAAACTTTTCCTAGAGATCAATCACCCTAACACCAAACTGATATTTTTGCACTGAATATTAACTTTCTTCTCCTGAAGATGCTAACCTTGTCAGCGAAACGCGCGTCGAGTGCAAAAATATCAGTTTGGTGTTAGGGTAATTGATCTCAGGGAAAAGTTTGAACAAAGTGTGGTCAAATATTCCATAGTGAGAGGTGTGAATTTTCTATAAAAATTTGTCATAGATGAATTTGTCGACGTCAACAGAATGAACAATATTAGTAAATCATTGAATTTTTATCCATTCGAACCATTTCAAAAAAATTCAGACCCATTGGAAAGGGATCACCTTCAACAAAAACTTATGTGATGATCGATTAGTTTTTTTTTATAGACTGAATTGGTCTGATGAGAATTAGTTGGCAAGAAGTTTCAACGAGTAGGTGTTTGAGTTTGAGAATACATTCCGAACTCGATGTAACATCAGTGATAAGAATTTTACCAGTAACCAAATGATAAGGAGATTCATTGTACTGAAGAGAAAATTATTTCCGATAAATTTCAACTGCATTTCTGTAGAGTAATTATGTCTTCATCTAGAGATCAAGTACTTTATCATTAAAATGATAATTATTTCCCTCGACGCACGTTTTGTTAACAATGATAGCATTATCAGGAGAAAAAAATGTTACATCGAATGGAAAAGCGAAATCTCGTTCAAATATTTCGAAGTCTGCCATTTTATAGTTGCTATTCTGAAATGTGTTCTTACCATTTAATGAAATCAATATTATTATTATATTTGCCCTTGAAAAAGACATCTTCATCAACTGTTCTCAACTTACTTCACATTCGGGTTCTATGATGTAGGATCCATTGGGAAAGTAGACATTCGGACATTCAGCCCATGGCAGTTGGGATTGAAAACTTTGTACAAAATAAAATAGGCACCAAGCTATTATGGTGTTGTAGTAGAGGGCAACGTTGAAAGACACAACTGCACTACTGATACCAATTCCTGGAAAACAATTGAATACCATTAAAATTGGAACTCATGAGCGATACGTAATAAATTGAGCAGAATAAGTTGAGCAATGAAATGAGTTAATGACGAAAGAACATGCAAAATATTTTGAGTTTCATGTGATGGTAAACTAATGATTTCAGTTCTTGTATGAAAAATGATGAAACTCTTGTATTCTTCAGAATTCCAAAGTTGAACAACGGCCCAATGTTTGACTCTTGGTATATTTCTCTTTGGACTAGAATAGAGGTTTTATGTTTCATACAACGGTTGGCAGATTTCGTTATTTGAATTTTTTTTGACTCATATCTCTATTTTTGTAACAACAGTATTTTCTTTGATCAATCAATCAATCCCTAATTTCATTATTGACCAAAAATTTTATTTTGATTTGGTTTTCCCACTTGATTTGTGTTTCAATCCTTCCGTTCTTAGCAACAGGTTTCAATAGAGTTAAAAATATAGACAATGGAAGTCCGAACCATAACCATTCAGCAAGGAACATTGTCAACCACTTTCAAGCATAATATAAGGAGTACTCCATGAAAAACCAAGGACTAGCATCGGTTGCATTCAACAAAAATTGTATGATTAACTTTATAAAAGGTGTCCTGCTTCTGTTACAAATAAAAACATCTCTCAAATCACGAAAATCATAAAGAATAATACTTCAACTGGTACATGGTGACTTCAACTCACACCAATGGGTTGCGGAAAAATTTAATAAAAATCATCTAGTTACGGTCCACCTATTACAACTTGGAATAATGTTATCGCGAGATTGAAGTACCCAGGAGGGCTATTTTCTGCAGATTGCGATTCATTCCAATTGTAGTGCAACAATTGAAGCTGCATAAGAAGCACATAATCATGGAACTTGTTCAAGACTTGTTGAATGTACAAACGTTTCTCGTTCATTTTTGCTAAAAACTTCACTTCCAGTTCATTTCCCCCTTCAACCAAAAGGGATGGATCACAAGCCATCACTGCCCAACAAAAGCGAGTATATTTGCTGATATGTTTGATGGGAATAATTCCACTTTTGTCTCGGAAAAAGATCCCTCGAATATCACGCCTTTCGACAGTCATATACCTGAAATAATTTTTCACTAATGAAATATAAGAAATATTTCAATGGACCTGAATATAGAAAATGCTTGCGGATCTGATGGAATCCCAATATGTGCACCCCGGGATTGACAACAGTACTTTGTGAATTATTCAACCTCTCCTATAACTTGGGGGTTTTTCCTAAATCCTAGAGAACAGCAAGAGTTCAGCTATTTCCTAAAATAGGAAATAAAAGTTTACTTTGCAATTATACACCAACTATCATTTTGAAAGTTATAGAATAGCTGTAAAACTATTGAGTTTATCAAATATCTGGAGAAATAAAGAATAATCAATGATCGACAATACGGATTTCGACATCAAAGATCAACAAGTGACTTATTGTCGTATGTTCCATATATTTGTCAGCATTCCATAGAAAAATTCGGAGTAACATTAGCTGTTGCACTCGACATGTCAAAAGCATTTGATCGAGTTTGGCATAGGGGTCTCTTTTTTAAACTGCCATCTTATGGTTCACCTCCTCAGTTATGTGCTTTGTTAAAAATTTTCTTGTGTATTAGGTCACTGTATGTGGTTGTTGATGGGGTATCGTCAGATATTCTTCTAATAAATGCAGGTGTTCCTCAAGGTTCAGTTCTGACGCCCACTTTGTTCCTGCTCAATATCAATGATTTGCTAGAGAAGTCATCTTGTTAAGTGTATTGTTTTGCGGACGACAGCGTCACTGTAATCAACGATGACTTGGCGATAATAATAGAATCAGGTAACATCGACTTTGTGGAATTTATTGCTGGGAGAACCCAGACGTGTCTCTTCTCAAAGAAAACCGATATATAATTATCTAGTATTATATCTAGATGTCGGGAGTAACTAGAAAGTCAAGTGTATCGATGCTAGGAATTACGATCAGTAATTATCTCTCATGGAGAAACCATGTGAGATCGATCGCTAAGGGTGGTTCCCAGAATAAAATAGAAAGATAGTTTTCCGAAACATCGATGAAGAGATGAGTTGAAGAATTGTAATTCACGTCTCATGCCGTGAACTATTTTTCGGATGGGAGCGATGCTAGAATGTTCTAAGATGCATTCATTATGGAACGATTTATTGTGATGTTTCAGACGCAATGACCTTGGTCAATAAACACACAAATCCCAATCACCTTCAGTCCTCGACCGCTAGTGATGAGTCAGACATGACAGATACTAAGGAGAACTATACCTGGACGCCAAATCACTTCGTCTTGGAAATGACTCCTAAATGAGAGCCGAAACGTCGATCGACTCGAAATTATGACCGCGGAATCCTGTCCGAACAAATAGTACACTTTAACGGTGAGGAAACACTCAAAATTACTCAAACCTATTCATTATTTCTCATCCAGAAATCCAAACTTCTCAATCGCTCAATCATTGAATCACTTTCACGTTATAGAAATGCCATTGAACCATTTTGTGATCAAGGTTTTTCATATAATTCAGTTATTATGCCAGAGATGGAGCTGAATACTCCGAATTTCATAAGGCATGAGCAAGACAGTTTTTGAATGAAATAACAACTGTCAGAAAGTAATAACTGCCCCAGTTGTTACCACGAAGGGCGTTGAATTGATTTTATTCATAGCCAGTCTTCAATGATTCTCAGAGAATATTTGTGGAGTTAACATTCCTTGAACGGGATTAGGGCATATTCGAATTTGCTTGGTTGCCTCGTAAATGGTCAGATGGCGTGATTAAGTCTCATTTTGTTCGTTGTTGGTTCCAGCCTTATTCGAGACTTGAAGGGAAATGATTTTCAGTCATAAAAAATGAACAAATTTCGAGTTATTTGGGATAGCTACCTTGCACTGATGAGAGGTCAATAGACCCAAAACCGGTCTTCAATCGTACCCCATCCAATAAATGAAAACAAATTTCGAATTCCGGTAACTGTATCAGAAGAAGCATGTGCAAGAATTGTTTTGTGAAACTTGCAGTCGAATATTATTCAAGACCCTTCATGGCAGTGGCGGATCCACGGGGGGGTTTCGGATCCGGGCCCCCCCCATTGGGAAAATAAAAGATTTTTTTTTTCAATTTTTATCGGCTCTTAATTTCCAAAATTTGTTAGGGAACGAAAAAATGTCACATGAGCAAGACAAAAAAAATAGAATACATTTTTTTGCTTTAAAAGTACTTTAATAATTATCATTATATTCCATTGAAAACTAAAGAGCAGGCTACATTCAAACATTAGTAAATTTTCGAGGTTTTTTGAAAAAACCTTCTAGAATTTTGTCCTCGGTGAGTTCAATATGGGTACCTATGGATATTTAAAGAAACAAGACCATTCAATTGTTCCTGTCCCATCGTACTTCTCAGGTAATTTTTGATCTTCCCTAAAATCGAAAATGATCGTTCTGGAGTTGCTGTAGTTACAGGTAATACTGTCAAGATTCGCAATATTTTATCAACATTCTTGAATGACTTGCTATTGATGACCTGAAAAATATCGTCAGATTGGTGTTTGCACAATTTTGACTCGATCCGAGAAAAGAGACCTACTAGGCATCAAAAACTCGATTGTTGGATCATGCTTAGGTTAAATCAATTGGATCCGCCACTGCTTTATGGTATCAGCCAGAGAAATAATTCTTATCTGACAGGTGATAGTTCATCCATCAACTCTGTAAGTGACGAGAGGCCAAATAAATCTGAGGAATAATTCTGGCAGTTATTGCATAGCCAGGAGCATATGCAGGGATTTGTTCTGTGGAAATCCTGCACTGACACCTTTCGGATATAATTCAAAACCCTTCGTGGTATTAGGCAGGGAGCTGGCTGTTCTCTGACAGGGGTTAGAATCGTTCTTTTGAATGATTGCACTGTATCTTTCTGAAGCTGGAATTTTTTCTCTATAGAAGAATTAATATCCGAAAATAATGAAACACTCTTAAATAATGTAGATGTCTATAAGAATCAGCTACTACCCATCCTACACAGTCACTTCGAAAACAGTATATTTCGCATTGTTTCACTCGCAGATCAACTATGGTTTTCTCTTTTGGGATAACTCAATAAGTACAGAAATGAAAATCTTTCGACATGAAAAAAGCAATCAGAATCATTGCCAACGTGGGTCACAGGAAACAAACCCTTTTGGCTATTAATCATCAAACTCGTTGTAATGTCACTACCCACTCTATTTATATACAAAGCACTACAGAAAATAAACAGAGCAGGAATCTCATCAATCAGAGTGATATTCATCATTATGACGCAAGAAACCCAAAGCTCATCGGAAACCCCGCCTATCGGTTGAACCGATCAAAAAAGAACTTGTAGTACTACAACCTTCATAACGTGTTACCAGACGGGATGAAAATATTCAGTTCCGGAGACTTCAAATACACTATCAAAATATACCTTCTCAAACAAAATTTTTACTCAGTGGATGAATATCTGAGCACTGAACACACCCCTCTGACCTGTCCTCTGTCATCTCAGTAATATTTCATAATATCCCATTAATATAATATTTTATCAATTGATCTATTATTATTTTTATCAGAATTGATTGTTAGGTAATATCATATTTCATTGATTCTTGCGTCTACAGAAGTTTATATATAAGTATATGATATATATATATATATATATATATATATATATATATATATATATATATATATATATATATATATATATATATATATATATATATATATATATATACATATTCAATATTTTCTAAGGCTGTCTTGCTACAAATATACTTTATAGGTGTAACTCAGTGAATTAACTATTCTATTCTATATGACGCGACGCGACGGGCTACCACCTTTGATACCGGCAATAAAATAACTAATATAAGTGACAAAAATTCGTTTGCTTTAAGAATTCAAGATTATTACATAGAACAAAACTGTAAACAAATTCCATTTTTTTCTAGCGTGGATTTCTGACCATTACACTTCCTTCCTCTCATTTTTGATAATCGTGGAGATACTTGGGAAACGATCGGCGTAACTCCATAACTGGTTGATGCCCAGTTTTCTCTCGATGTTCGCCTGGATCATTGTGTACAGTGAATCCCCAAGTACCACAGGGACGTCCATTCGTTCAAAAATTTCATTTTGTTGGGTATTATTCCTTTTTCCGAAGTAGTTTGACGATGGTTTTATACAACAGAACTTTAATTTGGACTGTTGCAGCGTTTGTGATTAACAAACTGGTACCACAAGTTGATAATAAAATCGATGTTCGTGAAAGTATCAGACTCTGGAATGAATTCCTTCACGTCCATCCATTCTACTGGTGCTGGGTGTGAGGCTTCCGATGTTTTTGTAATTTCCTGGATTCACTTCATTTTTCGCGTTGCCAATATGAGAGTTTGCCTTGAGTCTTTGATACCGGCAGGTAATAGAGAACTGGCAAAATGAATGATGTGACAAGATATGATATGGAAGAAAACTGTAAACAAGGTGCTTTGAAGGTGCAAATATACAATAATTTTTACATGTTTTCGACACACTCTGTATCCAAATAATACTCTTCAGTCAAGGTTACTATTTGTCAGTCACATATGAGTACGAAAATATCTATCCACACCTAATATTCGAAATTCACTCTGGCATATCGATAGTCGTAGAAAAAATATAGCAGACAACTCGCTAGGAATTCTTATTCCTAACGAGTATAAGACTAGTTTTACTAGCCATACTCGTGGAAAATTATTAGCATTGTTCTATAACCATGCTCTTCGCATAATATACTATTATTTGCTAGCAGATGTTACTGAGTAGCTACAGCAAAATGTTTTTCCTTGCTCAATTTATAGGACTTTCAGACCCAACTTAGAAACAGTTTGTAATGCCATTCCACTCACGAGGATGATAATCCATTCCCAGGAGCTCAGAAAAACTTGTTGCGTTCAGTAAACTAATCCTTGACCCTTTAGTGGGCATATAGTTAAATTATGGATATTTATCATTAGATACACCCAACATTATCGAAAAAATCAATCAAAAACTAATCATCTGCTTTGATAATTCTTATGACTCTGCTACATAAGTATTTATAAGTATTTTCGTAAAGAGAATAAAGTTTGCCTGGGCTCTTGAGAATGAATTTTTATAGAAATATTCTATCGGATTCAAGCTTCCTGTACATGGTATAAAATGAGATGGGAAAAAGTGACGCCTATATGATTCAGCACACGTCTGTGAAGTGTTGTTTCAGAGAGAATCTTTAATTTTTTTGGGGAAATTGAATGTCTTCAAATGATATATAGATAACAACAAAAATGTCAGTTGATTCTCTGATGTTACTACTCTCATAGAAATTTGGGTTTCCTCCATTTTTTGTTTTTTATGAAGAGAAAGCCAAAAAATACTTTCTCAAAACTTCATTCTTTTCACAAAAATATTCATGTTTCTATATACCATTACTCATAAGTTCTCCATTGTTTCACAAATGACACAAAAATACTTGAAATGAATTTCAAAGTTCAGAAAAACATTCTATTCAATGAGACTATTTTCCTATACCCCTTTTTTTAATTTCAGATGTTGCTGGGGTTAGGGGGTAGATTCGAAAATGTTTTCCTACAATGCCCCAATTACGGGATTATTATATTTGCATCTGTTCTTCAAATCTGGATGGTGATAAGTTGTTATAAATATTTATTCAGAGATCTCAGCGAAAGCAAGGGTACCTTCCATGCTTTTTATTCAATGACAGCTTTGATGAGGTTCGATATTAATATCCTGAAACAGTTATTCTCTCGATAGAATTCATGTTCGGAACATTTGAAACAGTATCACGGTTTCACTACATTTTACATATTCATTTTTTTGCATGATCATAATCAGTCATGGCAATATTTTTGTTTCAATTGAGAGGTTCTTGGCAAAGCAGCAGCTCATATGCTATTTCGAATATGAAGGGAATCGCGATAGTTCAGAGACAAGGTTCTCTCAGAGTGTTGAGGTATATTGATCCACATTTGATTGCGGAACATAAGAGCGATGCAGGCGGAATTATGTAAGATTTGATGGCCATCCATTGTCTGCTGGGAAATCGATGTGGAGCGCCTGATTACAGTCGAGAAACAATCGTATAAGTGAACAATTTCTACCCTTTCGACAGTCAAATCCCTCTAGAGCCCACTCTGTGGGCTCAGAGTTTACGAGTGGGCTGAAATGTAACTGTGTTGTAGGAGCTTCCTAAGTAGTGGAAGTACTCTCGTATTTTCATGGACCTATTTATTGATTTCAAGAAATGACCCTATATTCCTTTCTCATTGTTCATTCCTAGGTAATGGCTCATTTAGGATACAGGTGTATTCTAAATTAATGGCGGCATCTCGAGGATAAGGCTAGTTACGTGCAGTCGCCCGGCTACGGCTCGCGCTCACAATTTTTGCTCATGGTTAATGAAATACGTATCTTCCTCATTGCATAATATACTATTGTAGCTAAGGAAACAGTGGTTTCAAGTGTGTATTCTCGCACTGCGTTATTTCTGAAACTATACAGAAAAAATCCATTGTGTGTAGGAGGTGAGTAACAAGTCAAAATATTATATTACTTTGTAAAATAGGGTATATTCAACCAAATTAATTTTATTGTTTTCGAATTTCTCATAACTTTGAAGTTATAAGTCTCTCAGTTACCTCACTAACCCTTCAACGATTATATCTATACATATATGGATGAATATAGGAAGTATACTCCTCACACATGTGAATATTATTCTGTGTTATATTCACAATTATTGTGAAAATGTGCACATCGTGAATATCTTTCATCAATAAATTATGTGATCTCAAAGCGCATGCCACGGGTCGAGCGTCGGAAAAGAAATTCGGAAAGTTGATTTATTGAATTTTCGTAATAACTCAGTTATTCGATCTGTGCCTCCAAACATACAAGTAAATTTGCTGTTGAAACTCTTTATAGAGATCAGTTACCCTAACACAAAACTAATATTATTTGCACTAGACACGCGATTCGCTAACAAGGAGAGAGAATATATATGTATATATATATATATATATATATATATATATATATATATATATATATATATATATATATATATATATATATATATATATATATATATATATATATATATATATATATATATATATATATATGTGCAACTACCTGCAGAGTCCGATTTGGACTTCTTCTGTTACTACTGATTATTCTGATTGATTTCTCAACAATAAACTTAAAAGCGAGCTAAATGGGATAGGCTCTCTTTCACCATTCATGGTATTTTTGCATGAGATATGGAAGGGTAGGTAAGTCCAGTGTCGCCCAACATGATCTGGACAGTGACTACATAACTGTAACAACCAATCTGGAAGTGATTAGGCATGTGCATGACAAAAGGCTACTCGATGCATGTGATAGTCTAGAAATGGCAATGTAAAAATTGCACATCGGGAAAAAAAAGAATATCACGCTTGTCAACAGTCTTATACCTGAAATGATTTATCACCAACAAAAATAGGGAATATTTAAATGAACCTGAATATAAACATGGCTTGCCGATCTGATGGAATCCCAGCAATTATTTTTAAAGTGTTCCCCCGAACTGGCACCGGTACTTCGCGGATTATTCAACCATCTGCATAACTTGGGGGTTTTTCCTGAATCCTGACAGAGTTGAGATCGATTGCTTTGCTTTCTATCATTTCCAAAGTTACTGAAAAAGCAATGAACATGATACTTATCGAATATCTGAAGAAATCAGGAATGATTAATGATCGACAATACAGATTTCGCCATAATAATCAACCAGTGACTTATTGGCGTATGTTTCACATATTTGGCAGCATTGCACCGGAAAATTCAGAGAAACGTTAGCTGTTGCACTCGACGTTTCAAAAGCGTTCGATCGAGCTTGGCATCTGCCTTCTTGTGGTTTACCTCCTCAATTGTTTGATTTGTTGAAGAGTTTTTTGTCTGATGGATCTTTATATGTGGTTGTTGATGTAGTAGGTGATCCACAGGTTCAGTTCTGGTGCCCACTTTTTTTCTGCTTCACATCGATGTTTTGCCGGGAAAAACATCTTGCTCTGTGCATAGTTTTGCGGACTCTTCATCCAAGTTTCTCTTCCAGAATCCCCATATCGGCACGAGAAACAAAAATACAGACACGCATTAGAGTCAATAGTATAACAATGGCTTGGCGAGAGTAATAAAATGGGGTACAGTTACTTGGTGAAATTTAATACTGATAAAACCCAGGCATATCTCTTCTCGAAGAAAGCCGATCTAATCTCATCCAATATTTAGATGTCAGGAGTAACTTTTCCTAGAAAGTCATGTATCTCGATGATAGGAATTAGTATCAGTAATAATCTACCATGGAACAACCATCTGAGATCGGTTGCAAAAGGTACTTTCCAGAAGCTTGGATTTTTATTTCGTGCGAAAGAATACTTCACTTCCCGTCAGCTTCAAATGATCTACAAGGCACAGAAACGGCGTATAGTTTTCATGTGCAAGAAAACATTCATTCCACCCTTGGCAGTCTGTACAAAGGCTTCCAACCAAACTACTTTTCAACTTATCGAACGCCAATTCTCGATTCCACATGAATTACCACACAGCGCGTAATTTTTTTGTGGATCACAATTTGCTCTATCTTCAATTACATTCCCTTTCGAAGAGGAACTGGAAATAATTTTGGGAAAATATGTCACAGCCGCGTGGTCTATATTACTTATAACCCATACGGACTGATAATGTATGCAAGGTAAGAACGAAATCCTTCATACCGATCATCAAACGGCCTATTTTTGATCATTGAGGAAATCCTGAATATCAGTTTGAGTTTTCCAATGGAAAATTGAGATATATGTGCAATGAATCCGTTGAAAGATGGAATGTGGTGGTGAATAAAGTCATCTGTGTTCCGATCCTAAACTGGGAGCACCCGAATTGCCAAAAGAAAAGAAATCGATTCACATTGACCCAAGTTTCGTGTACTTTGTATATAGGCACTGTGCGATATTTACTGACATTCACATTTATCAGAAGTTGTCATTTTCACAATAACTTTCAGAATTGATTGTCATAGCAAAAAACAGCTCCACGAAAACATTGAAACCTTTTACCTGCCAAAAAGGGTGACACTTGATTCCACACACCAATAGCTCCCTTTCGCAATCTCTGACCGATTGCCAATTCCAAATAGAATATAGGAATACCCTCGATGGCCAACATCACGAAATACGGTATCAGAAAGGCACCTCCTCCATTCTTCTGAGCCAGATATGGAAACCTCCAGACGTTGCCAAGTCCCACAGCATATCCGATAGTTGCCAGAAGGAATGTCAGCTTACTATCCCACGATTCTCGCTCATCCTCGCCACTTTCGGGTTTGAAAATAGGCTTTCCGTCTGTCGAATTCCTGTGAAAAAAAAGTGATCAAAGGAAATATCCAGGAGAAATACAGTAGAAAGGTTACGAGATTTCAGAAATAATGTGGTAGAATGCCTGTTGTGCTGAACAAGAATTTGAAGAAGATATGCATATTCTTATTAGCACAAGCCAACTATCGCTCTATACATATTTAGTGATACCTCATACCCCTCTTCTCTAGTATGTGCGGAAAAACGGAATAAAGGATTGAATGAGTTGTGGAGGGGATCCAGCAAGTGAAAACATTCATACTCACTGGGAATATATTGCAAGAAAAGAGGTGGATTCGTATCCGAGGACGTATGAAGGGGCTTTTTTAAGTAGCCAGTCTGTGGATAACAAACTTTTCATCTCAGTAAACTCTTCCAGATATTTGCCTTGCATAGAACAGGTAACAAAGATATCAATTCAGGCAATCTGTGAGCAGCAATCATTTGAAAGATTGAAATCAATCCTTATCACAGAATGCTGGACTTTTGGACCATGCCTACAGCTCAATTCGAAATGGACACAGTGTTGACTGGACACATTGTTTCAATGTTACGCACCCTTCTTTGAATCATAATAAACTTCATAGAATACTTGCTTGGCAAATGACATCATTAGCACCGAGAAAAGTATCACATGGGAAAAAAAACAGATCAACATATAAAGTGCCTTCATAAAGTGCGGAAACGTTCCATTATTTTACGATTCGTTAATTTTCAATGGAAAAGCTCGGACAGGTCCATTATTTATTTTAGTTGCACACTTTTTTTTACAGAAAAATGATTCTTTTTCCCAGCACCTTACAAGATATGACGACATCGATATTTTTTTTAATTGAAAGGGTACATTTTCATATCAAAAATTAAAAGCCCATATATTTCTGAGTTCAACCATACCACATACGTCATATCTAAAATTTCATGTTAGGGTATCCTGAATATAAAAGAAACCATTGTTAGTATTTCTCAACATTCATTTGATTATTCATTTTGCAAAGGAAACCTAAGATTAACTCAGTAGTTAGTACGAGTATGTTGCCATACTTGAGTAGTAGGCTATGAAGCCATTAGCAATCAGACAACATGTTCTTAGTTACCATTGCATATGTCATTATTCAACTGATTTGCATATCGATTCATAAGTCTGCAATAATAACTTTCTGAAAAATATCACCCCAGAAGCAATACTTTAAATAACGATGGTGCTGTCAGAAAAACAGAGAAAAGAAGTTCTTATGATCTTAGGTTACGGCGATAGTAAAAGAAGTATGGCAAAAGTATGTGAAATCTTCAACTAAAAATATCCCAATCGAGATCCAATAGGCAAATCGACGGTAAACAAAATATAACATAAATTTAATGTAACTGGCAATGTTAGGGATAAGCCTAAGAGTGGCAGACCTACCGCTGCCGAAGACAATCAACTGAAAGTTTCACTAGAAATTAAAGAAAATCCTTATTGTTCAATCAGAACTTTATCCAACAAAAATGAAATTTTTCGTGGGGCTGTGCATAAAATTCTAATAGAAGCCAAAAAACATCCATATAAAATTAAACAAATATATGGAATCAATGAAGACGACTTCGATGGACGCATGTAGTTTTGTGAAATTATGCAAGAAGTATGTAATCAAAACGATGGGTTGGAATATAATGTTTCAGTTTCGGACGAATCAACTTTTATCGCAAACAGTACTGTCATAAGCAAAATTATCGTTATTGGGCAAAAGAAAATTCCAATTGGGCGATGAAAGCTCATACCAAATATCCCCATAAAGTCTTTGTGTCGGCCGGGATTCTTAGGAATACCATTGTCGCATTTTTTTTTTTGACGTACTGTGACAAGTGAAAATTATTCGAAACTGTAACAAACTCATGTGGTTCCATTTTCATCCGATACATTTCCAGGCATCAATCAACCTGATTCAACATAATGCTCCAGTTGTTAGAGATGAAACGTTTCCCAATCGCTGGATTGGACGACGCGAACAGATGGAATGGCCTGCTAGGTCCCCAGATTTAACTCCCATGGACTTCTTCCTCTGGGGTTACTTGAATAGTAAAGTATACTAAAACCGACTCATCAATTTGGGAGACCTCAAAGAAAGAAATCGAAGTGAAATTCAATGAATTACACCAGATATGTTGTTAAACGCAACCCAATAATTCATCAGACGTCTTGGATATTGTCAACTAACCCAAGGAGCTCACGAATGCTCGAGCATTTGCTGTAGATATGTTATTTGTTTATTTTCACTACTTCTATGATATTTTCATTGCAATTTGTAGTGTTTGTGTCAATATAATTAATATGTCAATCGAATTGTAAAGCTTTTAAAAATGAATATTCGAAAAGTACATAGGATCATTTCTGATATCTACGAGTTTAATATTGGCGAGGAGAATCGTAAGAAAATAGCAGAAGACTTGAGTTCGCTCATTGTAGTACAGCACGTTTTCGTGAACAACTGGCATATGTTCATAAAAGGAGATTGGAACAGTTTTTAATTGCGAATAAGTTTACCAGGGATGAGATTGAAAGAGCCGTATTGTTGAATGGCCTCGCGGAAGAAACTTACAAGTTGTTGGAAGATTTGTTAACCCCAGACAGATTTCAAAAATATAGTTTCAGAATGAAAAAAACTGTTTCAACCACGACAAGATGGTTATCGGTTATAATTGCACGAGTGCATAAAAATTACCGATAATTTTGCAAGAAAGCATGATATTTAAAAATTGCAATTTTGGCGAAAGTGCGCGAGTCCGAAGGACGAGGGCTCATTTACAAAATATGAAAATAACCGAATGTAATTTGTTTAAGATATCACGCTTGAATGCAAAATTATCTGGTCATTTTTATGCACGAATGTAATTCATTTCAATATTTCACGAATAAAGAAATTCTCAAGGAAATGTTATTTTTTGTTCATTTATACTTTCCTCTATAGATTGTATGGAGTACTCACCTAAACGCGAAATTTTTTTCTATTTCTGAAGTCTATCTGACATTTATTTGTGTTGTTTACTGACGTCTAGCGATACGGTTTCAAATGTGTTGTTATGGTGACTTGATACAATGCAATTACCGCTGTAAGTTTTCGATAATTGCATTGCTCTTATGGGACATTTTATATATCAGGGAAATATTCGACGAGAGATGTACTTTATATTCGTCCAAGAAAGATAATAATGTGTCATATTCAGAGAATTTGGTTCGACTGAAAGGGCTGGCGGTAAACTGTCAATTGGGACAGTTCCTCGAAACTGTCTGATAAATTAGTTACTGATAGATAGATAGATAGATAGATAGATAGAATTTTATTTCCCAAAAATACATATTTACAATATTTCTGTAGGTAGCAAATGCCCATACAGTTAGCTATGATCAATACTTATTTACCTTATATCTATTATATACATATATATGTATTTCAGTCGCATAGAGCTTAGGGAAAATGGCTATAACCAATTCACATAATGCAAATGATTACATCAACAGATCAAATAATATATATATATACACACATATCTATATACGTATACACACATTTATACACCCACCACAACACAATGCATTTGACATCGGTATGAAGCAGTGTGAAACTATTACAGATCAGTATTGAAAAATTCATTCAAATTATAGAAAACATGTTGGTGTAATAATTTTTTTAATTCGGCTTTGAATTTCGTCATGGAGAGAGCTTTCAAAACTTGAGGAAGCTGATTATATATGTTAATCCCTGAATACAGGGGTCCCCTACGAGTTCTGTTGAGTCGGTAATTTGGTAGGATTATAGATTGGTCTCTCGTTGGATAGGAGTGTATATCTGTAGGGCGCAACAGGGAACCTCTATTTTTGTGGATGAGTAGTGAAAGTTTGTAAATATATAAGGTGGTTAAGGTAAATATTTTATGTTCTGCGAAATAATCCCTGCATGAATCCCTGTAACTCAGATTGAAAACTGTTCGTATCGCACGTTTTTGTATAACAAAAGTAGATGTTTATTCAACAGACGTACCCCAAAATTCTATACCAAATTGCAGAAGGCTATGGAAATAGGCATAGTAAACGGTTTTAGCGACTTCATTACTTGTGTTCATTCTGACAGTTCGAATGGCGAATATAGCTTTGCTCAATCTCGTGTTTAATTGTTTTATGTGTTCAGACCAGTTTAAGTTACTATCAATGGTGAGTCCTAAGAATTTGGTGGAGTGTGATGGATTTATTGTATCATTGTCCAAAATTATCTGAAAATTATCAATATTTCTATAGGGATTGAATAAAATATTATGAGTTTTACTTAAGTTGAGAGATAGTTTATTCGCCACGAACCAGTCCAGTATACCATTCATAGTCCTTTGTGAGAAACCAAGTAATGTCTGTATCTCTGAGTCATTAATAATAATGCTAGTGTCATCGGCAAAAAGGGTGAAGGTCACATCAGGAAAGTTGCACACTATATCATTTACATATATGAGAAATAGGGTGGGCCCAAGAATAGACCCTTGTGGGACACCTGCCTTTACATCTGCCATTTCCGAATATGAGTCGGTTATGAATCGATTTCTTTCATGTTCAATTTTAACTCTCATCTTCCTCCCGCCGAGGTATGTCTCAAACCACCGCTTAGGGATACCGCGTATACCATAGTACTCCATCTTGTTCAGAATGATATTATGATCGACGCAATCAAACGCTTTAGATAAGTCACAAAAAATCCCAAGTGGATTTTTATTTGATTCTATTAGTTCATTTACATATTCTAATAAAGCGTAACTTGCGTCGGTTGTATTCAAGTTTTGGCGAAAACCGAACTGCGAATCTGTTAGGATATTGTGTTGCCTAAGGTACGTCAATAGTTGAGAATTTACAATCCATTCTAGGAGTTTTGAGAAGCTGGGAAGCAATGAAATCCCCCTATAATTATTGGTATCTAGTTTATTACCTTTCTTGAAAATAGGAATAACAATTGAAGTTTTAAATAATTCAGGGAAAGTTCCGGTGGAAAGAGATTTGTTGACTAGAAAAGTTAGGGGCTTGATTAATAGTTCGACATTTTTTTTAATCAACGTCATTGGAATTTCGTCAATACCAGTCGACTTCTTCGGTTTTTGAGCATTGATGCAATTTCTCATATCATTCTCTGTTATTGGTGAAAAGAAAAACGAGTTCACAAAATTGAGGTTCATATTTTTAAGGAATTCATCGCAACTCTTTACACTATTTCGATCGATGTTTGTGTGTGCGGCAATAGTTGAAAAATGTTGTTTGAATTCTTCTGAAATTTGTTGAGGGTCTTGAATGAGCATATTGTTTTTTGTTAGGCAAATGTTTTCGATTTTTGTACTTTTCTTTTTAGTGAAATGATTGACTAGATTCCATGTAGTTTTACTTTTGTTGTCTGATTCAGTGATAGTGCTATTGTAGTAATTAAGTTTAGAAATATTGATGGTTTTTCTTAGAATACGTTGATATGTTTGTATATATTTTAATATGTTCAAGTTATTGGTATACTTTTTCATAATTTGGAGGAAACGCTTATTTTTGCAGGATATTTTTATGCCAGTGGTTAACCATCCCTTGAATTTGTTTTTTTCTGCTAGGGCTACTGTTTTTGGAGGGAATGCTGTGGAAAAACATGAATTGAATAAAGAGTAAAATAAATCAAGCGCCTCATTCATCTCTGTGACTTCATATATTTGATTCCAGTCCATATTGCTTAGTAGCCTAGTGAAATTTACATTATTCTTCTCATTATATAATCTTATTTGCCTATTCAGCACTTTATCGTCGTTTTCGGAGTCATACTCAACGTATAAGAATTGTGCATGGTGGTCTGATAAGCCCACGTCCATAACGGCTGTTGAGAAGGGTTTATCGATTTTGACCAACACATTATCGATGGTTGTAGATGTGATTTGGGTTACCCTTGTTGGTTCATTGATAGTAATGGTTAGTTTAAGCGTATTGAGAACAAGTTTCAAATCGCTTAAGTATTTACTAGGTGCATCGAAATTTAAGTTAAAGTCACCGCAAACAATAATATTATAGTTTTTGAATTTGACATATAGGTCGTCCATCACACCTAGGAATGCATTTAAAAAAATGTCAAACTTACCCAAGGGACTCCTATAAATACAGAGAACAATCACATTCAATTCGCGGCAGCAAGCTGCTGTGAATTCGATGTCTTTTTCAATCGGGATTGAATCACTAATAGGAATTTTTTTGAAATTGATATTTTTACGAGCAAAAATTACTACACCACCATGAATAAAGGTTTTACGAGAAAATGAAGAAACTAATTCATATCCGTCTGGTTGATAGAACGCCACTTCTTCTTCTTTCAGCCAGTGTTCAGAAAAGCAGATTATATCAATATTTTTAGTTTCTTCCTTATAATCATATATAAAAGAATTCACTTCATCCAACTTATTCCTCAAGGATTGAATGTTCAGATGCATCAGAGTAAGAGTATGAGGCGTTGAGAGTGCTGAATCCTATGGTTTTCTTGAGGTGTTGCGCAATGAGTAAGATTTCTGTTTATAGTCAGGAGGACCTTGCGATGATGACGTTGTGGTTTCACCCTGGCTCTGTTCTCGAATCATCTGGTATTCCGGGCATTTTACAATATTTTCAAGTGAGTATTTTTTATTTTCGATAATGATGAAGTTCTGCCTTAGAAAAGCATTCTTCCCCATTTTCCTTGCAATATCGAGATAGGGTGCAAGGCTTCTTCTTTCTTCCATGACGGCTTGTGTGTAATTTTCAGATATTGCAAAAGGGGTTCCTTTGAGCTGCTTGGCATTCTTGAATAATTCATATTTTTTCTGTAAATTATTTAGTTTAAGAAGTACTGGACGAATTGTATTGTCTCTTTTGGCGCTAATTCTGTGAACATCTACTATGTGGCTGGGATCGAGAGTAACATTCAAAATTGTGCTAAAAGTTGATATGATTTTTTGCATTACTGCGTCATTTGTTGGGAAGTCGGCTTCTGGAAGTCCGTAGAATATTATATCGTTGAGTTTTTGTTGTTTCTCCATGTATATCAGTTTTGTTTCCAATTTACTAACCCTGTTTTTGAGTTCAGCATTTTCTTGTACAAGATTACTCATATCATTCTTAATCACTTGTATATCTGTTTTTATTTCAGACATAGTTTTTATGAGCAAGTCTAGTTTTTGGTCCGTATTCATGTTGATTTATTTACTACTTATTCGTTTCTTTGGCTATGAATTGAAATCAAATATTTCTTTTTTGTCTAATCCGGTTAAATAATAAGAACTACGTGAAGATGTATGGTTTTCACTGGGATTGTTTCTCACGATAACACAGATTTATGCACTTTCAGAACTAACTTATTCGCACTTTACTGGGAGCTCACATAAAACACGTCCGACTACAATGAATGAATTGGTCAATGATGAAAATGGACCAGTTGTGGATAAACAGCAGAATAGAAACACTTCAACAGTGGGGTTGAATTCCGTTTATCGGTCACACGAAGATTAAACAAACGGTTTGCGGGAACTCACGTATTTTGACCTTCTGCACAAAATATTCAGATAAAATTTTCGGATCTCTCGATTAGTTTCGGAGATACAGGCCAATTTCTGGGTGAAAAATGGGATTTTCTAGTACACATTTCTGCGGCGAAATAACCCTCGAAATGCCTCCTTCTATCGGCTCAATGTACATACTTAATCATCTATTTTATATATTTTTGCGATGTATTTCGAGTTCTACTTTGCCGCAGGAACGTGTACTAGAAATTCCCATTTTCGCCGAGAAATTTGCCCGTATCTCCAAAACTATTTGAGAGCGCCGAATATTTCATATGAATATTTTGTCAGGAGGTCAAAATACGTAAGTTCCTGCAAATTTTTTTTTTTCTTCGTTTTCCCGATAAAGGGAATTACCCCAACAGCGGAAAAAGCGTTACAATTCGGTTTGAACGATACGATGAATCCACGAATCAAGAAGGAATATGCAGATGTGTATGAACTAAGTCATAATAGTAAACGTTGGGAGACAAATCCTAGGAAGAAATACGACGAGAAAAATCGGTCAAGTCTATTGGAAACAGCAAACGGTTATATGGGATGCAGCAAATGAGGCAGAAAACACATAAAGATAATGATTGCTTTTTTAAGGATCATATATGTCATTCTTGTGGTAACAAGGGTCAGTTGCGAAAAATGTGTAAGTCTAGATATAATGTTAATTTCATCAATAATATTTCAGGATATCATTGTGAGTTCTAATCATTGACAACGTGAAATCCAATAGAAAGGAAGATAACGGGAATGATATACAGAGTTTAGGACTATTTCATGACAATTTCTGTGATATTGAACCGAAAAAAAAGTATAATTGGGATGTAAAATTATTGAATTTCATGTTATAAAAAATGGTGGACCAACTTTATTGGGCCAAAATTTTTTGGAAACGATCAACATGGGAGTATGTGAATTGAATTTTTTTGATAATCGAATAAACCGATTGAAATCTGAATGTTTCAGGTATTTAGTAATAGCCTGGGTTGAAAGTCAACAAGTTTCAGCTGAAGTTAAAAGTTGAACACGAAGCAAAACCTACATTTTGTTAACATAGTAATATACCATTTTCAATAAAAGAGAAAGTTGAAAATGAGTTGAACAGGCTTGTGGAATCAAGTGTTTTATTAAATGTCGTAAATTCAAATTAGGCCACTTCAATAGTGCCAATTTTGAAGGAGGATGAGTGTATTAGAATTTATGGAAATTATAAAATTACCATTAATCCTGTAACAGAGGGGATCCTTCGACCCGAATAGAAGAAATGATTCACAAACTATAAGGGGAAGAAAAATATTCGAAACTGGATTTGAAAAATGCTAATAAACACTTCGTATTAGATGAGGAATCTAGATAAATCACAATAATATTCATACAAAAAGGGTTATTTATGTATATAATACTTCTATTCGGCATAAGTGTTGCATACTTCATTTTCCAGAGAACGATGGAAACTCTATTATGAAAAATTGATGGAGTAGATGTTTTTCTGAATGATATTCTAGTGACTGGGCAAATTGGTGAGAAACATTGGGCACGTTTAAGGGCAGTCTTGGAATTCGAGGAATAGTGCTAAACAATAAAATTAGAGAAGTGGGATAAATAATTTCTAAAGGGTTCTTTCCAGAAAATATCATTCAATTGAAATCATTTTTGGAAAGGAATAATTATTATCATCATTTCGTACCTGATATGTCTAACATCTTACATCCTTTATTGGAATCAACAAAAATTAATGCTGAATGGAAGTGATCACAATAATTTGATGAGGCTCATAAAAAATAAAAGGAGTAATGTGCTCACCATAAGTTTAAGATTAAAATCCAGATTATCAGTTGATACTTACTGTAGATGCAAGTAATTAGAGTGATTATGAACATGCCATTAGTGTCAATTTTTGGTCCGAAAACAGGAATTTCTATTATGTCAGCAAATCTTTTCCGAAGATATACATATATATTATCATGTTATGATCACACCAAAGAACACATTGAATCTCCTGAGAACACTGCAGATTTTTTTTGGAGATTACCTATTAATTTTGTTGAGAAGGATGAAGGAGAATATATCTATTTGAACTTTTAACAAGATAATTCTGATTTGCCACTGAACATAGAAGACCTTAGACTTAATGTATCGAATGATCTAATTTCAAATTAATTTGTACAAGAGGTATGGCCAAATAAAATTTCAGAAACGGAATTTTCACCTTACTATCATAAAAAAAATCAAATCGATTCAAATTCGAAACCGGTATTTTGCTATGCGTATATCGTGTGATAATTCCAGCAAGTATGCGCAATTTTTTTTTGAGAGAATTACATAAATCTTATTAGGGTATAGTGAAAATGAGGGCTTCTACCTCTGGTGGCCTTCTCTGAAGTCGGACATAGATTTTTTAGGTGAAAATTGAAATAATTGCAATTAAGTAAAGCCGAACCCACCAATAATATTTTTAAACCCCTGGCCTAATGCAAATGGTCCATGGAAACGTATACATATTAGGCCAGTAGACTAATACATGAGTTCTATTCAACAGCCGTGCCAAATCGCCAATTTTTTTGTAGGTAGTTTGGACCTTAAGGAATATAGTGTGAAATTTGTGGAATCGAGAAATGACGATTTCTGTCAAAAAAAAATAATTTAAAAAAACAAAAGACATATTTTGATGTTATTATCTTTGGAATAAGATTTATCGAAAAATGTTTCGTACAAAAAATGTGCGCCGTGATGAGATATACAAAATAAGTCCTATGCAAAAATCACGTAGAATCATTAGTTTGGCGGTAAATCACTGTTAAACAAAAATTTTTCAAAAAAATTGTTATTGTATTCACGAGGTTTATCTATGAAGTACTGTCCTCAAACTCATCCACCATCTGGAAGAAACTCTCCTGAAGGGATACCAGTAAAGTTTATCCAGCCATGTTATATAGTTTAGCAACAATGACCGATTTTCGTAAATCTTGCGTGTCGCTATAGCATTTGTTCCACAAGGCCGAGAAGGTGCAAAAAAATCATGGTGATTCTTTTCAGCATGTACATTTAGGATTTGAGTGAAAAAAATATTTTAAATTTTTTCTCAACATGTTTTTCGAATATGTAAGATTTTAGCTTATAAACAAATAGAAGGTACGCCTTATATATTCAAGTTATTTGAAATGTTCCTTAAGATTCCCGTAGGTCTTAGCGAGACGCGTAATTCAAAAAAGAAAAAGTTCCAATATCTTTATTCTAGGCCGAGATACAATACCTTTTACGTTTGTTTCATTTGTTATTTTTTAAATAAACATTTTCGCGAAATTCAAGTTTTCAGGCATTCGTAATAATGTTAGGCATAATATTTGATATTATAAAAACCGTTTCGAGCATTGATCTCATGGCAGATCATGATTGCATTCGGTCACTCGCACGCGAAATATACTGACGGCGGCCTCGGTCCAGCCGGGTGACGCGTGCTGGCCTGCTAGCCTCGCTCCAAGGCACCTCTCGCGCGGCTTACTTAAGAATTTCCATATCTCCCTTATAAATTGTCGTAAACAAATGAATTTTTTTTTGATTCAACGTATTTTTTTCTCGTGAATTCAAAAATGTTCGTGAAAATCATTTTTTTTCAATACGTACCCCAAAAAATTGTTTTCAAATTCAATGTTGATGTTGGGTGGCCTATAAATAATCTTATATTTGAAAGGTGAGGAGAAAAAAAGTAAATTTGAATTCGAATGTAGATGATAATTGTAGTAAAAAAATCACGGACGAATTCAAATTTACTTTTTTTCTCCTCACCTTTCAAATATAAGATTATTTATAGGCCACCCAACATCAACATTGAATTTGAAAACAATTTTTTGGGGTACGTATTGAAAAAAAAATGATTTTCACGGACATTTTTGAATTCACGAGAAAAAAATACGTTGAATCAAAAAAAAATTTATTCGTTTACGACAATTTATAAGGGAGATATGGAAATTCTTAAGTAAGCCGCGCGAGAGGAGCCTTGGAGCGAGGCTACTAGGCCAGCACGCGTCACCCGGCTGGACCGAGGCCGCCGTCAGTATATTTCGCGTGCGAGTGACCGAATGCAATCATGATCTGCCATGAGATCAATGCTCGAAACGGTTTCTATAATATCAAAATTAGGCCTAACACTATTACGAATGCCTGAAAACTTGAATTTCGCGAAAATGTTTATTTAAAAAATAACAAATGAAACAAACGTAAAAGGTGTTGTATCTCGGCCTAGAATAAAGATATTGGAACTTTTTCTTTTTTGAATTACGCGTCTCGCTAAGACCTACGGGAATCTTAAGGAACATTTCAAATAACTTGAATATATAAGGCGTACCTTCTATTTGTTTATAAGCTAAAATCTTAAATATTCGAAAAACATGTTGAGAAAAAATTTAAAATATTTTTTTCACTCAAATCCTAAATGTACATGCTGAAAAGAATCACCATGATTTTTTTGCACGTTCTCGGCCTTGTGGAACAAATGCTATAGCGACACGCCAGATTTACGAAAATCGGTCATTGTTGCTAAACTATATAACATGGCTGGATAAACTTTACCGGTATCTCTTCAGGAGAGTTTCTTCCAGATGGTGGATGAGTTTGAGGACAGTACTTCATAGATAAACCTCGTGAATACAATAACAATTTTTTTGAAAAATTTTTGTTTAACAGTGATTTACCGCCAAACTAATGATTCTACGTGATTTCTGCATAGGACTTATTTTGTAGATTTCATCACGGCGCACATTTTTTGTACGAAACATTTTTCGATAAAGTTTATTCCAAAGATAATAACATCAAAATATGTCTTTTGTTTTTTTCAATAATTTTTTTTTGACAGAAATCGTCATTTCTCGATTCCACAAATTTCACACTATATTCCTTGAGGTCCAAACTACCTACAAAAAAATTAGCGATTTGGCACGGCTGTTGAATAGAAGTCGTCCAAATTCATGTACATTCCGTCTGGACTATATTGATTTTTTGGGTTCTCACGAAAAAATTATTTTATCATAATCGATAGTTTTTCTAAATGGCCGGAAGTGTTTCTTATGTCATCAAGTAATTCGACAGCTTGTACTGAAAAAATGAGAGGAATTTTTGCTAGGTTTGGACTACCTAAAACTTCAGTTTCGGATGATACAAGGACTTCACCTCGTTACAGTTCAAAGAATTTTTAAGTTGGAACGGTATTCAATTCATTGATACTCCACCTGATCATTCACAGTCCGATGGAGCTGCAGAAAATGCAGTGAAACCGTATATGAATGAAGTTTTCTGCACGATAAAACAAAGCGATTTCATGGAATCGATAAGCTCATTTGTGCTTAATTACTGGAAAACCATGCATTGCTCTACTGGAAAACCTGATAGTATTATGATCAAAGATAATGAGCACGCAATTCGAGCAAAAATTATTTGGAAATGAATAAAAAGAGACAAAAATTTAATTATAGGGGGAGAAGAGACGTAGTTTTTCTAGTTGGTCAATCAGTTAGAGCTAGAGATTATAGAACGTTACATCCTAGATAGGCAATTGGTACGATTGTTGATGAAATAGGAAAAGATGTCTGGAAATTTTATGACAGTGGTATTATATGGATTGGACACGCGAATCAATTATTAGCCTATGATCTTGATATTACAAGTACGACAGAGGATGATTCTAGGGGAAAGCAGAAATTGGGTGTTGTGTTAAACTCAGTAACTTGAAATGTAAGATATGACGTATGTGGTAGGGTTGAACTCAGAAAAATATGCGCTTTCATTTTTTGAAATGAAAATATACCCTTTCAATTAAAAAAGTATATCGATGACGTCATATCTTGTGAGGTGGTGGGGGAAGGAATCATATTCTTGTGAAAAAAGGTGGGAAACTGAAATACAAAATCGACTTGTCGGAGCTTTTCTTCAAAATCAACTCGTGTATGTGTGTAAATGAATATGTATCCAAATTTGCACCTACACGCATTGAGGAGAATCATCAATTTGGTAATGAATGAAAAATATTCTAGCGTTAACCGTTTTCAAATTAATCCAGCGGATAGTATCACTACTTTTATTCGAGTTTGAAGGCCGTCGTTTTTTTGGAATTTCTTCCTAATGTTTCGCTGGCTCGAGAGGTCCCGGTAGTGTAGTGGTTAGCATATCTAACTATCAAGCGGAAGGCCGGGGTTCGAATCCTCACCGGGCCACCGTGCTGGGTAATCGCACGTTAAAAGGTAAGGCCTCGTTGATCCATTGCTCGCACAAGTTTCGACTTCTGAGGGTTGACGTTCGTCAGCTGGTTAACGGAACAAACAATTTTAGAACAATTTTTTAGAACAATCGACTGGAACAACTTCATGCTCCCCTCTGTTGCTTTTCATCTCCTCGAAATATAATTCAAGGGTTCTCGTAGCCTCCCATATTTCCGCATTTCAAAACGTCAGTGAGATATTGTTTGAGAATCGCTTTCAACCGACTGACTGCCAAACAAATGCCTGCTGCTGTCCAAAGCAAAAACAGAGTAATGTAATTTCATAACAAAATGGTTAAACTTTCGCGGCCGAGGTTATTAGTATAACTACTTTTCTTCGGGCTTGAAAGCCGCCGTTCTTCGGAATTTCTTCCTTACGTTTCGCTAGCGCGAGTGGCCAGCTTCTGCAGAGGCTTTTTCATTTCCGATGACTGAGTCTTCTCCGACAGTCAGGCCGCTATCAAGGCTATGAACGCAACCAGAATCAAACCAAAACTGGATCAGTGTAGGGACGCCTCAGAGAGTTTTGCGACAAAAAAATACACGCAGGGATCAAGGGAAACTGGCAAGCGGTTCAACTAGGCAAGCAAGGACCCAGGCAACCCTACTACGGGCCCGGACCTTCACTCAGCCTAACAAGGAGAAGTAACAACGGCACTGAATGAGAGGGTCGTCGATACATCAGGAAAAGAGTGAAAAGGGATAGATGGCTACAGGCAGTCAAAGCGGATGATATCGGAGCCTGACAGGGCAAGGATGGTTAAGATACTGACGCTAAGCCGCAAAGAACACCGACTCCTGGTGGCTGCTCTAACCGGACACTGTAGCCTCAGGAGACATCTGAATCTCATCAGATTTTAGGCAGATCCACTATGCGCAGAATGCAGAGAGAAGGAGGACTTCTTGCGAATGTGAAATATATGATAGGCTCAGACGAAATTTTTTTGGAGCCAACACTATTAACGAAGAGGAATTGCACTCCTTTCAATGGAAGAATATTTCGACCTTGATAGGAAGGTCAAAGAGGTTCTTAAAGGTATCCGCCACTGGATAAGTAAGTCTGCCGGGGTGTGCGAAGATGATTCACTGGGGCCCAGTAGCTGACGCTTGAGCCCTCCTTCCATTACCATTACCAATATAATGTTTGTTTTCTACTTTTGAAAGAAAATATTATCACTAAACGTACTGTAATTGTTCACCCCACATACAAACACCACAGTATTTCACAGCGTTCAATTTGCACTGGGAAACGTTGGTGCACGATAGGCTGGAATTAGAATATATGTGGAAAAAAAAAATATGGATAACTTTCATATTATATCACGGTGAGTAAAACATAAATATAACCACTACTCATTTGCTTTCTAACGTAGAAATACGAAAATTTCAGCTTCATAAATATCGACTTCCATGTCATTCGCCCGCTGCCGCTAGAAGTGGAAATTGTCCACCTTCGGGCGGCAGCAACAATGGCTGCGACAGCTGCTGACAATCTTTGAACTCGCTCGTGTTCTAGCCCACATTCTATTTTGTTCAGCTATTGCAACTGCAGTGGCTGCGTCGTAATCTATGGGGGGGGGGGGGGGGGGGGTGGGTTTTTTTTTTTTTAAATAAATAAAAAATTTTTTTTTATTAAAAAAAATATAATTTGATGGGGTGGTGGGGGGGGGAGAGGAGGGGTGAAGTTTTTTTTTGTGTTTTTTTTTTTTTTTTTTTTTTTTTTATTTTTTTTTATTGTTATTAATTGTGTGGGTTTATTGGTTGGGGGGGGCCCTCCCCCGAATCCGGCTATACACTCGCCTCGGAAAACAAAAACGTACTGAACTACAGATCATCTTATATACATATATAGCGTAACTTGGAGGCGGCTCTTTGATCTCTTGGGGTGATTTTTCGTAACCTTGGTTCGAAACTTGGCTTGTACAATTTAATTTCTAAATCGAGAATTCAATCTGTCATTTGATATACATCCCTTTCGGCATCTCTCGAGAATCTAAAGAAAGAAGTTGTTCTATTCTTTGAAACGAGACACATCCTCTATAGGTAGAAACACTTCCACCATGGTCTTGGCATCTAGCCATCTTTGTATTTAATTAAATCTAAAGAGAGAAGTTGTTCTATTCTTTAAAGAGAGAAGTTGTTCTTTTCTTTGAAAATAGACACATCCTCGATGGGCACAAAAACTTCCAACATGGTCTTGGTAGCCAGCCATCTTCGTATTTTTTGTTACCTAACCTAGCACCACAAATGTGAAGTTGGCATAGAAGAAGCCAAGCTTGCGATTCTAGCTAGCAACGCCTAGCCGACAAGAAACGCGCACATATAGGGGCACTCGCAAGTGCAGAATATAAGTGAGGATGGAAGAAATACCCTTGAAAAGCACAATATATTTGCAAGGAGGTGAAATGTGATCTCATAATGGGTAAAGGGAAAGCACAGACCCAAAATGAGTAGCATTCTGTGTTCGTCTCATATAATCACCAAATAGAATCAGTCAACATACAAATTCTGCAATTTTTGGTATTTGCTAGAAATAGCACATTTCGTCAGTATTTTTGTATACTGAATATCAGCGATTTGGTATCGCCATCTTGAAAATTTTGTTCAGTTCGAAGATCATTGGATATATCAATCATCATATAAAAATTAGTTTTATGCCCTAATTGGTACCAATCCTGAAAGTTGCTAGTCTTGTTGATTTTTGCACTGAATTATTAGTTTTTTCAATTCCAGCTCTCTGAAGGAAAATTTGTGTCTCATAAATTATTTTTGTTGCCTGCTCCAAAATAATTGAGTTGTTGTTTGAGCCCTCAAAGTTTGAGGTAAGGAAAAAAAAAGGATTTTCCGTCACTTTGTGTATACCTCAGCGTTTCTTCGTTTTTTTCTGACAAAATGAGTTGCCTGGGTGAAATAGAAATGCACTCAAAGCCCTGATGAGCTATATAAACTGAAGATATGCTGCGTTAAAGGTAATCGTGAAGGCGGCTTATACCAATTTTATCATGATATAATTGATGAGACCATATTTTTTTATGCCATAATAATAAAATATTACTTTATGAGCCAAATATTAAAATATATTCGGAAAATAATATGAATGGTACTTCGTGAGAGTAATGATAATATTTATGAAATGTATTAATGAAATAATATCCAGTGAATATTGCTTTCTGCTTTTGTTATAGTTTGTTATTTATTTATGATGGTTAGTTTTTTATAATTGACAATTAGTTTACCCTGTTCAGGTAGTTTGTTTGGTGACAAACCACCGTATAAAACGGGTGCGATATTTCATTAGTTTTTTTTATCCCATGCCCACACTACTTGAGAAGCTGGTTGGTTTCAGTCAAGGAACGTTAACTCGGGATCATGTCTTATTTTTATTATTATTGAATATGTTTTTATTGTGGAGACATTCCATTTTTGAAATATAGTGAATTACTATTGGAATTGCCCCAAAACAGACTCAAAGAAACATAAAACAAAAATAAACTATTGTTGGTATGAAAGAAAAATTAACTCAAGAAAATTGGACTCATTTCAAACTGTTTCAGTTTTTGAAAAACAGAGAAACTTTGCTGGGATGAGTGACAGTAATTTGATCTAATATGCATTCGAATATACTGTTCGACTGAAATCTATAGATTCAAAAGTGCGACAAAACCAATCATTTGAGCAAGAAGTAATTGGCGATTTCATGGATGTTCCAAAGTCATCAATAATCCTCTTCGTTACTATCTTTCGTTCATTCAACAACATTACCTTTACATTTTAGCACTCACTGATTGTCAGTTTTTCGGCTTGATTCGATTCACGATTCTTCGAACTTTTGACGGTTGAAGGAACGAGAGCGGCAATTTCATGATTGCCTCATTATCGAAAGAAAAGGAACAGATCGTTTCTCATAAATTTCCGCAAACGCTTTCCCTTATGAATCTTCACCCAACTCGACACAAGATGAATGGTTTCTTTCGATCACGTCAGATAACTTCCAACACAAACCGAAGGTAAATACAGGTAATAAAACAACCTTCATAAAGAGGGAAACGTTTGATGACCAAACTACAGATTCGCAAAAAGAGGAATTAATATCAATTCTAACAAAGAAATATGAAGCTCATGGATAGAAAATCATATTCAATAACAGATGCAAAATACTGATTATAGGAAATTCGTTGTCAAACAGATGTGTTCAAGAAATAATCTATTATTGCTCTACGAAATACTACCTGTGGTAGAGTCCAAACCAAATCTACAAGCACACTGCATGTATTGGCCAGTCGCAGCATGGTCACGAGAGGGGATCTATTTGTTGTAACCACCAACGGGATATTGAATGGATATGTTTCTCGAGTTCTAGGGGAAGGGACATTGAATCTCAATAATGATAGGATTTCTGGTGCATTTATCCTATTATTTATTGAATTATACAAAAAATACATCATAGCAAGGGATCTCCTGGTTTCTAAAGAGAGAACTTTGAAGTCATGTCTAAGTTGATTGGATCTGATAACTTGATAGTTAGCCCAAATACGATACTGTTTGTAATATACCTGACCAATTTATTTTGTATTTTCTCGACTGCATTGATTGTAGACCGATATTCTCCTGATCAAATTATACTTGCAAACTCCAATTTAGGTCTCACAAGTGAGTAATATAGTAATTCAATAGTATTGATATTCGTAAAGTCCTGAGTTTGTCTAATAATGAACCCCAACATTCGATTTGACGATTTTACAATATTTTGAATATGTTTGGCAAACGATAAGGTACTATTGTAAGTTACCTCAAGATCTTCAACCTCAGAACATCTGTGGAGGATTTCCCCATCCAACATATAATCAAAAATAACAGGATCCTTCAAACGAGTTATTGTGATGATGCAACATTTGTTAATATTAAATTTCAATTTGTTTGTGATGCTCCATTCATGAATCCTGTCGATGTCCCTTTGCAAATTAATCCGATCCCTAACTGTTTGTATCTGTTTATATATTTTCAGATCATCGGCAAAAAGCAAACATTTAGAAAATTCCAAAATGCAAGGGAGATCATTTAGAAATAAAACAAATAGTAGTGGTCCGAGGTTAGATCCTTGAAAATAATAAACGGCCTTCTTCTCAATAAGACAATAACATTGGCATAGGTACATTACCATGGGTTGACGCACGTCAAACTATTTTGTCAAACATCGCATTCAGTATTTCGAATGCTTTATATAAGAAGTGTCGTGGCTCTGAGTCGGGGATTGTTAAATCGACAGGTTAAACAGAATGTAGTCAGTAAGTATAGGTTTCAATGGATGATTGCCATTTTCGATCAATGAGTAAATTGATCGAGTTGGCATTTACATTTCAACATGGCAACCGCCACTGAAGTCGAACAAGAATTGCAGCGGTTGAGAAAAACTGATCTTATACGTATTATAATCAATAGAGATGTTCCAGATGACATACATCTGAGTGAATGTGTATCTCGTTTCATAGCAGAGAAAAACAACCTCCAGTTTTCCACGGATATCAGTGATAGGCCTCCAAATAGTGATGGTGAAAACAATAAGGTTATGTCTCTGAGATGTGACCTAAAAGTGGCTAAGATTGAAGCTGAGTCATCAAGAAGGCTTGTAAGTGAACTAGAGAGAACGGTCTGCTATCAGCAGCGTATTATCGAACTGTTAGACGGAAAAACGATAAGTTATCCCAATCCAACAAAGGAGTGCGCTGTTGCAAGCTCCTCCAAATCTCTGATACCGGAAGGCATGCAATCGTCGGCTGAAAATTTTTCTGAAGTTTCGAAGAATCGCTGCTCACTCAATCCCGATTCTGGACCAGAAGTAGGAGAGGATAGGATCTCAGTGATTGACAAGAATGAAGTGAATGCTGCTATTCTCGTCGCTGAAACTCGGTCCACTCTCAACCATTATATAAATTTAACTCAGGACTCTAAACAACAAGAAACTTCTGTGGGACAGAAAGGTGACTGGCAAACTGTACATCCAAAACGCAGAAGAAGAAAAAATCTTATTGTTGGAGCGAGCACTGACAAAATCAAAGGCGTTCCTAAGTTCACCTACCTGCACGTATGCAGAGTGGATCCAGCTACAACTTCCCAAGAATTAACGGACCAGCTCAAATCAGTGTTTCCTGAAGTTACCTGTGAGGTGTTGAATTCAAAACATCCCACAATATATTCATCCTTTAAGGTAGGCTTATATGAGAAAAACTTTAAAACTGCCATGAACCCAAAGCTATGGCCAAATGGTGCTTATATAAGTAATTTTTTGTATTCTCGCCAGAAACCAAATACGAACTCTTGATAACCCCAAACCTGTTATTGCTGAATATGAATACTATTAATTTTGACAAGGCAAACATCTTGCAGGCCGAAATAAGTGTCTTCTCCAGCCTACTGTTCTTATGTCTCACAGAGATCGGAGTAACGGAGGCTGTACTAGACAATATAGTGTTCCCAGGCTTCAATTTAAAAAGTTTTTATAGTAGACCCAATAAAAAATGTGGTGGAGTGGCAATATGGTCGCGTCATGGCGTTGATGCGAAAGCATTGACTCTAAGAAAATATTGTATTGAACAACATTTTGAGATATGTTGCATCTCGTACACTATGAATAAACAGAAGCATATCATACTGAATTGTTATAGATCTCCCTGCGGGGATTTAAACATATTTCTCGAAAGTATTCGTGATGTATTAGACTTGTTCTACCAACCTGGTGTAACGTTTTTTATCTGTGGGGATTTCAATTGCGATCTTTTCACTAATTCTCATTTCAAATCCTTATATACTGTTATGTCTTGTTTTAATTTGAGTCCATTGGTGGGTTGGCCAACAAGGATCACAAACACGACTTGCACCTCTATAGATCAGATTTTTACCAACTGTTCTTATGCCAAAACATGTTATGTTTTAGATAATGAAATATCAGATCACCGTACGATTTTATTAGAAACTCAAAATTCGGATTCTGAACCAAAAACAAAAACAGAAATGAGGAGATGTTTCAGTCATAAGAACCTTGAAAATTTCAAACACATCTTGGAAAAAGAAGATTGGAGTAGAATCTATGAACACCCCAATAGTGATGAAGCCTTTGAATACTTTTATGATATATTCGTGCATTATTTTGAAATTTGTTTTCCCAAACGAAAATTACGGTTATCCACCAAAGAAAAAATGTGGATCGATGACTCGATACTCAACTCGAGTTCTTCGTTGAAACATCTTTTTTACTTGAAGAAAAATAATCCTTCTCTAACTGAATTATATCTCAAAGAGAAAAAGAAGCATTCAAAATTGATTAACGAATCAAAAAGAAAATATTACCAAAAAAAGATAAATACATCTGAAAACAATTCACGAACTTTGTGGAATATAGTTTCCGAACTTACAAATAGAGGTGAGGATTCACATGAAAATCTAGTTATTGAAAAAAATGATACAATTATCAGAGATCCCGCTCATGTTGTTAATGAATTCAACGATTTCTTTATTGAAGCACCCAAGGCACTTACAAGAAATATTTCAAATGACTGCCACTCGAATGTTCCTAAAGATAACAGCACAGATTTTAATCAACATACTTTATTTTTGAACCCATTCAGTGAAATAGAATTGCTTAATTTAATAGTACGCAAAATGAAGGCCAAGAAATCCTCGGGGTTTGACGAGATACCTGTTTTCATAGTAAAGAAAGTTCTACACGTAATTATCAAACCAATTACTCTCCTAGTGAATCTCTCATTTTTAAATGGCACCTTTCCAACATCTCTGAAGTTGGGCAAAGTAACACCTATCCAAAAAAAATCAAAAAATTTCACAATCGATAATTTCAGGCCAGTAACTGTTCCTCAAAGTTTCGCCAAAATTTTTGAGTATGCATTTTTAGAACGCCTGATGAATTTCATTGAACGGTATAATATTCTGATACCTATGCAACATGGTTTTTGCGTCGGAAAATCAACACAATCCGCAATACTTCAATTATTTAATAATCTGATAGATTTTATTGACGCAGGCGAGTGCCCTGCTGCGATCTTATGTGATTTGAGCAGGGCATTCGACTGTGTCAATCACGATAAACTTCTAAATTATTTGGAGGGATATGGTCTGAGAGGCAAGGCACTGACTTGGGTTTCTTCGTTTCTTAATGATCGATATCAATGTGTTTCCCTTAAATTTGATAATGACAATACACTATCCCACTACACATCTGAGATGAAACTGGTTCAGATGGGAGTGCCTCAGGGATCTATCCTGGGGCCAGTTCTATTCCTTTTATATATTAATAACATAAATAACGAAATATCATATCCTTTGTTCACCGCTTACGCCGATGACATCAGTTTTCTGATATCAAGTAGAGAAACACACTCATTAACCCGAAAATGTGAAGAAATATTATGTTTGGCCACCAGTTATTTCAATTCACAGGATCTATTTTTCAACGCTGGCAAAACACAGGTGATTCGGTTCCATAATTATCAGAATAGAGTCGATGCACTCCAACTAAATGTTAACAATAGCGTCATAAACACTTGTGATAAGGTAAAATTCCTAGGACTGTATATGGACGAATATTTAAACTGGAACACTCACTGCGAACACTTAGTTTCTAAGTTGAGTTCAATAATTTATATGTTCAAGAATCTAAGCACTGTTTTGAATACTAATCAACTAATGAGCATATATTATGCCCAAGTCGAAGCCAGATTACGCTACGGTGTTTGTTTGTGGGGCAACTCATCAATGAGCAACAACGTTTTTGTCAAACAGAAAGCCATTTTGAGATGTATATTCAAAATTTCAAATCGCAGCTCATGCAGATCACTTTTTCGAAGTCACAATATTTCAACTCTCATCAGCATATTCATTTATGAATTGTCTTTATACGTTTTCATCAATAGGAAGGACTTCGCACTAAACTATGATATCCATAAGATCAATACCCGTCAAAAACACTTTATCCACACTAATATGGCTAAGTATAAAATCAGTCAAAATGCTCCAAATTTCATGGGTCCCAAAATCTTCAATCGCCTACCAAAAGAAATAAAATCAAATACTAATCTTACAACATTCAAACGATGTCTGAAGTCTTTTCTACTCGAGAAATGTTTTTATACACTCGGCGAGTTTTTAAACAACCCACTGTGAATATATAGAACAAATTGTATTGTGTCTCTTTTCTCTTCGGTATGTTTTAAATTATATCGCGTCTTGTTTGTTTGTCATTGTCCACTAGTTTTAAGTATTTCTTGACAATTCCTATACAAATTATGTAATTTGTCATTTGAAGGAAATAAACTGAATTGAATTGAATTGAAATTGAAAATGATTTCATCCTGGTTGTCACAAAGAGTATATGAGCCATTGTCACGGAAAGACCAAATTATTTCTTCTCCCGACGACATAACTCAATCAATCAAAGAAATATAATATGAAAAATCAGAAAGAGAATTCAAACAATGGAAAAGTATTCATACTGAAATGTATAAATATAAAATTTAAAGTTTGGTGTACTCACGCTTGTCAATATTTGCAACTGTCTCCAAGTATTTATAACTGAGGATATGTGAATAACACTCACCACGGATTCATGTATGAAATTATTTTTTTCAGATTGACTGCCTGTATGACTTATACTTTTTGATGTTTTGTCAATATTTTATTTATATCAATCGATATTCTATGACTTGCCACTAACATGATGATCTTGTAAATGTAGTCAATACATCTACTCTAGTCTAATGACTTTCTGTCATGTACCGTAACCCTTTTTTTGAAATAATACGATGCATTATTTCATCCGATAATTTCCAAAAAAAAAATAGTTGAAAATAAAAATTGAACAAAAATAATATATCGAGTAATAAAACTCATCTAGTTGAGAGACGAAAAAACAAGAAACAGAAACGAATAATGAAAAAATTGATTACTCATTAATTAATTGACTATGAATAGAATAATCTGAAAGAAAAAGTCGCTCAGACCAGTCACAACTTACCTGGAGAGTGGATTGATGGATTGACACATTTCAGCAAAGTACTTCCACGAGGTAAATTATATCTGACATGTGTCAGTGCAGAATTCTTCACAGGAGCAATTTCTGCATGATATGCTTCAGCTTTTCGTTCGAGGTATGGTACTCTTGAAAGAATGTGATTTTTAATTGTGGGAAATAAACGATATCGAGTTAATGTTGGGAACTACTTTTCGACTATACCTATGGGCAGGGGTGGGGGTCGGGCCACCCTCTAGCGTTTAGGGTTGGAACAACACTTCATTAAGTTTACAGTTGGAGTTGAAACTCAGTTTTGTTTGATTTTTGTCTTTTATTAACGTTCTAGTTGAAAAAACGTTCAATAATTTCTATGTGTTTTCAGGAAGAATACTCATACAATCGTTATTTACATTTCAATTCTAACCATCGAATCATTGTGAAAGAGGGGATAATCGAAAGTCTCTATGGCAGAGCACTGATCATAGAAACTAGTCGGAGACAATGCTTATCGTAATGAATTTGTCAATGAAACCATCCAGAAGTTTGAAATAGGCTCGTATGAAGCATACAGCAATATTCAACACGTTCCTTGGGAAAAAAATAATAATTCCTCATGTCCATGATTTATCAGAATGAATAAAACGTATAGGTAAATGGATTCAATATAAGTAATATAAGGACAATTCTCAAAACAGATAAAACGATCAGATCCATGGTGAGACTACACAAACCTTTCAACACAGAACATGCAGAATTGAAAATATTGTATTTATACTATTTCATGTGTGGGTGGTAGTGTTGAGTACTGGCGAAACATCCAGAAGAGCTGAATAGGCTTTTGGCTATACTTCCGGAAATTATTTTTTCTTGTATACCAGTTTCGAGTAAAAGTTATTTTCCATCATCAACTCGATGCCGATGATTCGCCTCTTTTTAAAATCACATTACTTCGAGACTTCCAAACCTTGAAGCAAACGACGGCTCATTTTGCTTGTCTGGAAATATGTCTGTTCCAATAATTGAAAATCAATTCCGGTAGTTGTATCGCCAAAAGCATATGCTGGAATTGTTTCCGTGAAGAAACCTGTCGGATATAAATCAACGTCTTTCGAGGTGTTAGCCAGAGTACTAGTTTTTTGTAGGTGGGATATGCTTGAACGAATAGTTCCTTCAGATGATTTCGTGTGAGAGATATATTCTTTCGCATAAACTACAAATGAATGAAAAGACAACTCCGCTTCAATATCGTGAATATCATTTAAGGTCTACAAATTGGAATAAGCATTATGGTGATATGATTTTTTTTAATCAAACATTAAAATTCGCTTTCGTAATTTGGGATATTTTTGGAAGCGTATCTTTGTTTGGTTCCAGAATACTCTGACCAAATTGTCGAGTGATATATTCCATGATCTATTTGTGAACATGAAAATAACTGTGAGAGCACGTCCATGATACGTTTTATGCAAGTCTCTTAGCATGATCGATATATATTTCCAACATTTCATTTTACAGATTTTATTGTTGATAAACAAACCCTGAACAATTTTCTTAACCATGTGTCAATAGATGAGTTGACTAAAATCCCAATCGAATAAGATTATCTGATTCTAGTAATTTCGATAACTCAAAATACAGTTCACACGTAAGTTGGAGAAATTATTCTTTGGCTTCCTTCTTCTCCGAACCAAGAAATAAAAAATAAAAAATTTTACGAAGAAAGTAAAATGTCAAAAAATGCAAACAGTCTCTGTTTATTTCAAGCATATGGGAATCGAATGATATACAGGATAATATCTTATTCAAGCCCAGAAAAGATCCTCACAAAAATACCAAGTTCTTCATTACACATGTAAGGGTTGAAATAAAGCTCTTTCACTATCAGTTGGAGAAAACAGTCCGCGAAAGAAGCTCTGACTGTTTTTCAGAATTTCTCAGTTGAAAAACCTACCTGAAAGACTGCATTCGAAGCAAATCACACAAATGAAACGTCCAAGTAAACATCTAGAAATGTCATTCAAGGTGAAGTTTGTTTTCATCAGAGCCATAATAATCTCGTGTTCTATTGTTTGTGAAGCAAAGGACCCCGCACTAATCTTATGGAAAACCGGTTTCGGTGAAAATCGCTGAAATTTCAATATGATGTCGCCCATGCCATCCTGAATAAAAGTTATCATTGCGCCAACTCTCTGAATGCCCGCGTTTGGATTCTACAGGGGGTCAAAGTTCGATATTTTGACGATTTTTCAAAAAATCCGGAATTTCATTTTCATTGTATCGATCTGAATTTTTATAATGGAATAGTCCACAATATGTGCATCAAAAAGTTCAAATGACAAAAGTTTCTAGAATCAAAACTGGCGGGTATACAGAGGGTTGAACTTTGTTTTTGGTAATTTTTATCGAACTTTTTTTGAGAAAATATTCGTTTTCCTGCAGATCCATGTGCAATTGATGTTACTTACAGTACATAAGAGGGCGATCATATTTTGCATTTGAACTAACCATCCAACTTTAAATATTTGAAAGGTACGGGGCGATCAAAAATATATTTTCAATTTCGGAAAAATGTATCCCTTTGTATAGTCAGCTTTCACCAATATATTCAGCTGATTTTTTGAAACTATGTAGCTAACATACATACAAATGTGTCAACGTCTGTGCTCATTAATCTGAATCCAAATAAAGTTGCGGCGATGGTCCAAAAAATATGGAGAAGGGATGTTTCGGAATAATTTAGAAATGATTTCTAAAATCGTCCGTGAATTTCTTTTATTTTCTGATATAATGTAGATGAGTTATTATTGATCAAAAAGTTCTACAGTGCCTACCACGCGAATGCCACGGTTTGAATTATACAGGGTTTTGAAGTATAGTATTTCCTTGATTTCTGGAATAATCAATAATTTCTTTGTAACGGAAAATAATATTGTTTACTAGACAAACTTCGAAACATTTCAATGACCAAATTATCTGAAATGAGAATTTATGAATATACAAAGGTTGGTCCAAAAAAAAATTTTTTTTTCAAAAATATAAGTATCCGTTTACTATTCATATTTTTTATATATTCAGAAACTCTATTAGGACCAGGACCACCTTGTCTCCACCCGATGTTTTAGGAAAATCCAGTATGAAAACAATATATTCTCGAGAAAGATCGTGTGCGGAAGAACAAGTAGAGAGAAATGAGATGATTTGGTTTATATTCAGGTCTTCGCAACTGCCATTGTCTTCAAAAAATTGTGACCGCAACTGACAGATATATGAAATATGAATTAAAGTAAGTACATAACATGAATTCAGCACGATTCCAAGCATATGGGCTGATTCAGAGAAAACAGAAATGATGATAGTACTACAACAGCTACTGAACTGAGTCGAATCAATTCAGCAAGTACATTTTTTCCATGAAGACAGCCTTTCGGACGATTCATATTTCGTTTTCCGAAACGAGTTATACCGGTTTCGGGGTTTTGCCCCTCATCAGTGTAGGGTAGGTCTTATATAGATATCACTGAATAGAGCATGCGACATTCTGAAATAATTGGAAAAATCTTCCATTACAATGATTGAATCTGCAGTTAATTCAATTGCAATGAAGAATGAGGATGCAAGTGATTTCTATCGCAATAAAGAATTAGACTTCAGACGAAATGTCATGCATCCAAATTGACCACCTACATACCGGTCTTGGGTTTTTTGAGATGTTATTCAAATAAATTGTGAGGAGTTTATTCACCGGCATGACTGTCATCGTTTCACTACCCAACTATTTCAAGCGCACCATCAGGAACCATTTGTTGTGGTCTATTTGCCGCGTCCATTACTGAGTTTAGTAGGGAACTTGAGGGGTATCGACTGTTGGGGTCATGTCGAGCATGACCAAGATACCATAGAACACTGGCAACATGCGCACATGTTCCTAAAGTTCTGGCGCCGGTTTTACAAGTACAAAAATATCCTAATATGGGCTCGTTTGGTTCATCAGGTTCTTCTCCATCATTATATTTGATCCACAGTTGATATTTTGTGGCATTTCTGAACCTCGAAAAAACCCTGACTCTCATGAATCCAGGTTCCTCTTCGAAAATATCGACCTGAAACTCTTCATTTTCTTCCCTTTGCAATTTATCCTGTATATACGAAGGTGAAAGTTTAACTTGGTATATACCTACGGTCAAATCTCTTAGATATTCTATCGTAAGGCGAGGAAAGTTTGGAATCAGGTTTCCATTCATACGGACCCATTGACCATTTCTCAGATGAAGATTGTCCACTTCCACTCGAGCCTGGACGACATTTACCTCCTGTGATTTTCGTAACAATTCTTGTGCCAGCTGAGCATTGGCACCTCTCATTGAGACTGGGGGGTGGAAGCTGTTGATGAGTGCACCAGCGATTTGATATAGATCGCTAAGATTGTGTACGTGTGGCATTTCGATCGTTTTATCAAAAAACTTAAACATGCTTTTCAAATGTCCATTTCTTGCTTCAACTATCCATCTAGTTTTCGTCACTAATCGAGATTTATTTGCTTCCTCGGTGGAAAGCTGTTGTTGCCCTCGTGGAACAATCGCGGGCATTTCATATTGTATGCCAAGATTATTCAGTAAGGGTATGGCATCTCGATAACCCCGATCCACAACAAAAATGTCACCTTCATTAAACCATCCCCTCATGTCTTCTAAGTTTCTTTCAAACTGATTCTCCAAAATTCTTGCGTCATTGTTGCGAGCGTCTGAGAAATAAGGTCCTTGAATACTCAGTATATATCCATCCGGGGCCACAATCAAAACTGGTTTCACCAGATGATGTCCCTTGTACCGGCAGAAAGATTGGCGCAATATCCTGAAATTACAACTTTTATTTATGGCGGCGTATGATCCGTCGATGTAAACGATGGCCTTCGGGTTGGCTGGGGTCGGGTTATATAAAATATTGGAAAACTCACTCACATGCCTTCTAATATACACATTCCTATCGATGGCTGCAAAGCCGATATTCGATGGAACGAATCTTTGCATCAAAGACTGTCTTACTTTAGAAATTGCTAAGCTGGTGGCTTGCCTAGAGGGATAATGGAATATTACCTTCAAGAAATCATCCGACAGACCCTGACGCAATTTACAGAGGAATGTCATAAGGTCTTTTTTCGTTATATATCTATAACCATGTTCCTGCGGAACCATATCACAGAACATAAAAAGACTACGAAATTGTTCTTTGGTTATAGGAGATATTGCCTGAAACTCATCCTCACTGAAATTGTTCTCATCTTCATAGCTGGAGTGTTCAATAGCCACAAAACGAAGCCCTTGAAGGAAAATGGATAGTTGCTGTCCCTTTATCAGATAAGGTCTATTTACAAACTGGATTCCTGGTAATAGAAATGGCAAAATGAAACCGTTATCATCGAGATGATGTCTGCACGCCTTCACGTTATCCGGGATGAATATATTTCGATGAACAAAAATATTGGCCCTGCATTTATTGGATAGAGTTTGCTGATCATCGGCGGCATTGCAGATGAAGCATGTATGGCTCGATGTTTGTGTCAAAACATTAAGTCTTATACAAGTTGGATCAATCGTCAAGTCCCTTATTTCATTCATAATAGATCGATTACAGTTTAAACATATTCTTGTTTCTTCTCCTATGATGAGAGGGGGACCACCTCGTGCATCCCGCCTAGAAATAGCTATTTGACACTTTTCCAAATGTTCTTCTCCATGAAGAAGATGTGACATTCGAGCTGGTCTTGATCGGGTATCGCATACAAAGCAATTTACTTGATTTTGATAGGCCATGATGACCTGGGAATATTCAAATATGAGATACAATTGAATATAATGATTATCTCACCTTATTTAACTTCGAAGAGCAGAAAATAAAAGAAAACAGGTAATTGATGACCAAAACATCAACCGATTCTCTAATTATTAGAAAATACTAACATTTCATCTACGTTCAACACATCAAAATATGTTTGCTATCAAAAACATCCATAACTCTGACAGCAATCGAATGACATTCCAAGGACTGCTCTATTTTGGATATGGAATAATACAGTTACTTGCACAGAAAAGTAGTAGGTACAAGTCTTGGAAACGAAAATGTTGTTATTTTAGTACAGTAAATTGTGTTAATCTGATCTTTTAAAATTGTCTTTGGCTTTTTAAAAACGTTGAAGAGGCACAAAAGAAATATCATTTCTAAATTATTCCGAAACATCCCTTCTCCATATTTTTTGGACCATCGCCGCAACTTTATTTGGATTCAGATTAATGAGCACAGACGTTGACACATTTGTATGTATGTTAGCTACATAGTTTCAAAAAATCAGCTGAATATATTGGTGAAAGCTGACTATACAAAGGGATACATTTTTCCGAAATTGAAAATATATTTTTGATCGCCCCGTACCTTTCAAATATTTAAAGTTGGATTATTCCAGAAATCAAGGAAATACTATACTTCAAAACCCTGTATAATTCAAACCGTGGCATTCGCGTGGTAGGCACTGTAGAACTTTTTGATCAATAATAACTCATCTACATTATATCAGAAAATAAAAGAAAGTCACGGACGATTTTAGAAATCATTTCTAAATTATTCCGAAACATCCCTTCTCCATATTTTTTGGACCATCGCCGCAACTTTATTTGGATTCAGATTAATGAGCACAGACGTTGACACATTTGTATGTATGTTAGCTACATAGTTTCAAAAAATCAGCTGAATATATTGGTGAAAGCTGACTATACAAAGGGATACATTTTTCCGAAATTGAAAATATATTTTTGATCGCCCCGTACCTTTCAAATATTTAAAGTTGGATGGTTAGTTCAAATGCAAAATATGATCGCCCTCTTATGTACTGTAAGTAACATCAATTGCACATGGATTCCGGATTTTTTGAAAAATCGTCAAAATATCGAACTTTGACCCCCTGTAGAATCCAAACGCGGGCATTCAGAGAGTTGGCGCAATGATAACTTTTATTCAGGATGGCATGGGCGACATCATATTGAAATTTCAGCGATTTTCACCGAAACCGGTTTTCCATAAGATTAGTGCGGGGTCCTTTGCCAATATTATTTTTGAGGCGCTACTTACTACTTAGGGAGTATTCTCCGAGAATTTTTATGAATTTGATCAGAGTAGGTACCCGGGTCTGACAATGGAATATCACCCGGGTACTAATTTTTTTTTATTTACCCAGATATACCCGGATCTGGGTACCCCGGTAGAAAACCCTAATCATCATTAGTTCAGATGAGAAAATATGATTAGGGGAATTGATGTGCCATCTGAACATTTTTTTTTTTCATATTTTTCTCTCCGCCCAAGAACATACATTCTCACATTTCAAGAGATATACAAATAAGAGTTGTTTTTTAGTAACAGCACATTCATATCGACCATCCGTTTACACACCCCAATATCCCGGTGAACCCTAAAAAATGAATCATTTTCATTCGACGTTCACCAACGTTTTGGTCACATTATAGTGTGAATTTCATTGGACATCGATAGCCCATATGAATTGACAGGACTACAATGGGAGCATTATTGAAAATGTCGATACTCGATGTTCGTCGACTTATCGAGAATGAAATGCTTGGTGTTGAAAGACCGTATTATAGATTGCCAATGGATCATATTGAATATGCGTTCCGTACTTGACGAAAATCTCATTTATTGATTGGATTGTTATTCACTTCTCTTTACTAAACAAATATTATATGACTTCCCTCTTCAGTTATCCTATTTTAGGTGATTGCTACCACGAAAATTGGCGGCCAATCACGCAAAAATTTGATGCAGCATCAATTTTCTTCCTACTCAATACCAACATTTTGAAAAGGGAATTATAATTTGAGGTAGAGTTGAGCTGATGGCAGTTTCCCTCGAATCATCTTCAGCTGGGCTTCAACACCCAAATCCAAAAAGTATGGATCATAACTAAATGAACTAGCTATTCCTCAGTTTTTTTAAAAATTGGCAGGCAATATTATATTCTTCCCAATTTTCGTGAATTGGATGTCGTTTTTTGACCTCAGTAGATTTATTTGGAAGATAATTATTTCCAAAGTTAATTGATAAGTTACTTTACAGCAACAGAATGAGAGATGAGAAGAAACCAACGAAACTTTTTTTACAAAATCCCATACTTGAGGGACCTTTCGGAAAAAATAATACGGGTTTTCAAAGAGCACCCATTCAGCGTAGCCTTCAAACATGAGGACACTTTGAAAAGACATTTCAGCAAAGTGAAAACGAAAACAGCGAACGAACTCGAAAGTAGTGTGGTATACAAAATACCATGCACAGAGTGCAATAAAGTTTACATCAGACAGAGAGGGGGAGATCTTAAAACAAGAGTTTCTGAGCACACACGCATTATCAGACCGCAAAATTCAAGCATAGAAAACAAAACCGGAGAACATTCCAGCAGTGATCTAAACCAGTTTAATTTTGATAAAACTGAAAGTATTGTAAAACAAAAAAACCATAAAAAATAATTCTACAGGAAATGATAAAAATAAAAAATAATAAACCAACGTAAACAAACAGCCAGATATACAATTTCTCTCAAATTCTTATTTCCACCCCATGAACAAATTGAAAGTGCCAGATAAAGACCTTACTGGACAGTTTATGTACGCCTGTGACGACTACCATTCAAGTTTTCAGCGGTATCCACATCGATAGAAACGCATTGCTGTGTTTTTAAAATGAAAATAAAAAGTATGAATCATATTTAGGTGCAGAAAGTGAGTTCCTAATTTATCTTCAATTTTCGCTCACACAGTGAACCTTTCACCGGTCAGAAATATGCTTTTGTATATTTCAGTATTGAAAATTAGATGTGCCTGTATGAGGTATATATATGATGTTATATGTTATATCCATTTTCTCTTCGAATAAGGTTGAGCTCACAGCAATCAGTTTCGGATAATAAAACATTGATGATACTTGAAAAATGACTATGGAACTTTAACGGTATATATATATATATATATATATATATATATATATATATATATATATATATATATATATATATATATATATATATATATATATATATATAGCAATATCCTTTCGAAGGCAAGTATTATATGTTCCAAAGTTCCAGTTGGACCAAGTAAACTTCAACTATTGGATAGAATGTGTTCTTGTAATCAATACCTAACGAAGAAGAATAATAGTCTGACCCCATTTGAGTTGGCCTCAACCGCTACCTATAAAACCAATCCAATCCAACCGTTCTACACTTCATTCCGGAGAGGAAATTATCGGTATAAGTTTCCTGCAGGTTATCGGAGAAGCGTTAAGAATCAACATTTGCAGCAGAATCTTCTGTTTGTCTTTCCTATCATCCTTTTGTCAGAGTGAACAGACTCTATGAATGTTCGTGCAACATAACTAAAGAACTGTTTTTTTTTTCTGAGCTTCCATATTGATTTCTCCCAAAGATATAACTGACACTAGGGTAATTTCGAATCACAAATTCATGAGCTCTGGCATGCAATTTCAAGTTTATATAAGCATATAAGATTGATTTAATTCGTTCTTGAACCACAAAATTTCTTCTTGCCGCGAGCAGACGTAACCCATTTCTTCAGCTGCAGATGCCGCAATGTATGTTTATTGAGAACCGATATGAAAAATAATTCGAACTCCTCTAGATTCATTGAAACCACTCAAATCGACGACTTATGTCTATAGAGAAACTTCGGAATATGAACTGTCAGATGAACTGTTCTTTGTACTTATAGCAGTTGCTTTCGATTCTGAATCTTTGGATTTGCAACACACGACGCCATGATGTCAACCACTGCAAAATGTGCGAGTGATGGACACGCGACATTTTTTTGAAAAAGTCCCTAATTCAAACAGATATAATAGCACGATTTCTCAAGACTATTGTCCATTTCATGGCTTCGAGGGAGAACTCGCTTAGATGATTCAGACAAAAAAAAAACATTTTTATATAGTTTGTTGTTCATCACTTCAATTGTGTTTGGTAAAGAAAAATGGTGTTTTTGAGAAATTATATTTCTTCTCGAAGTCACCCTACAGACGTAGCTGAAGTTATTCTTTTGTCGTTCATGACTTCTTTCCTGAGAAAATTCATCAACTTGTCTAGGCGTTCCTTGAGTGTAGAATCACTGTCAAAATGACTGCTTCTGAAAAATATAACATGGCTGCACCACAAGTATCCGAAGTAACATCAAGCGGCTTTGAAATACATAAATAGGGTTCCATTTTATCGTACTGAAGATACTGAGATCATTATGATTCTCGAGTTTTTCTAAAATACTCTCAGCATCCCACGCATCTGAAATTCTACAAGGAATTTTCTCCCAAATTTTTTCTCTAGACTTGCGATCACTTTTGTGTAGTTTTCTGTCAGTTGAAGAGCTTCCGAATCAGGTATCGATGCTTGAATTAGATACTGAAATTTTCTCTCTGGTGCAATTTCTTCTTATGTATTTATTCTCTGGAGTTGACTCCAAAAGGAAGGCCAGTTCATGATCTCATCACAAAACTTCCCAATTCAAATTTTGGTAGTTTGAATTTTCACTTCGCACCACTAGAGAATTGAGAAAATAGTCAGCAATAATACTCTTTTTTGAAAGATTATCAGCTGAAAATCGACTTCAAAAACCTTGGCAGAGTAATCTTCAGCCGAAGTTATTCCTTTGTTCAAATCATCATTGTCTTCTAATGAAAAATCCACCATCTTTCTGCAAATATCTGGATCTATTTTTCCTGCTCCAGAATATTGATTTTGCTGAATATGGCAATCTATCCGGCGCTCTTGGCAGAACACGTTTCATTGGAAACATGGCCGAACGATCTCTGTACTGCTTGTACTTTGACCACCTTCTCCATAGTCGGGGTACTATCACGGTCTCCAAACGCTAAATATTCGAAATTCGGATCGTGAAACGTACACGATGACAATAGTACTGAACCAACTCAAAAATAGTTTCAAACCGAGCTTATCAATGAATGTGTGAGGAATGAATGTTACTTTTTCCCTATAATCAATTGGTTTATCTTTCCCACAAAAAAAAAATCTAATATTTATGATTCTGTCACAGATTGAACATCACCAACTCTCTGAATAATTTCAACTTTGTTTCCATTCAATGGAATTCATGTGAGTTGTTGATACAATTGTCGAAATTAATTGAAAATCAATATAACTACGTTCTGAAAAAGTGCCATTGAAATATGATGATAGAATATATATTTTTCCTTGAAATTAATGAAGTGTTCCTTGAGAATTAACCATATCAAAGCACGTTGCCGAATATATAAAATGAAATAGATATACACTATGAAAAGAAAAATACTGAACACCGTGCATTTCAGCTCTTTGTGAAGTTATCAACTAGATTTTCAAAGCATGTAGTCATTTTCTGTTGTGTACATCTTCAACAATGGAATGAGTGCATATCTCTTCCGTTTCAACCGGTGAATGGGTGGGGGAATGAAAAAAGCGTTATTGAGCATATAGCTGGATTGAATGGCTCTTGTCTCCACTTTGCAGCTGAGCCTCGTAGGTGATATAAATTGAAGGGAACTTTCGCAAATCTTAGACTCCTTGAGAAGATGAGAGTGCTACGTCCTGCGGAGTTTGGTTAAGATTCATTTGAGGACTCGAAGAGATTTCCTATAAACAAGCAGTGGAATATGAAACTTGTGAGTGATCTAAATAACCAGTAGGTAATTCAGAAGATGAATAAGATAAAAGTGAGAAGTTGGAAACGTACGAAATTACTTGTAAACAGAAAAATCATTAGACGAGAAAACCAATAGTGCTCGTTCAAAATGACAAAATTTCTCGAATTTGTTTCGTGAATTAGTATCGCATTCTTCATTTCCGTATTCTGCAATTAACTCATTTCGCTATAGTTATTGTATGTTCAGGATCAGTTCCTTGTCTTGAAGATGCTAACCTAGTCAGCGAAAAGTGCATCGAAAGCGACTGCTTTCAATTTTATGTCAAGGGTAATGGATCCATTTGAACGATTCCACTTCAGGGGTAAATATTTGAATTCGACATATTATTATCGATCATGTTGAATTTTGAAAATGAATGGTCATTTACCTCCACTTTCTTTGAATGGTCAAAAATATTCCTTGAATTGAGTTCACTTCCGAATAAACCAGGAGTATCAATGTTCTTCTGAAGTGTGTTCTTCAAGTGTGACTGATGTCATTCGGTGTTAGCGCATCTGAAAATTTTCAAGCTGGAAAAGTTAGGCAATTATTTCACTGTCAGAAATATCAGCATCAAAGAACGATTGAATGACCACTTGCCAACCTCACCAACACACAAACAATTAGAGCGCCGTTGTAACAGCTAAATTATCCACTCCGTGTACGATACAAATCACCGAAGTTTTCATCATTCAATGCCATAAACTTCGAAGAACATTTGGTACATTTTCAAAATACTAAGGTCGTGGTGTTTCGATAAGTTGTGAGCTGGGTTCCATGTGTCAATTAGTTTTCAGATTTGAGTAATGAAGAATGACAGTCTATTCATTTCATGGAGTACAAAATCCATTTAACTTCACCCCTAGCGGTCATTACAAGAACTCCAACAAGTACCTAGTTCAGCTTCTACTTCACATTCTGTCCTATGATAATGCGCACCTTGTGTTCGTTATCAGAACTAACGAAAATGAAGGCATGATTACGGTAATTTATCGATTTAAGCTTCACTACGATACATATTTCAATTACATTCATTCATTTGGAATGATTGGATATTAAATTCTTTTTGAAACGTCATAGGACAATTATATTTCATTGTTCACATTCGGCATTCAGAAGTAAACTCGCCCTAATTTCAATGGTGAACCAGCCTTAATATTTGGAACCTTCGTGGTTGCCTATCTATCGGGGAGAGAAAAGGGACTTGGGTCAAGCGTCAAGCGCGCCCTGACCGTAGACAGTGTAAGTCGATCCCGTTCGATAGCTTCATTGAAAAATTGATTCTGAAATATGGAGCTGTTCATATTATTAACGAAGCCTAATTCCATCTGAGGCAAGTACCTAAATCAAACTTTCAGCAATTTATCTAATTTGAGACTGATTAATTACAGGCTTCATCCCACCGGGGATAAAGATGTGATAGAAGGAAGTTAGCTATGGTTGAGCTATGGCAGCTTCCTCCATTTTGTATTGTACCTTGGAGTTTTTTTATTTGGTTTTGAATTTTTGGATTTGAATTTTTGGATCATCTTCCTGAAGTTCTTTATGTACATTCGAATATCCCGGTGTTGATACTGGTTTGCAATCTGCCATGTTGAAAGTTTGAAGCAAATCAGTAATATATCTTTCTTGGCTTATTTTGATGATATTTTTGCTTCTATCTCTTCTGAATGAAATACCCAGACCTTGCTGTATTTCTCCCAGATCCTTCAATTTGAAATGTTTGGATAAGTTCAATTTCAAATTTGCCATTTCTTCTTTCCAGTTAGAGAAAACGAAAAAATCATCCACCCATAAAGCTATGTAAATTAGTTTACCTTTATCTGTTTTATGGTAGACACAATCTTCGTGGCTTGATTGCTTGAAATCCATTTCCAGGAGCACCTTATGAACAGTTTGGTTCCAAGCTCGTGATGCCTGCTTCAATCCATACAAAGCCTTCTTTAGTTTGCACACTTTTTCTTCTTGTCCCTCCAATATGAATCCTTCTGGCTGCTCCATATACACCGTTTCCTCCAAAACTCCATTAAGGAATGCTGTTTCAACATCTAAATGGTGTATGTCCATATCAAGTTCAGCAGCAAGAGCTATCAAAGTTCTCATTGTGGAGTATCTTACAACTGGTGAGAAGGTTTCATCATAATCTACGCCATGAGTTTGTCCGAATCCCTTGGCCACCAATCTGGCCTTATATCTGATGATATCACCGTGTTCATTCCTTTTTCTTTTGAAAACCCATTTACAAGGAATTACTTTTTGGTTAACAGGTCTTTCAACGAAACTCCATGTTTGATTAGCAATAAGAGAGTTGAACTCTTCATCCATTGCAATCCTCCAGTTTTCTGACTCTTCTCCCGATAATGCTTGTTTAAAAGTTTGGGGCTCGGTTTTGAATTCACAATCAGTTTTGTAGAGTTCAAAACCTGGAAACTCTTTCCTTTTTCTGTCTCTCTGAGGATATCTTTCCACTTCTTTTTCATCTTCAAGCATTACCCTATTCTCTTCTTCATTGGAGATAGCATTATTTTCTTGAGGTACTTCTGATTCTATTTCTTCAGCAGCAAAATCCCTAGAAATAGAAAAACTGTTATTGACTGTTGAATCATTTTCAGGTGTAAAATTCTGTTCAATATTCCTTTCAACTTTGTTTTCCCCACATTTTTTCGGAAAACTATCTTCTAGGAAAACAACATCTCTAGCATCAACAATTTTTCTGGGATTTGAAATTTCCCTCAAACGATATGCTTTTGAAGTTTCACTGTACCCCACGAAAACATACATTTTAGATTTGGCATCCCACTTGTCCCTTTCGTGTTTAGGAATAAGAACATGAGCCTTACAGCCGAAAATCCTCAAATGACTCAAATCTGGTTTATAGCCTGACCATTTTTCCTCTGGGGTCATTTCTGCTACAGACCTATGTGGAGATCTATTCTTTAAATAGACTGCTGTTTTAATAGCATCTTCCCAATATCCCTTCGGTAAACCAGCCTCAAGCAACATGCATCTAGCCTTTTCAACAATTGAACGATTGGTGCGCTCTGCAACACCATTCTGTTCCGGATTCAGAACCAAAAGGACCACGAACATCAGAATGAACTAAATCAAGGGTTTTCTTACCTCTTCTGTGTTTGATTTGTTTAAACGGTAATCGGTGTTGCTTTCCACCGATGCAGACTTCACAAATGTGATCGTTTGTCCTCGAAAAACTCACACCAAACGCCATTTTGGTTCTAAGAAGGTCCATACCATATCGGCACAAGTGTCCCAATCTTGAGTGCCACAGATCCGCATTGTCCTTCCCTTCGACTTTGAACACATGCTCTCTCGAAGTAGATGATATATCCAATTTATACATACCATTCTGTAAGGAAGCAGATAATAATACATTTCCATCTATTTTACACTGATCCTGTCTATAAAAAGAGCAACCTACAGAATCAAATACAATAGAAAAACCCTTTTCAACAGCTTTTGAAACGGAAATGAGATTAGCATTCAAATTTGGCACATACACGACACCTGTCATTGAATTTATTTGACTAGAAGGGTTAGAAAAATAAATTGTCCCTGAACCTTCGCTATAAAGTTTTTCATTATTTGCAACAGTAACTTCTAAACCAGCTTGTTCAAGAGAAAAATTCTGTAACATACCTTTCGATGAAGTCATGTGTGCTGAAGCACCAGAATCAACATACCAACTATTCGAGCCTACGTTTGAAGAAAAAACCGTTAAAAGACTATAGTCCTTTTTCACTTCGGAGTTTTCGCTTCGACTTTTCAATTTTGGGCATCTTGGCTTGATGTGACCTGGTTCTTTGCAGTTGAAGCAAACTACATCCTTCTTCACCAATCCTTCACCTTTCTTTCTTCTGAACTTGTCTTGTTTTTTCCATATTTTCTTATCTGTTGCTGCCATTGCCGATTCTGCTACAGAACTAGAAGTCATTTCATTGAGCAACTTTGACTTCACCATCTCTGATGTGATCTGAACATTCGAGTTCTCTAGTGCCATGACGAGAGGATCGTATCTGGATGTCAAACCACCAAGCATAATTGCTCCTATGGACTCATCATCAATTTCTTTTCCAATATCGGCTAGTTGATGAGCTGTATCAGTAATTTCAGTAAGGTAATCCTCCATGGATCGGAAATCGGGCAAACGTAATCGATACAACTTTCTTTGTAGATTGAGACGTCGTCCAAGTCCTCTATCTTCGTAAGATTTAGCAAGTGCATCCCAAGCTTCCCTAGCTGTTTCACATCTTTTTACTAGTGTGAGAGCAGCTCCTTCCAGAGTTAAGGAAATCTTAGTGAAGGCTTTCATACACTTCAACTCTTTCATTTCTTTGGTTGTTTTATCAGCTACTGGATATCCTGCTACAGCTTCCCAGAGACCTTCATGCATCAAATACATTTTCATTTTGAACTTCCAAGCACTATATCCATTCCTATCATGAAGAGGTTTAATAACAGCCAAAGACACACTGCTTGAATGAATATTCACATTCGCTTCACCTCCATTTGAAGTCGTTCCACTTTGCATGACTGGGTTGTTACTTTTGAAAAATTTCACCCGTGAAATGTATTATGAACAGATACGCTATGGTTAATGCTCTGGGCCCATAACCTGTTGTGGAATTGAGAGCAATGCAATTCTCAACTAGAAAAACTTTTATTTCTAACTTGTAAAAAAAAATGAATTACATCAGTTCAAAAATATTTCATGACAGTCAACAAGGAAGCAATTTTTTTTATGTCAGAAAATGTATCAATACCTACTTCAATTGAAATATAAAATTTCACAGTGTGTTGAGCTTAGATTACCCTAGGGAAGTAGAAAAAT